>JAHLJT010008446.1:200813571-200967535 GCA_031308135.1 Acheta domesticus
GACAAGGGAGAAAATAATATTGCCTACCTGAAGTGCTGTAGGAATGCCCCTTGACTTTTGAGCTCTCCTTTGTAGTTCTTCTTTGGTAAGGGACTGTACCAACTCTTTGATGAAATTCCTTCTGTTCATAATTTTATTTTTATTACCCAAATATATAATGTGACCATTAATTGCTGAAATGTTAAGGATAGTGTAGAATATGACCATGGGCCATCTCCTAGTACATCTTGCAACACTGTAAGACGCAATCATTTCATCAAGAGTGTCAACTCCTCCTTTGTGCATGTTGTAATGAGTGATAATATCGGGTTTCATACTTTCTCCACTGCTCTCATCTATCCTGTCATCATAATGCATGCTTGATATCAAAATAACGCATTTGTTTTTTTTTCGGAACATAGGACACTAAAGTTCCATCTTCATTGAACCCGAAAACTGAGCTACATACTTTGCGATTTTTCCCAGCAATAAAATGTGTTGGTAGTTCCTTCTTGTTTTTCTTCATGGTGCCAACAAACGATAATTTCTTCTTCTTTAGTTCTTGGACAAGAGGCACACTTGAGAACCAGTTGTCAGCCACTATGTTCCTTCCAGTTCCATGAAGCGGCTCCGATAATCTCATAACACATCGAAGGGGAATTACTCAAAGAAAACGGCCCGTCGGGCTGCTTCCCCACATAGACTTCTAGGTTGTGCAGGTAATGGATTCTTGAATCCACTGAAGCAAACATTTTTATGCCATAACGAGACGGCTTGGATGGAATGTATTGTCTAAAGCTGCACCTTCCACGGAAAGACGGCAACATTTCATCAATTGTTACATTTTGTCCTACAGAGTAACATTCTTTACATCTTTTTATGAATGCATCAAATAACGTTCGTATAGCAGCTAATTTATCAATCTCTTTCCTTTGCATACGTGTGGCCTTATTATCGAATCTTATGTGCCTAAGAAGAAATTGAAAACGTTTTTTTGTCATTACTAATCTAAATAACTCGACACCCATTCCATCAGTGGCCCATAAATCTTGAACATTTTGTTTGTTGCTTTTTAGAACCCCAGCCAGGTAAAGCAATCCAAAAAATGCTTTTATTTCTACAGCATCTGTGCTATTGGCATCTCTTTCCCTACCGTATGAATTTCTTACAGATTCAATAAATCTGTTGGTTTCCTGAACAACCATTTCTAACATTTCTTCAGTAAAAAAGCAATTCCAACATTCTAGTACTGATTTAGATTGTTTTGCTAATCCTCTAACTCCAGGTAAGTGCGTGACGATGTTGTGAGGCTTCTTTTTTGAAATTTTTGATGGGGCATTCTTGAACCACTTCGTCATCATATCTTTGCCTAGGGAAACAAGCATACATTTCAAGCATTATTTATATAACGACTACCTCACGAGAAGAAAAAACTTACCCAAATAGAAACCTTCAAAAGAATGAAAATCGCTTTCGTCCGCAATACTTTGATCAGTCTCAGAATCACTTTGTCTTTGTTCCACGTAATCCTCACAATCAGTGTCAGAAGAATCACAATCCTCGTAATCACTATCATTGTTGCACAAAATTATATTCCTTATCATATCAACATCATCTGAATTATTCAAGTCAAATCTGTCTTTGCGCGAGGCCATGATTCGCACCGTATGCGTCGGGAGCTCAAAAAGCACTCACGCCAGTGCCCGCAATGTATCTGAGAGATATCGCGCAGCGCAGCGATCACGTTTCAACATCCTCACGGGAAGTGATTCATTGACAGGATGAAAATAGACTGCCAGGCGTTCTCAGAAAAGTACAGTGAAGGAATACATGAAATATTAGACGACAAATGCAACGCAATAATTCAGGATCTGAATTTTACTGCGGCTTGTATCTCACAGATACATTGCGAGCACTCCCGGGTTAAAATCAATTCGTGATAACTTTGCAGTTGATTCTCCTCTTTTGATATTTTTTTTGAATTGTGTTAATTTTTTTGTTTGTTTCTGTATTTTCTTTGTGTATCAATGTTATTGACATTCTTCAAGTTTTTTTTTGTGGTTTCGCTTCAACGCGTGTCCAATTACATGTTGTTCTGTGGTCACGACTTTGTGTTGTTTTTTCATTTGAAATCTTCTGATGAGCCACGATCCCACTAAAATCCCCCGACACCGACAGCACGTTCGGTTAATATATATATATATATATATATATAAATATATATATATATATATATATATATATATATATATTGGCCGTATGGTCAAAACAACATCATTAGGCAAATCACAACATTCGAAAGTGGCGCGCAGTCAATGAATCGTCGTGGGGTAAATCAAACCGGAGCCGTGAACGAGCGCCTGGAACGAGGGATAGGTCGGTCACATCGAGCGGAGGTCAGTCGGGAGCGAACGGCGGACAGGTAACGAGGGAAGATGGCGACAGAGGAGTGATGTGATGATGTTATGAAAGAAATCGGGAGTAATCGAGGCAATTTGGGTCAAAGGAAGGAGAAGTGTGACAAACTCAGTGATGAAAGTGATTAAGGATTGTCATAAGTGTGTTCGAAAAGACATAATCACGAAATTTAGCTAAAGAAGTGCAACATTGAATGGACACGTGGGCGATACTGCAACGGCGACAAGTCGGTGTAGCTGTATGGGTGCGGGACCGCGTTGTGAAGCCCTGCGAGCCGAAACTGGAATTCCGACGTGTGGGAAAAGAAGTTGGCGGCGAGACAACGCCGGTGTGCGAGGACGGACCGTTAGCGACACGTGTGCAGACGCCGAACGACGGCGGCGCCAAGGCCACCTCACGGCAACGGCATCGGTAGCGGCACGTGGCGTCGCATCACACGGAAGGCAGCAACAGTGGAAGGCTCAGATAAGTAACGATAGCTATGAATAAGAATGGATGGGGGTCGGATATGGGATATGTCGGTTCAGGATGTTCATCGGAGTAATAAAGAAAAGCAACAGTGTCTGATGAGAGCGGACGGTAAGTAGTTTCAGAGAGATGGAAGTATCATGAACGAGAATAAGAAATGTAAAACAATAGGAACAATCAGAGACACATAATATAAATCATTTAATTAGTATTCATTAATGATCTGCGATCATTTCAGTAATGTAAATTGTATTATTAATGTAAATTGTTATTCTTAATAAATCCTGTCAGTGTAATAATAGATTCATCGAATTCAGACATGCTGGTTAAAGTATCCCCCCTCAAAGACTTCCTGTACCCTAATGAACAAAAAATTTCATGATATGTGCATCCCTGAAGACCGATAAGGGTAAGTACGGTCACTATATACATATATATATATAAATATATATATACACACACATATAGGTGTCCTATCTAATCTAAACGTGGATATTTTGAATGGCTGAGCCGCAATGAGCACTCAATAGTTGGTTTGAAAAATTGATTTATAGGCAAAAATTTGCATTATGGAAGCATAGAACACTCCAGAAACATGTAAATTGTTTATTAATTACAAAGGAAATGAATACATTTGCTCAGACAAACAATATATGAGAAATAAAAATGCAGTCGAAATGTGTAAATTGGGTGATTTTTTATTTCTCGCTTAATTTTTCTTTCTGAACAAATATATTAATTTCTTTTGTAAATAATAAACAATGTGTTTCTGAAGTGTTTCTATTCTTCTATAATGCAAATTTTTGCCTATAAATCAATTTTTCAAACCAACTTTTGAGTGCACATTGCGGCTCAACCATTCGGAATATCCACATAGTTTATTTGACAAAAGAAGCTTAGAATTGTCTTAAGAGCTTATTTTCGAAGTTTCCTTCCCGGACGCCCTGTATATATTATACATATATATATATATATATATATATATATATATATATATATATATATATATATACAGGTGAGGAGTCTAAGATGCCCACAGCAAGTATCTTCGAAACAGTTTGAGGTATTGGGATGAGGTTTATGCTGAGAGGTTTTGGGATGAGATATCGACACAACTTCGATTTTTTAAATGGAAGTAAATTTTATTTTACTATCATTCTAAAGTTCTCAAAGAGACGAATACAATTATATAAGTATTCATAATATTTGAAGAGATACTTTTGCAAAAACACATGGTTTTCTCAGGAAGCACGTCATGGACACGGAATTTCACGTTCCGAAGAAAAATGCTCCTTGTTGCTGGAAAGTGCGTTTGACCTTGCATGTGCTGATATATTTCACCTTTGTAGATTGCCGTGTCTGAACTCGCTTTCGCAGGTCAACAGACTCATTTTACCTACGTTAAGTGATTCCAACGTGGAGTCGGCGGAAGCCGGGCAAGTGAAAATTTTATTAATTAAATTTATTTAACAAATTTAATTTAATGTGTCGTATGATACTTGCGCATTTCTCTATTCCAGTATAAACGGTGAAGCAAGTGAAAAACAGCGTTCTTTTGTAATTTTAAGGGGTATGAAATGGATAGGATGAATAGGACAATGAATTCTTATACTATCTTTAGATCTATTTCAGTAGTAAAGACATTATGAATTATATCTTAGGAAGAGGAACCTACTAATGCGACAATTTAATAATTTAAAATAATCAAAGACAAAATTTGCATTTTATGAGTGAGCTTATTCCTAAGTTTCGGGCAATATCTTGCGAACTCACATGGTGGTTTGTAGCCACATATGCAATAACATTTACTTCCTTGTTCTCATCAGTAGAACGCTTATTTCTCTTTCGTGATTTAGAATTTCAGTCACCGCTTGATAACAAACGTTGGCATATTCTTACCAAAGTTCTCCGTGATACAGGTTTCCGATTAGGGTACCTCTCAGCGTAAATTTTCACAGTTCGCTTTGCGTTCCTTCCACATTCACCGTAAAGAAGAAGAATATCGAATTGTTCTTCATTCGTAAATTTCATCATGTATGCCTACGCTGCAATGAAGGTTTTTTAAAGAGTGTAAAAGTTTGTTACAATTATGAACTACAGCTCGTAAATACTTTCATAGGCGAAGGTCTAACATTACAAATTCTCTCGAGAGAACGGAACGCTATGAGATCAAAGTACGACTGACAATATTTTCGCCGTCAGAAACCTGTTAAGGAAGGGCGTGGATCATGTGGTTTCTGAGGAAATGTAGAACGCGTTTTCTTCTACATTTTCTCTCCGAATAATATGAATACTTATATCATTGTATTCGTCTCTTTGAGAACTTTAGAATGACAGTGAAAAAAAATATATACTTCCATTTAAAAAATCAAAGTTGTGTCGATATCTCCAAAATTACAAAACTCACAAAGAAGAAAATTGAATATGTTACTTCCCCCATTACTTGCAACAACTTGTCATAAACTTCATCCCAATACCTCAAACCGTTTCGAAGATACTTGCTGTGGGCATCTTAGGCGCCTCACCCTGTATGTGTGTGTGTGTGTGTGTGTGTGTGTGTGTGTGTGTATGGGTCATTTCATATTAAATCAACACAGTCATTTTACATCACCATCTCAGATTCAGACGAAATTTGACACATAGGTGGTATGAATGAAGAATAAGAAAAATACAAATTTTCAGTAAAATATTTCCACTCGTTTGTGAAATACAGCCATGTAAAATTTTGCAAAATTGGTTTCACGAAAATTTTTAAATTGATGTAGATCCTCACCAAAATAAGATAGAGAGCTGGAATAGGTGTCATTTTTCAGCTTTCTTTATGGCATTTTATATGGTATACAACTCAACAGTGGTTGCGTTCAAAAAGTTTTTCAAATTTGAATTTAAAATTTTGATTTTGAGTTTTTTCAAAATGCTCATCTTCAAAATAATTGAAAAAAATCTAAAATAATCCTTATATGTTTCGAAACAGATGGTGCAAGTATAAAAATGGGACTACAATGGGTTCATACGGTAATCTTTACTTAAAATGCACAATGTTTATTAACTCCAGATTTCACTGATTTAAAATGCATTTTTTTCAAAATATAAGCCCTAATATATACAAATTATTAATTTAGTGTTTTTTGTTGGTGAGTGTGTTGTGTTTTATTGTTATTATTATTATTATTATTATTATTATTCCACTATATCACGACTTAAGATGTTCTGGGTCGGTTGAATATAAAATCTACTCCAGGTTGCAACCAGCTACCTAAGGAGTAGATCTAGGGACTGTCGGTGCCTCTACAATACTTTGGGCAAAATGTGGGCTGTTCCAAATAAAGCTATTTCTTGCACTTCCCAGTCCTTTGAATTACCTGGGAGTTTAGACAAGTTCTTACTCAAATTTTGCGGAACAAATCCCAGAGCTCCGATAACTGTCGGGACGACCTGTGCTTTTTCACCACACATTCGGCAGATCTCGATTTCAAAACTCTTGTATTTAAGACGTTTCTCTGCCTCCTTGGTAACGACGTTTTGATCGCAAGGTACAGCAACATCCACAAGTAAACAAGATTTGTTCTCCAAATCCCGGATGACTATATCCGGTTTGTTTGCTGCTATCGTGCGATCAGTTTGAATTTGTTGGTCGTACAATATCGTACACAATCCAACAGACGTCACCGGTTTCGGTGAGTGTTCGCACCACTTGGGGCTTGTGTTCGGAACTTCGAGGGCGGTACAGATCTGCCAGTGGAGGTAGCTACACACCCTGTCGTGTCTTTTCAAGTATTCTGTCTTTGCTAGGATTGGACAAGCTGAGACAATATGATCAATGGTTTCTACGTGTTCCTGAGAAATGCGGCATTTATCATCTTGGGAAATTTTGAGAACCGCTTTATCATAATGTCGTGTTCTCAACGCCTGATCTTGGGCAGCTATTACAAGTGCTTCCGATTCTGGCTTCAGTCTTCCCCTTTTTAACCACATAAATGATTGATCTTTATTGATCTGCACCTTGTACTTTTTTTTAGGTATTGTCCGTGGAGTGGTTTGTCTCTCCAAGATTTCTTTAACATTTTTTGTTTCTCAAATTTCATGTTAAGTAGCATCAGAATTTCAGTGTCTCTGTCATTCTGCGTGTCTTGCATAGTCTTGTTCGCAATGCTTCTTGCTACACTTACAATGCCCGTTTTCCATTCTTCGGTCAGATTTCATGACCTGCCTCATTAGAGGGTCATCTTGATGGCTGACTACATACTTTCCCATCCCGGCTATTGCATTGTGCCAGGAGGCTTCATTTTGTCTCAGGCCTCTTCCTCCTTCCTTACGTGACACATATAGTCTATGTACATCAGCTCGGGGGTGGGCAACATGATGCATTGTAAGCAGTTTTCTGTTTTTTTCGATCCACGATGCGAATTTCCTGCTCAGTCCAGTCTACTAGTCCGAAACTGTATTCGGCTATAGGCACCGCCAAACTACCTATTGCTGATATTTTATTCCTTGAGTTCAGAGCGGGCTGTAGGACAAGTCTCACTCTTCTGTAATACTCATTGCGAAATATCTCTTTCATTGTGTCGTTCGAGATGGTCTCACATTCTTAAATGCCTAGATATTTGTAAGTTTTACCTGGCTCAAGATCTTGAATCACAGTGTGTCTATCAACTTCAATGTTCTCTGACATGGACATTTTGCCTCTTTTTAAGTTGACTTTTGCACACTTGTCAAGACCAAACTTCATGCAGATGTCATTGCTAAAAGCATTGATGACAGACAGCATTTGGGAGAGAATTGCTTCATTTTTAGCAAACACTTTAAGATCATCCATGTAAAACAAATGTGATACAGGCCTTTCATCACCATGGAGCTTGTAACCAAAGTGAGTGTGCGACAGCTGTCTCGATAGAGGGATCAAACTAATGCAAAACAGCAGAGGGGATAGCGAATCTCCTTGAAAAATTCCCCTGTTAATCTGAATACTTCTTGTTTCTACTACTCCCTTTCCACTGTGAATTAGTAACCTGGTGCTCCACGACTTCATACTAGCCTTGCAAAACTCAAAAAGTCTAGGATGAAATCGATTGATCTCCAGGGTCTTCAAAATCCAATCGTGTGGTACACTGTCAAAGGCCTTCTGGTAGTCAATCCAAGCCATGCTTAAATTACGTTTTCGTTTCTTTACATCATTCAAAATTATTTTATTCAGAAGCAAGATTTCCTTACAGCCATAGGAACCTTTACGACATCCTTTCTGTTCAACTGGCAACAAATGGTTCTTCTCTAGGTGCCTATACATTTTGTCAGCAATGGCTGCAGTTATAAGTTTGTACATTACTGGCAGGCACGTAATTGGCCTGTAGTTCTTCGCCAAGGAGCTGTCTCCTGCTTTGGGTAGCAAATACGTGATGCCGCGAGTGAGCCATTCGGGGAGTTTCTTAGGGTTTTCTAAAATTTTATTAACAGCCTTTGCTAGATGAAAATGTAATGCTGTTAATTTCTTAATCCAATAAATCTGGATCTTATCAATCCCAGGGGATTTCCAGTTTCCCATATTCTTAATTGTTTGGCATAGGCCCTCTTCGAGAATCCTTGAACATGTTCCACTGTTTCCACGAGTTCAACATGGAGTATTTTTTGTTGAACTTTATACGTGTGGTTTGACTTAGAAGATGCCTCGGCTAGGAGTGATATTTCACGCCGTGTGTCGGCTATCCGTTTCATAATTCTTTTCATCCATGGAGGTACGGAGCTTTTTACTCTGTCTGGCTGTCGACCATCGGTGTTCTTGGCTGGCCCCAAGATTATCTGAGATACTAGATATCCAGTAGCATACACGATGTGATTGATTTCAGTAATATCTAGATCTCTACTTGAGGTCTGTATAACCTCATTTAAGACAGAATTAGCTATCACTATCTATCAGAATTATCTATCACTCTCTTAGCTTTAGCATTTTCGTAAATTCTCCTCAACGGTGCACGAGATTCGAATGGAAGTAGACGAATTCGTTCTATCTCGCGTCGGAGGAGGTCCCGCATCATGTCCTTATCGTGTGACTCATGACCAGATGTATTTTCACCACTGACGGATGTTTCATTTGGAAGAGATGAACCATCAAGGGGACCATCGTTTTCAGGGATATTAGATGGTTCTAAATGTTCGTCATGTGGATAGTTTGATCGAAGAACATACTCCGCGTTTCTCTGGATGTCTGCAAGTTGTTCTGCTGTGAATTTTCCACTGCTGAGTATGTATCGTCGTTGACTGGCAAGCTTCTTTGAGTCTAGGGTAGGTCTCATATGTGGGTTCCGCTCTCTCCATATCTTAAAGACTTCTATTTCTGAGCCCCCATTTTTCGCTTTTGCGTAGTAAAAGCACCACATCACCTCCTTTAATTCATCCCGTGTCCATCTCTGACGATGGCTTCGAGCTACTGCCGGCTCTGGGTCCCTAGGGCTAACATCCGTGGGATGGCCAGATGTCGACAAGGTGACATTAGCTCGGTTTCTGAGCAGGTATGGGACATTGGTAGAACAAGGCACGTTAAGGTTCATTACATTGCTTGTTCTATCCATTTTGCTCATTGGTTTCAAGTGAAGATTCGCAGGACGCAATTTCGAGTTCACAGATCACACTTAACCCTCGGGTTGTTTCCTGCCATCCGTTACTGCTACCCACAGTGGCCTCGGGGCATCCCCCCGCAGGGCCCAGCAAGGGGTCCCTCCGATCGCCAGTCGGCATTACTAAACCCTGCGGGATTTTCACTGACTGCTGAAGGCAGTCTCCTTCGCTGGTTGATGCAAGGTTCGGGCCTCCACTCTAATTAGTGGCCTGGTGTGCCAACCCAGTTTCTCTCCTGTACTCTCCACGGGCCGATATCAGGAAGTCCAAAGGTTCATGACCCTTCCCTCTCTGCTTACTTCCCTCTTTCCTCAAAATGGAGTACTTCTTCGTCGGACCCCTCACCTTCAACCTATTCTGCAAGGGAGGCCCTACCAATAGCTAGGCTACCACTGACATAGCTCTCAGGCTCATGGGGGTACTCAAGCTCCACCACCAACTCCAAGGTCGTGTACTCCCTAGGTGGAGTTATTATTATTATTATTATTATTATTATTATTATTACAGTACATCAGGACTAAAGATGGTATGAGTCGGCTGAATATAAAATCTACTCCAGGTTGCAACTAGCTACCTAAGGAGCAGATCCAGTGACTGACGGTGCCTCTACAATATTTTGCGCAAAATGTGGGCTGTTCCCAATAAAGCGATTTCTTGCACTTCCCAGCCTTTTGAATTACCTGGGAGTTAGACAAGTTCTTTCGAAACTTCGAGGGCGGTACAGATCTGCCAGTGGAGGTAGCTACACACCCTGCCTGTCGTGTCTTTTCAGTAATTCGGGGTTTGCTAGGATTCGACAAGCTGAGACAATATGATCAATGGCTTCTACTTCCTCCTGGCAAATGCGGCATTTGTCATCTTGGAAAATTTTGAGAACCGCTTTATCATAATGTCGTGTTCTCAACGCGTGATTTGAGCAGCTACTAGAAATGCTTCCGATTCTGGCTTCATTCTTCCCCTTTTAAGTCACATCGATCATTCATTATTGAACCTTGTCCATTCTTTTTAGATATTGTCCGTTTCTCTCAACGAGTTTAACATTTTTTGTGTCTCACATTTCATGTTTAATAGCATCAGAAGTTCAGTGTCTGTGTTCTTCGACGTGTCTTGCCTAGTTTTCTTCACAATGCTTTTTGCTACACTAACAATGCCGCTGTTTCCCATTCTTCGGTCACTATCATAATAATAATAATAATAATAATAATAATAATTTAATAATAATAATCATTATTATTATATTAATCATTATTATTATTATTTGACTTTTGCACTTCTCCCACGCGGGGGGGGGGGAAACATTCACCTGCCACTAGTGTTGCTGTGGCTAGGCTCACTCGCACGGCTCCGATGAGCAAGTATCGAGCGAGATCTGTGTTTTTTCTCTCAGGTCCTTCTATACTACATGTCAGACATATCAGTAATTGTTTTCCTCACAATGCGACATGTGTCCAGAATAATAGCTTTTTGAATTGCTGCCAGTACATGCTTTATATTAAGTTCCTGTAGCTGTTTAATGAGGGATTTTGTTACTATCCCGGTGGTAGAAATTGTCAGGGGACGGATATGCACTTTTTCAACCTTCCAAATCTTCTTGATCTCTTCCGCAAGTTCTCGGTATTTTGATATTTTATTGGAATATGCTGAGTGGAGATTATGTGCTAATGGAACTGTGATGTCGATGATGGTGACTTCCTTTCTGATTTTATGTAGCACTGTAATATCTGGCCTGTTTGCAGTGATGGTCTTGTCTGTTTTAATCTCCCTATCCCAGTACATTTTCGCGGATTCATTTTCCAAGACTGGAGGAGGTTGGTATTGATAGTACGGCACGCTTTCTACGTTAAGATGTTCTTTAACGGCCAGGGCACTGTGAACAATCTTTGCAAAGTTGTTATGTCGTCGTAGGTATTCCGTGCCAGCAAGAATTTTACATGCCCCTGTTATGTGCTCTATTGTTTCGGTTTCCGTTGTACACAATCTGCATTTGTCGTCCAATGTTTCTTTCAAAATATATTTTCTGTAATTGCGTGTGCTAAAGACTCTATCCTGTATGGCCATCATGAATCCAGTGGTTTCTCCATATAAGTTCCCTGAAGTTAACCAGATATGCGAAGAAGTACTGTCAACATTTGTATCCTCGAGTTGATGAGGATAAGAACCGTGCAAAGATTTTTGCTTCCATGATAGTAGTTTTTCTTCCATAGACTGAGAGGTAGTTTCCAGTTCTTGGTTTTTGAGCTTCAGTGGTGTTAGATTTGCATCTGCGGTGCACAAAATTTCGTACATGTGATTATCCTGCTTGGAATGGAAGTGTTCCCTCAGGTCTTGAATCTGTTTCCAATGTAATTGGACGATGCTCATGATTCCCATTCGAATGCAGGTAGAGTTACCCTTTCAATTGCTGATTTGGGATGCCGCATTCTATGCTTGGTTAGCTTTACTCTGATTTGCCTCTCAGCACTTTCCAGTTTTGTCATGGACCATTTCACCACTCCAAACGTGTAAGCCAGAACAGGGATGGCAAAGGTGTTGATCGCTTTGACCTTATTGCGCCTATGAAGATGTGTTTTTAAAACTGCCTCCACTCTTCTAATCATTTCGACTGAGATTTTCTCTTTAATAAGAGTGTGGTTGATTCCACGCAGTTGTTGAAACCCCAGATACTTATACATGTTTTCGGCTGTCAGGTCTTCAATGATACCTTTCCCTGTGTCAAAGCCATTGGTTTGGGTGACTTTCCCTTTTGTAAGGTGCAATGACTTGCACTTTTCAAGACCAAATGACATACTAATGTCATAACTAAATTGTGTTGTTAAATTCAGCATTCTGTGCAATTGTTTAGGAGAATTTGCATAAATTTTTGTCATCAATGTACAGTAGATGACTTATTGTATGGGAACCTTTATCTGATTTGATTTTGAATCCATTCTTTGTTTGATTAAGAGCCTGGCTCAGTGGATTGAGGGCCATACACAACCAGAGGGGGCTAAAAGAGTCTCCTTGGAATATACCTTGGTTAATATGAATACCTCTTGATGCTAGCTTTGTCTCGCGGGTTGTCAGTTGCAGTACTGTTATTATTATTATTATTCCATTACATCACGACTAAAGATCTTATGAGTCGGCTGAATATAAAATCTACTCCAGGTTGCAACCAGCTACCTAAGGAGCAGATTCGGTGACTGTCAGTGCCTCTACAATACTTTACGCAAAATGTGGGCTGTTCCAAATAAAGCAATTTCTTGCACTTCCCAATCTTTTGAATTACCTGGGAGTTTAGACAAGTTCTTACTCAAATTTTGCGGAACAAATCCCAGAGCTCCGATAACTATCGGGACGACCTGTGCTTTTACGCCCCACATTCGGCTGATCTCGATTTCCAAACTCTTGTATTTAAGACGTTTCTCTGCCTCCTTGGTAACGACGTTTTGATCGCAAGGTACAGCAACATCGATAAGTAAACACGATTTTTTGGCCAAATCCCGGATAACTATATCCGGTTTGTTTGCCGCTATCGTGCGATCAGTTTGAATTTGTTGGTCGTACAATATCGTACACAATCCAACAGACGTCACCGGTTTCGGTGAGTGTTCGTACCACTTGGGGCATGTGTTTGGAACTTCGAGGGCGGTACAGATCTGCCAGTGGAGGTAGCTACACACCCTGTCATGTCTTTTAAGGTATTCGGTCTTTGCTAGGATTGGACAAGCTGAGACAATATGATCAATGGTTTCTACTTGCTCCAGGCAAATGCGGCATTTGTCATCTTGGGAAATTTTGAGAACCGCTTTATCATAATGTCGTGTTCTCAAGGCCTGATCTTGGGCAGCTATTACAAGTGCTTCCGATTCTGGCTTCATCCTTCCCCTTTTAAGCCACATAAATGATTGATCTTTATTGATCTGCACCTTGTCCATTCTTTTTAGGTATTGACCGTGGAGTGGTTTGTCTCTCCACGATTTCTTTAACATTTTTTGTGTCTCACACTTCATGTTTAGCAGCATCAGAGGTTCAGTGTCCGTGTTATTCGACGTGTCTTGCCTAGTTTTCTTCGCAATGTTTCTTGCTACACTAACAATGCCTCTGTTTCCCATTCTTCGGTCAGATTTCATGACCTGCCTCATTAGAGGGTCGTCTTGATGGCTGACTACATAGTTACCCAACCCGACTATTGCGTTGTGCCAGGAGGCCTCAATTTGTCTGAGGCCTCTTCCTCCTTCCTTACGTGCCACATAAAGTCTATGTATATCAGCTCGAGGGTGGGAAACATGATGCATTGTCAGCAGTTTTCTGGTTTTTCGATCCATGGTGCGAATTTCTTGCTCAGTCCAGTCCACTAGTCCAAAACTGTATTCGGCTACAGGTACCGCCAAACTACCTATTGCAGATATTTTATTCCTGGAATTCAGAGCGGACTGCAGGACCAGTCTCACTCTTCTATAATACTCCCTACGAATTCTCTCTTTCATTCTGTCATTCGAGATGGTTTCACATTCTTCAATGCCCAGATATTTGTAAGTTTTACCTGGCTCAAGATCTTGAATCACAGTGTGCGTATCAATTTCAATGTTCTCAGACGTTGTGAGTTTCCCTCTTTTTAAATTGATTTTTGCACACTTGTCAAGACCAAACTTCATGCAGATGTCATTGCTAAAGTCATTCACGACAGACAGCATTTGGGAGAGAATCACTTCATTCTTGGCAAACACTTTCAGATCATCCATGTAAAACAAATGTGATACTGGCCTTTCATCACCATGGAGCTTAAAACCAAAGTCAGCTTGCGACAACTGTCTCGATAGTGGGATCAAACTAATGCAAAACAGCAGAGGGGATAGTGAATCTCCTTGAAAAATACCCCTGTTAATCTGAATACTTCTGGTTTCTACTGCTTCCTTTCCGCTGTGGATTAGTAACCTGGTACTCCACGACTTCATACTAGCCTTGCAAAACTCAACAAGTCTAGGATGAAATCGATAGATCTCCAGGGTCTTCAAAATCCAATCGTGTGGTACACTATCAAAGGCCTTTTGGTAGTCAATCCAAGCCATGCTCAAATTACGTTTGCGTTTCTTTACATCATTCAAGATGACTTTATTCAGTAGCAAGATTTCCTTACACCCATAAGAGCCTTTACGACATCCTTTTTGTTCAGCTGGCATTAGATGATTCTTATCTAGATGTCTATACATTTTGTCAGCTATAGCTGAAGTTATAACTTTGTACAGTACTGGCAGACAAGTAATTGGCCTGTAGTTCTTCGCCAAAGAGCTGTCTCCCGCTTTGGGTAGCAAATACGTGATGCCGCGTGTGAGCCATTCCGGGATTTCCTTTGGGTTTTCAAAAATTTTATTAACAGCCTTTGCTAGATGAGAATGTATTGCTGTTAATTTCTTAATCCAATAAATCTGGATCTTATCAATCCCGGGGGACTTCCAGTTTCCCATGTTCTTAATTGCTTGGAAGAGGTCCTCTTCCGAGAATTGGTGAACATCTTCCACTGTTTCTACAAATTCATCGGCAGCATCAACTTCAGATTGAAGCCAAGATGCGTCTTTGTTGTAGGATCTGCTCTCTTCCCAGATTCCTGCCCAAAATGCTTCGACGTCATCTTTTGAAGGAGTAACAGCTTTGCCATTCGGTTTTTGAGTCAGATTGCGATAGAATCTCTTCGGGTCTGTTTCAAACAACCGGTTCTGTACACGGAAATCTATTCTACGTTTGTACCTTCTTATTCGTTGAGCCCATGCTTGAATTTTCTCTTTTAGCTTCTCAACTACCATTAGCCTGCTGGTGTCATTTTCAATTTGGTATTTTTGTTCAACATTGAATATTTTTCGTTGAACTTTAGAGGTGTGCGTTGATTTAGAAGATGCCTCAGCTAAGAATGATATTTCACGCCGGGTGTCGGCTATTCGTTTCATAATTCTGTTCATCCATGGGGGTACAGAGCTGTTTACTCTGTTTTGCTGTCGGCCGTCGGTGTTCTTGGCTGGCCCCAAAATTATCTGAGATACTAGATATCCAGTTGCATATATGATGTGATTGATTTCAGTAATATCTAGATCTCTGCCTGGGGTCTCCACCACCTCATTTAAGACAGAATTAACTGTTTCTATCACTCTTTTAGCTTTGGCATTTTCGTATATTCTCCTCAACGGTTCGCGAGATTCAAACGGAAGTTGACTAACTCTTTCTATCTCGCGCCGAAGGAGATTTCGCATCATGTCCTTATCGTGTAATTCATTGCCAGATGAGTTTTCACCACTGACGTGTGTTTCACTGGAAAGCGATGAACCTTCCACGGGATCATCATTTTCAAGTTCTACATGTTCGTCATGTGGATTGTTCGAGCGAAGTACATATTCCGCATTTCTCTCAATGTCAGCAAGTTGATCTGCTGTGAATTTTCCACTGCTGAGTATGTATCGTCGTTGACTGGCAAGCTTCTTTGAGTCTAGGGTAGGTCTCATATCTGGGTTCCGCTCTCTCCATACCTTGAAAACTTCTATTTCAGAGCCCCCATTTTTCGCTTTTGCGTAGTAAAAGCACCACATCACCTCCTTTAATTCATCCCGGGTCCATCTCTGACGATGGCTTCGAGCTACTGCCGGCTCTGGGTCCCTGGGACTAGCATCCGTGGGATGGCCAGACGTCGACAAGGTGACATTAGCTCGGTTTCTGAGCAGGTATGGGACACTGGTAGAACAAGGCACGTTAAGATTCATTACATTGCTTGTTCTATCCATTTTGCTCATTGGTTTGAATTGAAGATTCGCAGGACGCAAGTTCGAGTTCACAGATCACACTTAACCCTCGGGTTGTTTCCTGCCATCCGTTACTGCGACCCACAGTGGCCTCGGGGCATCCCCCCGCAGGGCCCAGCAAGGGGTCCCTCCGATCGCCAGTCGGCATTACTAAACCCTACGGGATTTTCACTGACTGCTGAAGGCAGCCTCCTTCGCTGGCTAATGCAAGGTTCGGGCCTCCACTCTAATCAGTGGCCTGGTGTGCCAAACCAGTTTCTCTCCTGTACCCTCTATGGGCCGACAACAGGAAGTCCAAAGGTTCATGACCCTTCCCTCTCTACTTACTTCCCACTCTCCTCAAAATGGAGTACTTCTTCGTCTGACCCCTCACCTTCAACCCATTCAGCAAGGGAGGCCCCACCGGTAGCTAGGCTACCACTGACATAGCTTTAAGGCTCATGGGGGTACTCAAGCTCCACCACCAACTGCAAGGTCGTGTACTCCCTAGGTGGAGTTATTATTATTATTATTATTATTATTATTATTATTATTATTATTAGACCGCGGAACTTCATGCAACTGCATATTTTTGCTGACTGTGCATATCGAAAGGAAATGTATATAAATTTACCTATCACCAAAAATAAAACAAATCTACCCTATTTTTATTTTGCATGTGTGCAATTTTTTGGTTTACTGCGTATTTTGATGTATGCGGTATATTTTAGTGCATATATTCCAGGTTTCTGTGGAGAAGTGGATCGAAGTCAGATCTTTTCGTGTATTTCTTTTGCAACTTAGCAGTGGCTTTCTTCTGACAATGCGGGTATGGAAATTTAACTTCCTTAGTACCCTTCGGACGGTTTCGGGATTTACTTTCTTGCCAGTGCCAATTTATAACTGTGGAGTAACGTTTGGTGCATTAATACGGGGTTCCTTCTTTATTATTTTCACAACAAGATTCTCTTCTCGATCAGAAAGTCTTCGGACGTTCTCCCCCGGGTTGCAGTTCAATCGCCTATTCATTGTTGTACCATGAGATTATACCACTCATTCTGCTTTTTTCATTAATGGCATTTTGCAAACTTTTGGGCATTATTAACCCTTTGCAAGATGATAAATAACCAGCTGACGCTGCTCAAATTTGGTGCTTTTTCCTCAACAATTCATTTCGCTTAAATGTTTAGGTTCCCAGTATCTGATTCATGAATTGAAAGGTTACCTTAATTTGTTTTATTTTTGATGATAGGTTTAGTTATATACATTTCCTGTCGATATGCACAGTCAGTAAAAATATACAATTGTATGACGTTCCGCGGTCTAATAATAGTGATAATAATAATAATAATAATAATAATAATAATAATAATAAACAACACACTCGCCAACAAAAAACATTAAATTAATAATTTGTATGTATTAGGGCTTATAATTTGAAATAAAATGCATTTTAAATCAGTAAAATCTGGAGTTAGTAAACATTGTGCATTTCAAGTAAAGATTACCATATGAACCCATTGCAGTCCCATTTTTAAACTTGCACCATCTGTTTCGAAACATATAAGGATTATTTTAGAATTTTTTCAATTTTTTTGAAGATGAGCATTTTGAAAAAAACTCAAAATCAAAATTTTAAATTCAAATTTGAAAAACTTTTTGAACGCAACCACTATTGAGTTGTATACCATATAAAATGCCATAAAGAAAGCTGAAAAATGACACCTATTTCAGCTCTCTATCTTAATTTGGTGAGGATCTACAACACTTTAAAAATTTTCGGGAACCCAATTTTGCAAAATTTTACGTGGCTGTATTTCACAAACGAATGGAAATATTTTACTCAAAATTTGTATTTTTCTTATTCTTCATTCATACCACCAATGTGTCAAATTGCATCTGAATCTAAAATGGTGAGGTAAAATTTTATTAAAACCGTTGATTTAATTTGGAATGATCCATATATATATATATATATATATATATATATATATATATATATATATATATATATATTTGTGTGTGTGTGTACACACACACACACATTTTCAAGTAATATCTATTCTTAAATTCGTACGGAAAATATTATTTAAGTCCGAAATATTTCTTTTTATCTTTTGAATAAAATATCTAACTGCCGCTCCTTAAACGTTTCCGCTCCACACTGCAGCCTATTCAGAAATCCGACCCTGATTGCCAAAATATTATTTTCGGCCATTCTAAGCATTTTCCATTTTTTGTGTTTTGCGGGCTGTATCCTGTTATTCTGTATCCTGTTATCCTGCAACACGTCATGTCCGTAACAGTAATTTTCGTCATGGTTTACTATCTGGACACGTTTCGTTGAGCTACTTTGGCTAGTTTTGGCAGGAAAATGCCGGAGGGTTATTCTGTCAGCAATTCTATAAAATGAAATCTGTAGTTCGTTTTCCGATGCAACTTCGTTTTCTTTTACACGAGAACAAAAATGTCTTGTTTTAAAACGACCCCATCCACGATCCTTGGTGCTTACACATAAAGATAATTAAATTAGTAGGCCCTATAGTTTAAGAGAGGGGTAGGGATTTTAGAGCTTACGAAAACGCGCACAGATTATACTCCTCCCCAATATGTACAAATAATATTCCAAGGATTGACCAAAAGTTGAAAGGAACGTTAGTGCTCGTTAAAGAAATAGAACTATCGGGACAGTGGAGACCATCATAATTGTACAACAGTTTAATTGGCTACTGATCTATGATGTGTGGCACATTTCGAACCCTTTAACGTGTTGGGACTCTTTGCAGCGTAGTCAGAGTATTGAGAATTGTTCCTAGAACGCCAGTAACTTTGATTGCAATCCTCACCTCGTGACAGAAAATTGACATCAACTCGCCCCATCGCGGTACACGAAGAAATGTAATTTCGCATTTAAGTAGTTTTTAAAAATTCTTATTGGGTACTCATATTGGAACGGAATAACTTGAGGCAATTAATTTTATTGCACATACAATAACATTATTAATTTTCATAGTTTTTACTGTGGCGTAAGTTTTACAGTTTCTGTTTTGGATAATACAAGAAATCATATAAAAATACTTCAATTTTAATACGTATTTCTATATTTACAATTCAAAGCAAATAATATTACAATATTTACAGAAATATTATCAACAAAATAGCTTTCTCACTATATGACAGGTGTATAAAATTATTGATATTTTAAACTGAATATGCACTTCTGAATAAACTATGTTCAGTGTCTGTAATTACACGACTATAGATGTTAGGTGTTCATTAAACATAAGATCTATCTATTCCAGATTGTTACTAAGCTTCCTAAGGAGCAGAACTAATAACTGAGGGGGAGGTCTCTACATTACAGTACTTTGCGCAATATTGGAAGTCCTCAGTAACGCGATGTCTTGAATTTGCCTGTATTTTGAATGACCTGAGCAAAATAGTATAAGCATTTACTATTTTGCCCACTCCCCCCCCCCAAAGAAAGAAATCACAGAGCTCCGAAGGCTATCGGTACTCCTTGCGTGTTACACATCCGGTTGACCTCGATTTCCATACACTTGAATATTACTCTCACTGATTATGAGGTTATAATCGTATAAGACAGAAACATTACAAGTAGACCCAAAGTTTTGTCTCCAACTTCCGAATAACTATGTTCTTGGTTGATCCCAAGCAAACAAACATCTTATTTTATATAATTACTTCGATTTATTTAGAGAATTAATTGACGTTTGATCAGCTGTTACGGTGCCATCCAATCGGGAGCGTTCAAGCTCTCGATTGGATGATACCGTAACAGGTGATCAAACGTGAGCTCCAATCGGGAGCTTCAACGTCACTCCTGTAGGCGTCATCCAAGCTCCTAATTGAGTGACATTGCAAACAGATAATTTATGTCAAAAGACCCTAAGTTTAAATCAAAGTCCCTAGATACTCGTAAAATTCTTGAGGAGTCTTGAGGGACACTGCGTTTGAGTGGCTTCAAAAGTACGGTGGTGAGTAACTAGTTACTAACCAGGTGAGGATAGAGCTTTTTAATTTTATATCAGCCTGTTAGTTGATATTTTTTCTTCCATTTATACACTATAAATTTAGATAGATAATTTTAATTAACATTTATATCACTTCACAACGTTTTCGGAGTTGGTAGTCGACTTTGTAATACGAAATGTTTTACTCGTAAGTACACAAATTTTTGTGATATGTGTTCGTGTAGTGGAAAGTTGTTGGAATTATGCATTATTTTACCTGATGGGGCCTCAAGAGCTCCGAAACGTTGTGAAGTGATGTAAATGTTAAAGAAAATTGTCTGTCTGAAATTATAAAGGTGTATATATGAGGATCGAGCTGTTTGAGATTCTTTACGTTCCATACGTTTGAAAGGCAACAGGGTGGTTCGTTAATTTAAATTGAAAAGTTACAAAATAAAAATAAAAATTTGTATTGATGTTTCATTGCTTGCCGTACGGAATTTTTGGTACTACTGTGCTTGATGTTCAGTGAATATGGTTATTAATTTATTTTGAATTTTGCTCAGGTATTTGTTGTACACTTCAACACACTGGTTAAACTGATGGATTGCCCAGATTTAAATTCAGAATTTGAGGAAAATTAAAAAAGGAAGCAATGACAAAAGATGATCTCCATCTGGGCAGAGCATCTGCTTCAGGAACTGCTGAAAAAAGAAAGCGTGTTGAAGAAAACAATGGTTCGAAAAAGAAATGTGTTAAGGAAAAAGACCCTACTGAGATTGAAAATTGTTTCAAATATGATGAAATTGTAGAAGCGATGATGTTCAAGAGGAGAACTGGTATTTGTGATGAAGGAAAAAGGGAACTGATGAAACTGATCTAGTGCCTGCACGTCACGGCAAACATATTGTTGCCCACAAACAGTTATTAAGTTTTACGAAGATAATATCGTGTGGGTTGAAAACAGTGATTCTGAATAGGAAAGCATGTGCAGTATTGAATTGACTTGAGGAGTTTCAGTACCCCTAGTTTAATTTTGGCAAATTTTTTTTGTAAAATAAAATTTTAAAAAAGTATCTGAGAGTCTTCCTTTTATTTATAAAAAAAATTCAAATATTCACCAAAAGACTTTTGGCTATACCTGTCCTGTTTCCATTTGTTGTTTCATTGTAGTTGTAGTCAAATGAAACATTTCTTTTACGTTTATTTTCATTTTGAGGTCGAAATCAATGGGGTTTAAGAATAAATGCACACCATTTGGAGCTCAAATATGAAGGAAAAATTCTTTGCCTTATTTTATTTCACTTGTTTTTGATGACAATTTTTAGATTGCTTTATCTTTTGTGACTGATTAGAGCTGTACCATTGCAGTGTAGCAAGCAGTGTTATTTCATTTAAATGAATTTTGAACAATTATTCAGATGTTACCAAATTTGCAAGTTTCAATGAAAGCAGTAAATATTTGTATGATGATGTGCATAATAACAGTATATGAAGCATGTAGTTGAAACTAGATGTTGATGCTAATAGCTCAGTTTTTTAAGTGAAAGGCAGTAATCTGTAGTATAATTGTTGCACAGTTACTTTGTAACTAAGTGGTTGTGTAGCATTATGGAACTCTTAAAGGGAAAATTTGCAATCAATCATGTAAGTGCATTTAAAAATATTTGTATTTTATGGGACATGGAAGCAGAGGAGTATTTTCAAGTGTACCATTAAATAATTAAAAAAATTAAAAAAATTAAAGAAATTAAAAAAATTAAAGAAATTAAAAAAATTAAAGAAATTAAAAAAATTTGCCTCCTAAAATTTTTCAGTAACTATTAATTTTAACCTATAATGAAACTTTCAAGCAAAAATATTTTCAGATAATCATTAAAACAAATAAAAGCATATCGCACCACGAGCAGTGTAGCCTGTGATATTTTACAAAATCTGAAATACGAGACAATCAACCAAAACATATTGAATTTTCCCCTCTCAAAATTTGTCTCTGGATCTGTCCCTGGTATTTTTGCTTGAAGTAAAGGCAATTCCTAATTTATTTTCGCCAAAGTCTCCAAATGTTTTCTTCAAATTTTTTTCTTCCGATGGAGATGCCTTGAAATATGCCCCAGACCTTATTTTTGTTGAACTCTAAGAACTTTCAAAAATTGCAACAGTTAAAAATGTGTGAAAAAGTGTGTGGTGTTGTAAAGCAACTAGTTTAGGAGAAAGTATTTACAAAACAGTCCTAAATTTTTCAATTAATATCTGAAAATCTAAAATATTATATATTTCCTAGTTCATTGTTGAGCTTATTTTGCCTTTTCTTTTAAGGTTTTGATTGTCAGTATTTCATTTATTTATTTAAATTCACTCATGCCAACTGCCTTTGTTCATTTAAATGTTCACAATATAGTATATATAATATGAGAGGTTCAGCACATGTATGGAAGTACATAATTTACAATTATGGAGAACTGTGTGTAGAAAAGAAATTTAATTTCACAGTTTTGGTCATCAGAACATTACACAGCACAAGTTAATTTAAACATTTAGAAATAATAATAATATATAATATAATTTATCTCTGAAATTTTATATCACATTAAGTTTAATAACAATAAGTTTAAATTATTTTTTTTAATTTTAATTTTGAAACTAGAAGATCTATCAAAGAAATTAACATATGGTGCAATTACATTAACAATATTGACTATTCTGTTGTGTGGCCCAGAGACAACATAATTCTTGTTGGATTTCTTCACATCTAGTAGTCTTCTTGTTTGCAGTTTAGTCATGGTAGGCCTACACACAAGGCCAAATTGCTCCAATATTTCTGGCAAATTGATAAGACCATTAATTTCCCTATAGAAAAAGATAAGGTCAATCATATGTCTCCAAGTTTAAACGCTATCAATCTTAAGTAGATTATAAATAACATCGGTGTTTCTCACATTTTCAACTCAACAGTGACAAATCACGGATTTACAGAACTTCCACTGAACTGTCTCTGGTATATATATCTATATGACATATGTGATATGATTATAAAATTTTAATTTCTTCTAACATAAAAAAATATATATATATATATATATATATATATATAGACACACACACACACACTAAAATTTGGTTGTTCTAAATCAGGGGTTTACTGTACAATTCATTTATTTTAGTATCGTTGACAATGACATCCATTTTCTGCCAATTAGTGAACTTTCTTATAATATGTTAATTTCAATGCAAAAAAGTTAATTAAACACTAGGTAATAAAGAATGAACTAAGAAAATAAATATATTCAGCTTGATATTAATATAAAAGTAAATAGGGCCTACATATAATTCAATTTTTTGTTGATTGTCTCTGAGGTTGCTAATGATCATGTTGTTGAAAAGCATACTAAAATAAAAAATAAAATAAAATAAAATAAAAATAGGGTGGATGACAATGAAGGGCTCAGGAATAAAAATGGTAACTCTCAAAGTTATAGGTTTTTGTAATATAACATTTTTGTATGCTTCTATCAGCTATCCATGTGCTGTGATTCTCAAGCAATCCAAATTATGGTCCATAGTTGTCCCCAGGCTGTTGTCATTTTAATGTTCTTCATTTAACACTAGAAAGCCCGACTTACCAATAATCCCAGAACGCCCAGCGGAGTCGTTTCAACTCCAAGTATTCAACGTTACTTCATTAAAGTAAATATATCAAAAAATATTTATCTATGCCACTATAACATTATTGAAAACAATAATTTATTGCATAATTTAAGTATTATGCCAAAACTTAAATATATTTTAAACATTAATTGTCGTTACTGTCCTGCAAAGGGGAAGTAAAAGTAATATATTGAACAAAATGCACTAATATGCAAGCAAAGAGTTTATGTTGAAAAGTTAATTCTAATATAGTATTAATAATAATAATAATAATAATAATAATAATAATAGAAAATTGTTATAAACATTTAATTTTAAATAATATTAATTTCACACATGACACAAACACGTTTCCTTGCATTGCACTTCCCATACTGTCTCACAATAAGTCGTATTTATTAGAAATATTTTACAAATGTTTGTTTAACATCGATAGATACTTGATGTGTGTTACATGTTCTAAAAGAAATTTAATCCCATGTTTCAAATGGCAATAGTTCTTGTTCAGGTTTTCATTGTATTTACTTTCTACATTTCTGACCTTACTAGGCATGTTGTATAATATAAATATATACAGTTGTGGATTTAAAACTGTAATGACTGAACAGACTACAGTTTTGGAGCACATCGTGTTGCATACTACATACGTTCCATCAACACATGCTTCGTTTCCATATCCATGGTTCATACCTACATTTTACAGGAGTTTGCTCTCATTGTCTTTCACAATACTTCCCCAATATTTTCAATGTGTATAAGAACATTTGTACACTCCATTTTAGTGATCATCACAATTGTTTGCAGCTTTTGTCCGATTTTCATGCTACTAACTGTGAAAATGCATCGAATTTGGAAGGTAAAAGATGTCGTATAAACTCATTACCTCTAATGCCTAATATTGATACAGTTTTGTAAAGTTATTGCTTCATACTAAAGCAGAATAATTTTTCAGATGAAAGCAGTCAAATCTGCCAGTGATTTCTTTCCAATATCTCTATTATTTTGAAAATCATGGAACAAAACAGTGTCTATAAAAATAATATCTGACCACATCATTACCATCTGGAGTCTGAAATGCCCTCCTATACACAAAAGATATATTTTATACCCAACCATTTCTCTTTTTTTGAATTACGTATTTGAAGAAATATTTTTTTCATTCAATCTTCATGTGATAACATTGTTATTCCTTCATGTGACAAGAATTTTGTTTTCAAAATTTAGATATATATTTGCTAGCATCACAAAACAACTCATGAATTTGCATGTATTGAACCAGAGAGCAAGAAAAAAACTGCACTGCACTACATCTTCCTCTGCCAAATTTCTTGTCACCATCACATTCAGTATTCCCAGTTTCCATGGGGTTTTGATCTGCCCCACCACCTTCTACACGATGGTATCCGTTCATATATGTGTTTGAGCCATCTCTCTTCTGGCATTTTCACCAGATTTTCATATCATTGAAGTTGTTTTCGTTCTAAAGAATCTAATATATCCTTTTGAATTTCCAACTTCTCCTTTATTTCTTAATTATATATGTAGTGTAAATGAGATAATCGGCAACTTTGTCTCAAAAAGTCCATTTGAATTGTCAATAACCTCTCTCTTTTTTTTCTTCTTTTTTTTCTTTCTTTTTTTTCTTTTTTTCTTTTTTTTTGTTTTTTTGTTTTTTTGTTTTTTGATTTTTGAGTTACTTCCCTTACTTGTGAACCATGTATGACAGTACTTTCTATTGTGGTGCTTTATATATTTTTCTTTGTTTTCTTTGGTAATGTGGAGTTCCACAGAATTGGATATAGCATATTTATGACTTGTTTCCCTTGATTCATCTTATTATTAATATCCTTATTACTTATGCCTCTTTTGAAACTGTGAAGCCCAAATACTTAAACTCATCACATAATTGTATTTTATAATTTCCATATTCTTCTGTTACTATTTACTTTTCCTTGGATGAATTTATTTGAAGTCCCCATAGATCAAATTCCTATTGTTAATATCCTCATCCATGATCAACCACAAAAAGCAGAACGTCAAATGATCGTTCTCCAATCTGCATTCCCATTACACTGCATTTCCTCCTTTTTTCTCTGGGAGCTTTCGCAATGAAACGAATATGTTAAAAAGAATTGCGGACATACAACACCCCTGTCTTAATCCTTTAGAAATTATTATGTCATATGATACTTGTCTGTTTACTTTCACATCTTTACTGTCTGTTTGGTTTGTACTGGTGCGACAGCTCATGTATGGGCCATGGCCTATTAGCCGTGTCACAGCCTCGCAGCCCTGGGTTAAGGGGTACGTGTAGGTGTGGCTGGCACAAAGACATTCCCATGCCATATTCTGGTCTTCTCAACCTGAGAAGTGAATTTTCTCATCATCACACAGAAACATATATTGGGACATTGCATGGAAAATGTACATTATAATCTTGCCCAACTGGAAATCAAACCCAGGGTCGCATCAAGGAAAGCAAGCATGCTCTGACCAATGAGCTAAACCGCAAGGGCTTACTGCCGTTGTACATTTTGTTAATGGCTTTAACTAGTTTAAAATTAAATTTTTGTCCTAAAATTTTAAAAAGCTTCCTAATATGAATGCTATCATATGTTTTTTGGAGGACAACAAACAATAAATGGGAATCTCTTCCACAGGCTTTTTTTTCTCTCTCTCCCCCCCCTCTCCCCTCTCCCCCTTCCCTCCTCCCCTCCCCCTGCCCCTTAAGATCCATCTGACTACATAAATTTATTCATCTCTCTCCATTTTTATTATATAATACTTGTTCTCCATGTTTACCCACTGTATTATTATTCTGTTTACTTCCTGTTCAGGCATTTAAGTCACCTATTAATAGAATTTCCTTACTTGACGGTATGTCTTCTAACATTGCCACTAGTTGATTTTCAAATGAACCTTTAGAATCAAAGATAAAAGCAATAAAGTCTTTATAGGGATGGTATAAAAGGTTAGTCCTTAGAGGGACATGTGCAGCAGCTTCTGAAATCATTCAACCGCCGTCAGTGTCAGACTTCGGAAATTTGCCGGATCTCTGTGTTATTGTTTTCTTTTAAGATGGATAGTGTCCGGTTTGTCAGAATACTTCACTTGTTAAATACATGTCAGGTGTTCTAGGGTTATTTCCTGTGGAATGTCTGTGTTATTTCTGTGTTATTTCCTGTGGCATGTCTGTGTTATTTCCTTCGGCAACCTCAAAGTATTCCACTTCTATGAATGTAAAAGCAACCAATGAGTTTTATTCAGACATAAATCATATTGTAAAGTTGTCAAAAAAACTCAGTGAGTCTTTTTGGTCATTGTCATCATTATCATTATTCCTGGAAGATAGTATAGCATTGCATGAAATCATTAAAGTTAAAAATTTGCATGAATTTCGAATATTACAAAAACATTTTTTCAATGAAGAATATAGAACAATCAGTGGGCACAACTATGAAACTACAAAGAAGTGCAATTTTCATATTACCACTCTTTTCAAAAATTCAGAGAAAGAATGCTTAAAACTATCATTCCAATTTTACTCAACTCACTGCCAGATGAAATAATAGAAATTACGTCGAAAAGAAAATTGAAGAGGGAAGCAAAAGACTGGTACTCTAGACATATCATAAAAGTAACAAGTACAAGAATAAACAAAATAATTAATTATTTATAAAAATAAGCAAGATAAAAACATACCTTACATTTTATATCGTGTCAATTTATTATTTTAGTCAAACACAATCTTTTTTCTTTGGCCTCTTACATTCTTACCTGTTTCCTGTTGCATTTTGCATGTTCTGTTTTTTTACAATTTACTTGTTAAATTAGAGAATAATTATCTGTTAATAATATAATGTTTGGTATTGTTGTATTGTAGTTTTGATAATGTTAATTCTGTAGTACAACATAATTTAAAACACTTTATTAATGTCCTAGGGACTAATTATTGTCAAGGAACAAGTCAAGACTTTATTTTACTTTTTGTTGTTTACTTTATTGTTTCATTTTTAGTAATTTCTTAATACGTTATTTTGACAATTCTAATGATGTAAATTGAATGAAATTTCTTTTTGTTATTGCCAATTGGCATTTATAAAATGTTTTGTTGTTTTGATTATGTAAATTTTAATAAATTGATTATATTTGTTTTGTGTTTGTTGATGATAATTCTCATGGTGTTAATTTCTTTCTACTCTCTCACCTTACGAACACTTCATAAGAAGAGAAAGTTATGTTATCGTGCGCCGGAAAACAGCAAATTTTCGCCACAAAAACTCTTATATAGAGCTGAGTTCTGGTAGCAAAAAAGTGGATAAATCCTGTTGCTTAAGTTAGGAAAAGATCCTAACTAACCTATCGTGGTGTAACCAAAATCCATGTTTTGTTGCTTCTTGATACCGAAAAATAGATTGACGGCAAAACGTCCCTTTGTCCGTCTATGGACAACGCTAGCGCTTAAACCGTTCCGCCGATTTTCTTCAAAATTGACATTCCCCGACAGTTTTGGCTGATGTCGAGGCTCCTGGAATTTTGAAACCGACATTTTAATATTTGGAGGTACTTTACATGAAGCCCCTCGGACATTTTCAAAGTTTTTAAACTAGTGCGGCTACCAAAGCACATACTTTCTCGCATTGTTCCTAAATGCTCCACAATATTAAACTTCTACATAAACCAGCAAATTGTTTCCGCTCCGAGACGCGATCCCAAATCCTCAGATTTAACTTTCCGGTATTCATGCTACTAAGCCACATAAGCGTACATGGACCGAACTCGGGCAAAGGCATAAGCACGAAAATGTCCGATTGTCCATTTAAAAATTCCGGCCCACGTTTACGTAACATTCTCTCCTTAAAATGTATTCGTAAGGCGAGAAAGCATTAATTATTTCAGAACAATTAGAGATATGTAAGTTGATCACATGACACATGAGCTCTAGTTAAATTGTATTTCAGTTTAAGGTTGAAATACTCATAATTTTAGTTAAATCGGTTCACACCAGATGCACAACGGACAACGATTGATTTGACATGACATACGTTTCAGAAATTGAATAACAGAGTTGAAAAAATGTTTAAAAGATGCAATTTGGGGAAACCACAGACAAGTCCTGTATATTTATCTGCATTGATTCTATTAGTGAGTAGAAGTGCCGTGATGGTTCACATGGAGATGCCAAAAAAACATTTGGGAATATTTTAGCAAAGACAAATATTGGCATAGTCACAGTGACAAACAACGGTGCGGAGGCGTACGAACTTTTGTATGTTTATTACGCCAACATCGAAAAATTTAGTGAAATCCGAGCAAGCAACAACAAATAAATAAGGATATTTATGTAGTGATGTGCCAATGAGCAATAGATGCGAGACAAATCTAAATTTTGCAAAACTGTAATAACTTTAATTGACGTCAGCAGACAATGTGAATGGCTTACACACCATGTAGGTAAGGGTGTAAGTCATAGAAAAATAGATCAATAAAATCAGTTTTTGAAGCGTTTAAGAAGGCGGGAAACTTGAAATAATTGCAGAAGTAATTTATTTAAAAACTGTAAGTGAATACGTGTCAGAATAAGGGAGGAAAACGCAATTCTCGAAACGAAACAATGCCTGGGACAAAAGACGAAAGAGACAGTGAGTTGTTTTCCTGAGTTTTCGTGGTGAATGCAAATAGCTAGTTGATCAACGGCGCAAGGATTTCGTAGAAAACGGAACGTTCAGAGACGTTTAGATTGTGTTTTGAGATTTCATAAGTGAATGTAAATAGTGGAAATCACGGACTTTTGGAATGGAGATCCAAACCTGTGGAATGCGAGAAGAGAGAAGCTGGTAAAACTGATGATGTGGTGCCCAGCGTTGCCAAAGTTTCAGAAAGGGAAGTTTTTAATTTCTTTTGCTTGACTGGAGGCATAGCTTTGTAAGAAGGCCTAATTGTGTATTTTGAGAAACGTCAGAAAGAACCAGTAATTATTCAAAGTAATTGTAAAAATGGCCACGCTTAAAGGAAAACGCCCACACTATGAATGAGTATTTTGAATGTCAAGTGTGTGTGAGATAATATTTATGTCATGTGTTGATTTGTCTACTGTTCATGTTCAAGGGTATTTTTTTTCATTGTATGTGTTTCATTAACGATGTCATTGGAGGCGGCAACGATGCCATTATAGTTAATGAATAAACTCAATACGCCAATTGACGTTGGCTTTGATATCGGAATTCTTGTATTCTTACTTTTTTGCTACATGCAATCCTGCAATATACAGTATATCCTGCAATTACAATAAATACCGTATCCTGTATAGGTGGCTTTGCACCCCAATATCCTAAAACATTTCTGAAAAACTGTTCAGGGTGGTAGGTCACATGCCCGTGCATTCATAAGAAAGTAATAAAGTAAGTAAACAAAATTAAACAAAGAAGAACGGGGGGTTCTTCTTTGTTTAATTCTTCGTGGGGGGAGGGCACAAACCGTTTCAGTACTTCAAATGATTTTAAATGAAGTTACTACACTCAATAGTTTTTTTTCTGCAACAACACATTCAATCGAATTAAAATCCCTGTCAGGGATTCGAACCCAGCATCTTCCGAAGTGAAGCGCTCAGTCTCCGCATGTCTTAACTACTTCGGCCATTCGAGTGAGTTGGGAACTGCATACTGGGACCTGATGGCTCCAATTTTTTTTATTAAATTTGAATAGTACAAAGGACGTTAAATGAAGAATGAATGAAGCAGGTATCATTTGAGAATGGTAATGAGAAGGAGAATGAAGCAGGTATCATTTTCGTTGATATCCCCAATTTTGCGAAAATTGCAAAAAGCAATTTCAAAACTGCAAAATTGAAGATAGAATTTTTTGCCTCAAACAAAGTCAGTTGTACAAAATTAGCCATTTAAATAAGGTCATGTACATTTTTTAAACAAGTAGTTTTTGCGTAAAATGCGATTGAAATTTACCAAAATTTCAACCCATTACAAATTTTTCTTTCAAATTTTCTTCACTTATGTAATAAGGATCGGTAAAAAATATGGTGGTAGTCTGGGTACTGCTCGATTTTTCGAAAATTTCAACAAAATATTTTTAAAATTACAGTATTGTAGATAGAGATCCTTGCCTGAGACAAAGTCTGTTGTACAATATTAGCCCTTTAAAAGAGGTCATGTACATATTTTTGAAAAAACTAGTTTTTTGCGTAATTTGCGTTTGAAATTTACAAAACAAATTCTCAAAAACTTCTCCAAATTATTTCTATAAATTTTCTCCACATGCGTAATAAAGGACGGTAAACTAGTGGTGCAATAGAATGGCGAACTTTCTGGCAGTAGTTACTTTTCCAATATTTTTAGTCATTTGGAGTAAGCCTTATGTTCTTCACAGCTGCCTTTCTGTGTAGCCCAAAATACTATTTTTTTCGCATTTTCTCAACTACCGTCTATCGAATGCTAGAGCAGATACAATGACGGTTTGACCAATATATAAGCACAATAAATAATAATACGCGCATAGTAAAACACGCATAGACACAATAAATAATATTCGCATGTGCAGAGCATTCAATAAAGTTAATATAAAATTATTTACGGACTACTTGGTGAAGGAATGATGGGACGCAGTTTATAACGCTGATGACACAAATGAAAAAAAAAATTATTTTTCTCCAAGCTTTAAGTTCAGTTTAACGCGTGCTTTCCTCATTAAAAGAGAAAATTAAGCATTTCAAGCAAAAGTAATATTTAGATCACACAAGGAATTAGAACATCGTGTAAAAACCACGTACGCTTTACTTTATTTCTAAATATCATAACGTATCATCCAGTTTCCATGTATACTTCCGAGAATAAAAAAGAATTTTGAGGAAAGTAATAGTTCAGGCGAAAATAATGAAAAATAATCAGGATATTTTTTAACGCTAGTAATAAACTGAAGCAAAGTGGGATATCGTAAAAAATACCTCATCATCTCGACATCTTGTAGAGAATGTTATTTTAAAGGATAATGAAAGAGAAACGAGTAATCTGGAAAAAGTTGCCAATCTCTTCAACAAACACTTTTCTATAATTGCGTCTGATCTCACGAAGGTGACAAAAACCACAAATTTCAACATCTTACGCTTCCCAAAAAATGTCCGATACTATGTTTACTTCCGAAACTTCTCCCAACGAAATCCTCAGAATAGTCAGAAAACTAAAAAAATAAATATTCATCTGGTTTAGATGAATTTCCGGATTGTTTATTAAACACTTGTGCACCTGTCTTCATACACCCGTTAACTCACCTTTTTCAATGCTTCTTTATGTACAGGAATATTTCCAGATATCTTCAAAACAGCAAAAATTAAGCCACTTTTTAAAAAAGGAAACAAAATGATATTCAAAATTACGGTCAATTTCTTTTGTCAGTTTTCTCAAAAATATTAGAGAGGCTTTTCTACTCACGAATGGAAACTTTTCTCAGTAAAAACAAAGCGTTTTCAGACTCACAACACTGTTTTAGAAAATCAAAATCTACGGAAACTGCCATTTTTTCTTTTCTCAAAGATGTTGCTTCATCAATAGAACAAAATGAAGCACCCATTGGAATATTCTTAGATTTTTCGAAAGTTTTTGACGTTATTGACCATAACATCTTGCTCTCAAAATTACCCTCGCATGGGATACGTGGTATTACCCTAGATTGGATAACTTCGTACATTAAACATCGGGCTCAAAGAGTTGAAATACCATACTGACACGAAAAGACATTACATACTTATGTTTCGAATTGTTTGCCAATTGAGCATGGGGTCCCGCCTCAATCACCAGGTTCGATCTTAGGTCCTATCCTCTTTCTGTTATTTACTTAATGCCAAAATATTTATTTACTTACTTACACACTCACTCGTTCGTTCGTTCCTTTGTTCGTTCGTTCCTTTGTTGGTTCGTTTGTTCGTTCGTTCCTTTGTTCGTTCCTTTGTTCGTTCCTTCGTTCGTTTGTTCGGTCGTTCCTTTGTTCGGTTGTTCCTTCGTTCGTTCCTTTGTTCGTTCGTTCCTTTGTTCGTTCATTCGTCCATTCGTCCATTCGTTCACTCGTTCACTCGTTCACTCGTTTGTTCGTTTGTTCGTTTATTCGTTTATTCGTTTATTCGTTTATTCGTTTATTCGTTTATTCATTTATTCATTTATTCATTTATTCATTTATTCATTAATTAATTAATTCATTCATTCATTCATTCATTCATTCATTCATTTATTCATTCATTTATTCATTCATTTATTCATTTATTTATTTATTCATTAATTTATTTATTCATTTATTTATTTATTCATTCATTCATTTATTCATTCATTCATTTATTCATTCATTCATTTATTCATTCATTCATTTATTCATTCATTCATTCATTCATTCATTCATTCATTCATTCATTCATTCATTCATTCATTTATTCATTTATTTATTCATTCATTTATTCATTTGTTTATTTATTTATTTCTATATTTCGATAAACGGGCTCAACACTCTACAAAAAAACAAAGCACATATTGCAGTGAGTCGGGTCGACACCCTGCATGATTCGACAGACCCTCCTGTCACGGTACATTATACCCCAGCGAGCAACCGTGTCTTCACCAGAGCCCTGCGATTAGCAATGCTTGATGGCCGCACCGGGTCACCCCGCGTCTTCAGCTAACAAAGACACTCCCCAGCGAATACCCTCCTCGAGGCGTTTACCTCCGCCCCCCCAAACGAGAAGGGGTATCTCCCTGCAGCCGCGACTAATCTATTGTCGTGGCAATAGCCAGATTTATTACCAGAACAACCACATTAGCAAAATTCAGTAGCGATAGGCTCGCGCATCTCAGGAGTATCGTAAACACTTCATCTACGTTTACAATAGCACGCAGAAGCACTCAAGCTGTAACTACAAAGACAACGAATTAGAACCACAGTTAAGAAAGTCACAAAGGAAAGAGGTAGGCTGCGATCAATTGTCAACAACCCTGGCGAAAATCCGTGTTGTGAGGGTCTGTATAGCAGCTGTGTTGTACGTGTTTTTCATTTCGTGCCTTGTTCCTGTAGTGTAGCATACTGTGTGCCTACTGTGCACCGTCCCTGCTCTGCAGTAGTCCATATCTCTTGTACGCTTAGTTTGAAACCGTTTGTATAAGGTGTGCACAAACCGTATAAAGCGTACCGTTTGTATACAAAATAAGGTGTGCACAAAGTTGGTTAGTATTGGTGGTTAGGTGAGTTCCCGCCCTTTTAGAAGATTGCAGTAATTAGTTATATATTAATCAGTGGTCAGTGTGCGGATTTCGTGAAGTAAGCGGCAATTTTCTGTGGAAATCGCATAATTTCATTTCTAATTTCTTTGTGGATGTGTGTCCCATCGAATGTCTGCTCTTGAAATTACCAAACACCAGTATGTTTACTTGTGGCAAACAAACTCTCTTCGTATCGTCATCGATGGCCCGTAAAGAGTTAACGCATGAAATAATCCTAAACACAATCATGTTTAATGGTAAGCAAATACGTTTCTTTAATTGTGACTAAATTTAATACACACATAATAATAGTATATTTATTGTTTCAGAAATAACCCCTAAAAACATTAGGGTTACCTTCACCAACGTGTCGAGTGGTCATAATCTGATTATTGATGAGGTAGAAAAGAAAACTAAATACAATGTATGATCTAGGATATTCAAATGCTGGCTGTTTATAAATTGACCACACTATGAAGATTAAGTTCCACAGTTCATAGGCAGTGATTTGGTCAATTTCGAAAATTGCGTGTGTATTTCAATGAAACAACAACACATATATTGACACAAAGAAATATGGTTTCATTCGTGTGATAGGTTGTTTTTTTTTAACTTATAGCAGATAAAATAATTTTGTTAGAAAGTGAAATAACTTGTTTGATTTCAAGTGGTATAGCAAAGTGTGCAAATTAGTGCTATAAAGTATAATATATTGTGTTGCTCCATAGCATTTATTTTTTTAACTAATGATTTTCTTAAACTTAAATAAATTAAACTTAAGAATAATTTTCCTTGACTCTTTCAAGAAACCAAGATATATTTGAGTTATTATGACTAGTAAGCCTACATGTTAATTGAATTGTGCTACATGCAATACGTTACGACAGGTTTCCAATTGGATGTTTTTGATATTTTTTTAACTGAAGCATTTTACTTCACATTAGCTAATTTTTCAAGTTTTCATAATGAATGCCCAAAAATACTACACTATTAGTTAACATTCTTGCAATATGCAAATAAAATGTGCTATCATATGCTAATTTTTACACCAATTTGGTTAATGTTGTCTATTGTGTATAATTGAATGAATATAATTTCTTTCGATAGTTTTCAATATCTTATGTCTGAAGACAATCAGTAGTACTGCTTTATATGCAATCAGTATTTGATGTAATTCCAATTATAGAAATATCTTGTTTTTATTGGAAGCCCAATAAAAATAAGATATTTCTAACTATTTTCTAAAAACAAGATTTTCTTCAGGTACATACATGTATGTACCTGAAGTAGTGAACAATTAGTTTGTGAAATGTGCTTCCAATAAAAACAAATATATTTCAATCATTGGAATTACATCAAATACAATTTACTGATTGCGTATTAAACAGTACTTTCTTTTTAACCTATTAAGCAGTAATTTCTCTTTATAGTTTTCAATATCTTATGTTTTAATACAATCAGAAGTACTGTTTAACATGCAATCAGTAAATTGTATTTGATGTAATACATGTATGTACCTGAAGTTTCAAACAATTAGTTTGTGAAACATTGTGCTTCCAATAAAAACAAGATATTTCTATAATTGGAATTACATCAAATACAATTCACTGATTGCGTAATAAACAGGACTACTGATTGTATTAAAACATAAGATTCTGAAAACTATAAAAATAAATTATCTTCAGGCATAAGTTCTGTAAATACTGCAAAATCATTTTAAAAATAACAGTTATATTTTTTAATGATAAAACTACCAGCAACACATGCAAATACAAAATACAATTATGGAGAGAGACTCATCTTAAGATGTTTTCAAAAAAATTTTGTGATTTATTTTATTTAAAGTAGTAAGTGGAATAGGAAGTGGTAAGAAGATTACCCTCTTGATTTGAATTTATTATTTTATTAATTTTGATAAATAACGTTTGGGAAATTAACCTGGCATATATTCTTGGTTTTTGTCTAAAATTGATAGATTTTCAAAATCAAATTTAAGTGAATGCTGAATTCTGTGCTTTGAAATTGTTTTTAATGAATTTCTCTAAGTTATTTTTATGCTCATGTATTCTTTGTTTTATTCTTCGTTTTGTTTGGCCAATTGTTGATTGTTGATTGTGGATTTGTTGGCAACGGATATAGTTTCCTTTTTCCACTTCAGAAGCTGGAATTACATCTTTAACATTTCTAATAAGATTGTTTGTTTGTTAATATATGTCTAGATATTATATTTTGTATTTTTTATTATTTTGTTAGTAATTTTAGGTACATATGGCAAAACTATAGTTTTGTTAACAGCTAAGGTTTTGGAATAGGGTTGATCAGGTATGATATTAAACATTCCACATAGCATTGCTCTCTTCTTCTTTATGTACTCAACAGAATTTTTTTTAAATAAATATATCATGTACTATTTTTATATGACATTCCTGGTGAATGGGATGGGATCATTTTATTGCTCTATCTACGAGGCCATAAACAATGCCTCTCTTAGCTGTATGGGATGTTTAGGTAAATAATTAAGGATACGATTAGCAGCATTACCTTTTCTGTACCAATTTGTTGATATTTTTCCGTTGTCATGTTTGATATAGATATCTAGGAAGTTATAGATTGATTATTTTTTTTCTAAAGTGAACTGGATTCATCACAAGAATTAAACATATTGAGCAAATTTAATGTCATTTTCATCAACTATAATTAATAGGTCATCCACATATCTTTTGTACAAAACAATTTAACAGGCCAGGTAGGATTGATTCTTCAAGTCTACGCTTAACAATTTCTGGAAACACTGTACCAAGTTAACCACCAATTGGAGTTCCAGTCAATCATTGATAAATTACCTCATTAAATGAAAATTCTATGTTCATTAGAATACTTCTTACCACAAGAATTATTTCATGAATTGCAACTCAAGGTTTAAGTTTGATTATGATGTTAAATGTTCCAAAATTCTCTTTATTTTTTTCCTGTATTCTCAGGTAAAAGAAAATAATATCACCAGAGTGAGTATATTATTCATCTCATCCTATTCCCAACTACCTTTAAAACAAGCAAATTTTAAGAGAACTATTACTGAGATTAAGGCCAGATACTGTAATTCATTCATCCGTGTGTTATAGGTAAACTTTTCCTAGCCCAAGAGCAGCAGACGAGGTTGTGAATAGCGATAAGAGTTAATAAAGGAAGTTTTTGTTTAAATTTAATTTTGGTTTTGTTTGATTCTTTCAATGCACCCGACCTGCGAGAAAGCAATGTTTGATAGGAGGGCTGTAGTTAATTCAAGGTAATACGTTTACGAGCAAAACATTCTTCTGTTCCCAGCTACCACCAGTAATACAATCAATTTGTAAGAATGAGGTTACGAGATATTAAAATTCATTCATAGAAATGTGTTTATTTCTATTGTGTGACTGCTATTTTCGTAAGTATCAAACGTGTTCTGAAACATCTTCCATGATATATCACATTTGAATGTACTTGATGCAACATCAAACTAGTGAGTCCTTTACGCGGACAGTTTCAGTAGTGAATCTTTTGCACAATTATGTTTGGATTTTTTTTTTTTTTTTTTTTTTTGTGGAACCTTCAGTATAAAATGTATCTCTGAGAAACATTCGGTTCTCATGAGAATTTTTCCGGAAGAAAATCTAGGCAGAATCGTGAAAGATTTTCTACTGGAACGCATTCCACTGTAAATAGGTTAGGTTAGTTTTCGTAACCTAGGTGCACGCATCGATTGGTAATGGTACACGTGACGTCGTGTACGTTCCAATTCAGCTCAAGCGTACATTCATTTGGGCCAAATTACACGTTCGGTACACAAAAACACATATCGTGACAAGCTCTTGTTCACATCCGTACATTGCAGATGCGCATTCCGTGCAAGTTTGCCCTACATTGGCGTACGTTTAGCGTACACACCGATTTTCGCCAGGGAAACGTTCATGGAAAATTCTAGAAAACGTACACTTGAGCTAATCAAACGCCAAAACTGATTGCGTGACAACTCTGAATCTTCCAAATAGAGGGGATAAGGAGTCGAGCCACGAGCGAGAAGAGGAAAGCAAAAACTCAAATTTTCGACAGACTAGTGAAAAGACGTAAAAATTTATTTTCTTGAGAAGCAGGGACTCTGCCAGTAAGCATTACAGAGAAATTTGTACTTGGTGTTCGAGAGTGAAGAAAAGCACGCGTTTAATAAGTCACACGAGAGATAGGCATTTTATTGGAGAAAGTTATCGCGTGACATGGCCAATACCTGCAGGCCTCTCTGATCCAAATTTCCGTTATTTTGTCACCGGAATTTCTTCCAAGTCACGGATCAACCGAACTAGCGCCCACCTCGCAATTCAAGGGGTGCGCAGTTCGCGTTACGAGTGGAAAAACGCAAGGAGGTGACGTGTGACGGCCTCACCTTGCACATCGATGTCGCAACGCACCACCGCGGAGGCCGCGTCCAGCAGCTATTTGACGCCCACGCCATCTCCACCGGAGCCGAGACTTTATCCGCAGCGATCCGCCGAGCCCTCATCGAACCCATCGCCAGAGACAACTGGTTAACTGCCCGCGAGTGTGCAATTCAGACGAAGCGAAATAGCAAAGACATCACCACATTTGTTTTGTTTGTTTGTGTGTTTGTAATCAAGTGAAATCAACTATAGGAGAGAGTAATTTCTATTAATTGTATGAAAGACACTTGTACCAGAATCAATAAACGTGTTCCCGCCACTTTGACGGGTCACACTTCAATAGAATGCCATACGTGTGCGAATCATTTCGTAGTTAGTAAACAAATGCATATCTCGACCCAGAGCGCCCACGTCCTGAGATTCTCAATGCCGGCGCTGGATAGCAGGTAAGACACATGCTTGGTGCCCACATAAACAAATTTAGCGTGTGTGTCATGCTACCCTGCTATCTATAATCACCGGCGCACTCCATGTGTGACGGTGAACATCCCTGTCGTGTGTGGTTCTCCACAATATTAAGACATATAAACATGGTTACAAAATAACAAAATTACAGCACGTAGGGCACATAAAGAGAAAAGCATTTAGATACAAAATAACAAAAGATTAGAGCACAAACAGTCACATAAGAAAATTATATACAGATACAAAAAAAAAAAAATGAAGCATGCTTACACGATCAGTAAGTAAAAATAGTTTAAGAGAGCTACAAAAATCAAGTCGTGATTGAGAAAAATAAATCCTATCGGCATAGCCATTGCCGGTTCTAGGTGGTCACTTAAAGATATCATGATAGCTGTAGTTAGTGGTACATGCATCCACCCAGAAGCAGGTAGGATTTCTCATTTTCATTTGAGGGATGTGAAGAGAGATAAGAGAAAGAAGTTCAGGGAATTAATGAAACCATGTAGTGTTTTATAGAAGAAAATTAAATCGTAGAATTTTCTCCTATCATGAAGAGATTCTAATTTAAATAGATAATATAATTTTGAAAGTTCATGATCGAATCTATGAATTAGTGTCCCGTTTCTGAAAGCTAGGTGGCGTAGGAATTTACATTGTACTTTTTCCAAATGATTGACAGATAAATTAGTGTAAGGGGACCAAACGACAGAGGCATATTCTAAGATAGGACGAATCAAGGTTTTATAAAGAATTAATAGGTTATTAATGCACCGGAAGGATTTGATGTTGCGGAAAATCAGACCCAGGGAACGTACAGCTTTATTCACTGGGATAGTAATATGTGTATTGAAATCAAGTTTAGAGTCGAAAATCACTCCGAGATCTCTGATGTTAGAGACAGTTCTCAAGGTTTCACCATTTAAAGAATAAGGGAAGTTCATAGTATGTTTCCGGGCAAAAGTCATTGCACAACATTTGTCAGTGTGAAGTTCCATTTTGTTTATAGAACACCACTGCGAAAAGGCAGAGGGATCCTTATGTAAGCGGCGGGCATCGCTAAAGTCAGTAATCTTGGCCTAAACTTGGCGTCGTCCGCTAACAATAAGCTTTTACTATATTTGATAATAGATGGCATATTAATGAAAATATTGAACAAAATCGGGGCTAGGATGCATGGCCATTGACAACAACATACTGGCTCCTGCCAGAAAGATATGAGCGTGTCCATGACACGAGGGGATCATTGATGAATGAGTGTGATAACTTATCGAGCAGTAAGTCATGATTAACACGGTCGAAGGCCTTGGCAAAATCCACGTAAATAGCATCGACTTGAGAACTGGATTCAAATGCTTCAATAATATAGTTTTAAAGACAGCTAGATTAGTTGTAGTAGATCTATTGTTAGTAAAACCATGTTGGTAGTCTGAGATAATTGTGGAAACGTGGGGCGCCAAAGCATTAACTACAAGTTTCTCGAAAAGTTATGAGACAGCACTGAGAATGGAAATAGGACGATAATTTGAAATGTCACTTTTGTCACCTTTCTTGAATATAGGGACTACTTTACTGCATTTCCAAGCTGTGGGGAAAATCCCCAGATCCAATGATTGGTTAAAGATATAACATAGTGGTGGTGCCGGGGCAAATTTGCATTTTCTCAAAAAACTATTAGGGATCTCATCTGGGCCGGCATTTTTAGAAGAGTTTAAATGACTTAGAGCAAGAAGGATTTCAGATAATGTGAAATTGATATTGCTGACCACAGAATGATATTGGAGATCAGCGGTGGTAGTTGGAATGTTATTTAAATCTTGTTTGGTGTATTGATTAAAAAATTAGAAGAAAATAAGGTGGCAATTTCTGAGTAAGTACTAGAGCTATTCGTACCCAACTGCATAACACCAGGTAATTGGGTGTGCCTAGTAGACGTGTTGATAAACTTCCAAAAAGTTTTAGGGTCGATAGAAGCAGATAGTTCAATTTTATGGACATAAGAGTGGTAAAGGACACGCTGTAAATGCGACACTCTGGATCGTAGGGCAGAAAATTTAACGCAATAATCAGATCTATTAGTTTGTTTATACAGTTTGTAAAACTTAGTTTTCTCTGATGCAGCCAATAAGCTCCGAAGAGTACCAACGCCGATAATGACTGACAAAAACCCGTGTCTTTGGAACAAAGTGATCAATTAAGGTGTATAAGCAGTCATAAAGACACGATACATTAAAATCAATGTCGTGTTTTCAAAGTAAACTTTCCAATCAATGCTATTAATGTGATAAATGATAGAATTATAGTCACAATGTTTTAAATCGTAGAACATACTTGGTGATTTCACGTTGTGGTCAAAATGATTGGAAGTCAATGGGTGTTTAAAATAAAGATCGTTATGTTATCTATCACAGGGTAATAATGGATCGATAGATTTAAAAATATCGATGTAATTAAGATTAGAAAAAATGAGATCAAGAAGCGAATTGTGATCATTGTACATCACATTGTGTTGGTAAAAATTTAGAGACGCAATAGTATTAGACAGAACTGATGCCGATAAGTTAATTGATAGCCTTGAGGTGAAAGGTGTAGGTGATCGAGTTCCATATAGTAAGTCATTCCAACGTGTTTGGACGGTTGTAGTCTCCAGTAAGAAGGAGTATATGTAAAGGAGTAGGAGTATAAGTAAGTTATAAGTAAACGATATGCCCTCGTCTATTAAAGATGGAAGAACGCTTCTGTTTACCGATGACACCAATGTTCTTCGCAAAAAACAAGCAATAAATAGTACGATTTCAGAAGTTTCAAATTGGTTTCGTAATAACATTTTAATTGTTAACGAATTAAAAACTGTTTCAATGCATTTTTGCATTTCAAATCGGCAATCGCATGTTCCATTGGAAATGAACAATATGCAATTTGCTGATGTTGAGGTAACAAAATTTCTTGGTCTCTCAATTCAATCAAACCTCAAATGGAATGTACATATTACAGAATTAAACACTAAATTAAGTTTATTATGTTATGCATTCAGAATTCTATCAAATTCTGTCAGCCTTCATGCAGCTCGTTGCGTTTATTTTGCAAATGTACATTTCCGCCTGAGATGTTCCGCATAATGTTCTGGGGAAGCTCATTCTGTAGTACTCAGACCTTCAGATTGCAAAAGAAAATTATTCGAATAATGAAAAATTGCCTTCCGCGTGATCCCTGCAAGCCTCTTTTCATTGAGCTTGGAATCTTACCATTGCCTTGCCTATTTATTTACGAATATGTAATATTTGTCAAAAATGACCTACTTAACGGAGGGAACATATTTTCATGCAATATTGATATTTATAATTACAACACACGTCGTAGAAATCACGTGCATCAAGTGTCAGTATCAACAGCTCAGTGCTAGAAATCAACATACAATACATGCTACTTTACAACGCATTGCCAGGTGACATTAAACAATTAAAGTCGGTACACAAATTTAAGCTAAAAGTAAAATATTTTCTGCTGCATAACTGTTTCTATACAATTAGAGACTATACTGATCGTCGAAAAGAAAAATGTTTATTTAACAAAACAATGATAATGAATTAGTTTACATTTGTATTGTATACATTTAAAAAAATATTTAATACGCCTGTAACAAGTAATGTACTTCAGCTTTCGGGGTCAATGACCCCATCTCGATCAGGGTTTTGTTCAGTTTCCCAGATCCATTGAGCAAATGCTGAGATGGCCCCTCGTTTTTCTTCTGGACGTAAAGGTAGTTTCATTGTGCGCACTTTTGTTGAGCACTCCTTTTGTTTGTAGTGGTAGGAGTAGAACTGATATTCGTTACTATTTCTTAGCAATGCATAATCAAATCAGTAGTTCATTTACCGTTGAAATTATTTTTCTATAACTCGGGAACGAAAATGTCAAGTTTTTCAAATGTTGCTAATCTCGCGTTTTTTCCCATTCCGAGCCTCAAGAAAATGTGCGCAGATAATCTTCCCCCCCATACGTCATACAGAGTTTTTATTATTTTTGACTAAATAAATAAAAGTATTCAGTCCGTAACTCACTTGAATGGTCGAACTGGTTAAGGCGTGTTCGGGTTGAGCGCTTCGCATCGAAAGGAGCCAGGTTCGAATCCCAGACCGGGATTTTAATTTGATGAATGTGTTGTTGCAGAAAAAACTATTGTGGATTGTAGAAACTTCATTGAAAATAATTTGAAGTATTTCTACTCACAAACAGAATCAATACAGGTTGTTGGAAACCAATCATTTTCGGAGCAAATGCATTAAAGGGGAATAATTTTAATGAGGTGATGTATAGGTTTCTTTTATAGTATTGAAACCTTGTAATCAGGTATTTGAGTCGCTTTCTGAACGTCAAGAATGTTTTCCTTAGTAGCAACGAAAAAGTAACGATCACAGTTTTATAATGTAAAAAGTTGTCGATTTCACACACTTTGTTTCTGGTCACATAAGTGTGCACATATTTTATTTGTCACGCCTAAAGAAACTGGTATCGGAAATTACACCGTGTCAAATACGTGGATTTCTGGATATATTTTAAATGAATGGATGTATACTAAATGTCATGATCCGGATATATTCAGATGTATATTAAATGACTTGATTAAATGAATATATCTTGATAAACATAATCTTGAAACAAATTAAATGTTCTTTAAAAATGATCTATTACAAGAGAAGATGACTGCAGTTGGTAAACTTTAGTTCTCTATTCAACAAATGCTATCAGTTTTTGGTTTGTAAAAACTGGCTGGGTATTTTTCACAGATAAATGTACAAGACTTGTCTGTTAGTGCTTTCCCAACTTTTAAACATTTTTTTAACTCGGTTATTTGATTTATGAAACGTATGTCACGTCAAATCAATCGTTGTCTCGTTTATGTATGAACAGATTTAAGTTAAATTATGAATATTTCAAAATGAAATAGAAATACAATTTAACTAGAACCCATGCGATCAATTTTCATATCCCTAACTGTTCCGAAATTATTATTACTTTCTCGCCTTACGAATACTTCGTAAGAAGAGAAAGTTACGTAATTGTGCGTCGGAAAACGATGAATTTTCCAGCGCTCTGCGCTTGTGTGGCGTAGTGGTATGAATGCCGGCAAATTAACTCTGAGGATTTGAGATCGCGTCTCGGATTATAAAAAAAAATTCGGTTGAAAACACTTTTGCTGCTTTAAGTAGTATTATATTGCGGTGCAATTAGGAACAATGCGAGAAAGTATGTGCTTTGGTTGCACCACATGGTATTTCGTTTAATACATTCCTGACGAATCTGTGTGACACAGAATATTAGGAGGACTGGTTGAGAAATAAACAATGATCTTTACTTCCAAAGAAAACATGAATCGTGTGTTCATGTTATTTGCGCTATTAAAAGGATTTTTTTCTAATACCCATCATTCCATGCTCAAGAGGCGAACTTCTTCCAGTAACGACGGAGTACTTACTAAGCCATCCAGGTGCAACACTCTTTCCCAGTAGATGGCGCCTGATTACCTCTGTATCTCCACCGCAATCCCTATAACCGAGAGAGCGGACTTCGATATGTTAGGAAACGGGCCGGTAGAATTGTTAGGGGACTTGGCGGCTTGAACTCCAAGGAAATTACGCGGAGGTGTCCCCAGGCATCACGCTTCGATTGATTTCATTGATTAATTAGTGATTTCGGATGCGTCAACTGCTGAAGTCATTAGTCCCTGAGATACAGAGCTGGTTTTTATCGGAGAGGTGGCGGTGATCTTCCCCCGGTGGATGATGAGATCCGGCGCCGAAATACCCATCGGCTGGCTGGGTTTTCCTCAAACAGGTATCTCCCACAAATGGGGCACCGCCCCAACCGGTAAAACTCTAAGCTGCCGACTGGACTCCCGTCGTGTTTGGTAGTGTAGTGTATGTGTGTGTGTGTGTGTGTAAATAAGGAGAGAGGATGGGAGAAGGAAGAGAAGAGAAAGAGAAGGCGGTTCGTGAGCCGTTTATTACAATACTGCTCCCATATTTGCCTGGTGTTGATTGGAGAATCACGGAAGACTACGGATCAGAACAGCCGTCCGCTAGAATTCTCCTCCAGGCAGCGTCTAAATTCGACCCAGCTTGGTAGCTGTAACTCAGTAATCCAGTCGGGAGGGTCAATAGCAAAAATTAAGTCGATAACTGCGTCCAGCTGGACAAAACGCCAGAAGTCTCTAAGGAAATCGGAGTAATTAATACTTGATGAAAAGACGTTCACTACATCATTCGAAACAGTCAGCTCACTCGAATCAAATGATCAAGTCAGTGATACCGGACTAACGGATTTCCGGCTCTCCGGAGTTAAGTGCAATGAACAATTTCCAGATTTTTACGCGATTCTTATGGTAGTTTACCAGTAACAGAAAACCAATTCTATAACCCTACGCACAAGGGCGGACTTCCCCCATTGTCGGCGGGGTACCTTTCCTGCGCGACTCACAGACACCATCGGTATAGCACCATCATTTCCCCTAGGCACGAGAATTCTCCTATGTGTCTACATCCGCGATCCCATCGGTAGAGGGATCGAAGTGGAGAAATTAGGAAACGGTCCAGCAGAGCTGGAGCGAACGTGGAGGCTTGAGAAGCCCCAAGTGGTGATGGTGCCCCCAGGCCTCACCCGCCGCCAAGACTCGTCTCCCGTTAGGCTAGTCGCAAAATGAGACGCAGGGCCGTGACGTTACGCAGGGTGGTTCACGGTGAGTTTCTGCTAACCAATGCTTGTTGGATCTGCGCACGAGCGCACAAGCGCTCGTCCAATGAGCAGTGGTTATCAGAAACTCACTATGAGTCACCCTGCTTCACGTCACGGACCTGCGTCTCATTTTGCGACTAGTTTTACGGGCGGAAATTGCTTGCATAGGGCGCTAGCAATGGGAAAAGCTGGAAGAGGGAGCTGAGTGGACGGTTAAAAGAAGAAAAAGAGAGAGAGGCTATGTAAATATCTACATAGATATACTTGGATATGGTACCTTCGTAGTCCGTTAACTAATGAGAGATCTCCAATGAGGACCGGAGATCCACGAGGGAGATTGTTCGCAAGTGTAAGGACGTTGAGATACCGATCCACCGCAGGGCCGCGATGGACCACAATGGGAAGGGGAGTGACCGCCACTTCACGCAGCAGCCGCACCGCGACCGGGAGAGCTGAACGGTTTCTTCCAGATCTTCCTATCAGCTCCCTGTTCGAGCCCTTGCGTACCTTCGGGGCAGATTGTTACGTCGACCATGAAGGCCCTTTCCTCGCTCCTGCAGATGTCCTTTTCCGGGACGGCTCGGTGGAGTGTCGTGTCCGTTTCCGGCAGATGTCCTTCGGCGGGATGGCTCGGTGGAGTGCCGTATCCGGTTCCCAGCAGTGTCTGTCCGAAACTGAAGGACCGTAGGCGTAGGGTGAGGCGATACGTTTTCAGAAGGGCGGGCTGAGCTAAGGAGGCGTTGCCCACCACATCATCCGCCTGTGCCAGCGCGGCCCTCCCTTGTCAGCAAAGGCGGCTCCAACTTCTGGCTCGCCTTCTTCGCGCGCACGACATTTTCGATGACGTACGAGTAGCGAAGCCTAGAATGACCTTTTCCTGCCCGCCGGAGCCTCTCTGACGTGGCCGCGCTGTCAGCGGCCATCTCGCATAAAGCGTCCCTCGCATATAGCGGAGTGCTCCATCTTCCATCTCGGAATCGTTGGAGCCCCAGACCGCCATACGTCGGGCTGCAATACAGGATACCGTCCGTTTTACAATGCGGCAGCGTGAATTATGCTATCATACTGCATCGAATGGCTGAATACTGCAGCGAATGGCAGTAACCACCCATTCCAGTGACGCCCGAACACCAGTTGGTGCAGGAAAAGCGATTGGATGTACGTCTTCCCCAAACGCAGCCGTTAATACGACTTCAGAGCTGCAACCCGGAGTCTCCCCAAGGCCTCTTCCATCCTCCTCCTGCAGGTCACGGGCATCGAGCCCCACCACACAGTATTCGACTCCCAGGTAGAGCAACGATTGCTCACTGTGGAGACCAGGAAGTCGTAGATCCCAGACACTAGAGGCCTGGGGATCCTGCATGACCCAAGGCTTGTAGATCGTCCAGATCTGGAATGCGATACTCTGAGGTGGCACCCCTATTCCTAGCCTTTTACTACATCTATTCCAAGAAAAGTTATTATTAAGTTGGATTTATTTTCCAAACGAAAATGAAGCCAGTAAGTAAAAGCTGAAAATGAAAAAAATTTTGGATGTTAATTACACATTCGAGAATGTCACCATTCGTTTAACTTCACGTGGTTGATTACATTTTTCTTTGATCCCTACTAAAATTGTCAAAAATTCTCAAAATATCTTGAATTGAAGGGGACAGCGCAAATGGGCCTAAGTCACAATTTAAGAACATGAACAACAATCCAGTTAAAAGTTACATAGTTGTGGTTATAAACAAATGTGAAGAGGAAAATTGTGACTTAATTCTTTACTTATGGGGGAAAACTGGTCAAAGCAACAATGTACAAATATAGTTCACATTTTTAGATAACAAATAGTGTCAATGGGTGATATGAATAAAAATAAGTACTCCAGAGCAATGACTTACGAGTATAAGCAGGAACTACTACTTATGAGCAGCTGCTTCTTTTCATATGAATAAAATATTTCGTGAAACTTGGAACATTTACTTCCCTTTCTTGAGTAATTTGCTCACTAACTGATCTGTTGCGATTGGTCGATTTTCGTTCGTTTTGTTTGTCTACATCACCACGCGCAGGCGCGGATCCAGGCTTCTCTTTTGGGAGGGGTCACGTTAAGACTTAAGTACATTTATTTCGGAAAGGGGGAGGGTACAGAAGGTAATAACATATATTTGAAGTATGTTATACGTACATCAGAATGACTTTATTATACTATAATGCGACTACCTGTCGTCGATCGGGTCTCACGTTGGGAAAGACAATTGAGACTACCTCGTCTCCAGTTGGGCGCCGTAGACGTGGTAGCCGGTTCGCTCAGTGGGTAGAAAGGCGTGCCTAAAATGGTGATGATGGTGGAAGTCGGTGGCCGGTAAGAAATGAGAGACTTGTAATCATGTTAACAAACAAGTGGCATTTATTCAGCAATAATGAAAGATCAAGATAGTACTACTCATGTCGGCGAGCATGTTCTCCTTTTCCCCAATTCCCAAATAACGTGCACACACAAAGTAAAAATTGAAATATGAAATTACTACAATGAATTGAACAAACTTTTGCGCTGATTCCTTCTTGATGGCCAAGCGCGGCCGGGAATCTTATCTTCGTCGCCCGGTCAAAAGGTAATTGAAATTGTTCTCTAAGCTGTTTATGCCTTTCGACCACGGGCGCGCCAAAAGGACGAAAGATACCGCATTAGCGGGGCGGCTCACAAAACCAACCAGAGTTGAATGACCTTGGGCCGCCAGCTGGCGGGGAGGACGCCCAGTCCCGCAAGCGCGCTGGGGTGCCGCTCGGAGGGGGCGAGCAGAACGGATCAGGTAGCTGGACGAGCCCTTGGGTGTTGGCCCAACACACAGCGCCGTTCGCTTGCTGCTGCTAATCACCAGATAATGTCTGCTCGGTTTAATGATCTCGTCACTTTCAGTTCATTGCTCAGCACTTTGGAGATCGCGGCAAGTTCATGAGTGATCGAATTACTTCACTATAACGTTTTCAAACACGAGCACGAGTCAGTCACTTTCCCTGCGCGATTCGATTATCAATGAAACGTCTCAAAATCGACGGTCTACGGCTATTTAGGGACCGCGCACATATTCTCCCCGAAAACTCAAAGTTTTCTTACAAGTCCAACTGAGAGACAAAATTGTATCTCCGACGCCGGACGCCGCGGCGATTACGACTGGTCCCTCTGACCGCCTCTCACGTTCTCTCTGATGTTGCATCCGGGAAGTCCTTCGAGCCTCCCTTCACCCACTAAATTCATCCAAAATATTCTAGAACTTTCGAGAACTTTGCCTAAGTCCGGCGGCTATTGGAGAAAGGGTAGTGCATCGCAAAATAATTCTGTCCAATCATCGGAAGTTTTTCGGGCCGAGAACTGAGAGAGAAACCTGCACTCGTTCCCTCTCGCTTCAATTTTCTGTCAAACAGGGGCAGTAATTAATGACTGGGGGGAGGGACTGAAAATCTCAAGGGAGGAGGAGGAGGGCGATGAGCGCCGCGGAAAAGTACTGGAGGGTCGGCTCGGGTGCACGTGCGGCCCCCCAGGGCTTCGGGACACTTGTGTGTGACCAATCGAGGGGGTGGGTCGGCGGGGTGTCGGACAGAACCCTGGCGCCGCCGCTGACCTCTTTGTCGTGCTACGTGGAACAATTCTCAGGTTCGCAGCCGTAATGGCTTCGATATCACTACAATAGATATATTAGAAATTTTCAATATTCCCATAATCACACATCAGATAACAATCAGTTTACTATTGTTACGATCCTCATCCTATCCCCTGGAGGTGAGGCAGGTGTAACTTTGGAATTTTAAATGGTAACCCCCAATTTTTGTTGGAGATTCAAATTCTGCCTACAAAATATGTCAATTTTATTCGGTACATTTATTTTTAAAAAATTAAAATTTATAAAGTTATCAACAATAACGTTCAAATTAGCAAAAATAACTTTCATATGATGCAACATGAAACAATTTGTGAAAAAATTATATTTTTAACAAATTATTATAATTAATAAATACATGCATATAATAAATAAACTAAATTATACTTTTAATTTTTCTCAGAATTATTTTCTCCTATTCATTTTTCCTTTCTTTTACATTTTTTCGTTTATAGTGCTCGTTTGTACTACAACGAGGGACAACTACACCGAGACATACAAACATCTAATAATTTAATTTAATGTAACATTTAATATATTGCAAATAACTGATGATTCCTTTTGCATTGCCAAGGTTCTTTGTATAATTAAAACCCAAATATAGTAACATCATTGCAATACTGTTCATCAAGAATGAGAGCTGTCATGAGATTCGTTTGATACAGGGTTCGGAATCAACGACAGCAAAACATTCAAATAAGATATTTTAGGCGTCAGACTCTATCCTCGCTCATCAGCCGAACTAAAATTCTCTAACCGGATTCGGGCTCAGCGACAGCAAAATATTCCAATAAGGTCTTTCAGCAGTGGCGAAGCTGAAGGGTAATCTAAGAACCTTATAATACCCAAATTATTTTTCAATAAAATCTGTCGTTGTGTGCCATTTTTCAATATTTTTGTTACTGAAACTTGAAGAAAATTAAATGTGTTCGACTTTTTTTTCACCGTTTACGCGCAAGGGAATTATCAGGGCTGCAGCCCCTTTGGGGTCGGTAGCTGAGCGAGGCCAGTGGATAGACACTGGCTGGCTCCGCCGCGTATGCGCACAAGAGAGCATGCGCTATATTCCTTTCACTTGCATTCACTAGGCAGAGATCCCACCTGCAGCCAAGGCTCTCGGTAGACACGAACTTCTACAGCGATGCGCGCCCACGTCTCGACCAGGCAAATTCACCTCATCACCTGACGTTGTGGGAAAGTAGAGTTGTTTGTGTGCGGTTTGTGTGATTCTTGTTGGTGTTTTATTTACGAAACAATTAATGAAGCTAAAGATATAGTGTTGCAGACAATGTCCCACTGACTATGCGCGAGTCTCATAACTTCTAAACGGTTTACGATATCGAAATGCAGTTTTCGCTCAACAATGCCGAATCACGAGTCAAGTAATACGCCGTAGAGACAGAAATAGTAGCAATATGTAGTAATACACCGTGTTATATATGAAGAGACTATTGAAATCTGCATCAAAGTAGACACGACTGTGAATGAACTTTCAGGGTGAGATTTATTTGAAAGGTACAAAAATTGTATCTTTTAAAATTGTTGATACAGTAGTGACTCAGATGGACTACAGGTTTCAAGATTTCGAAAACTTTAATTTTATTGAATTTCTTGACGAAAAACACGTTTTCACTCACAAAGCGTCCTTTCGTTCAGAAACGTTTTTTCCTAATAAAACAATATCCATTCCTTGCCAATGAGCAGCTTCGAAATGAACTGACAAATGTATACATTCAAAATGCAAAATACATACCTGCAATTGTTTTGTATTTGTAGTAGTATTTGTTTCACAAATTGATCTAGAAAAAAATATCAAGAGACGGTTCGGTTGATACAACTCAGTCCAACTGTTCCTTTATATAGTACAGCATTATGTGAAGGGAATATGATTACATTAAAGAGTTAAGACATTCGTGAGAAATTCCATGGGAAATTAACTGTGCAGAAATGAAAGATTTAAAGAACAAATTATCGACGTTTTTGTTGAATAAAAAAACGGTGAATGGAGCTAATTTGCAAAAATTGTAATATTAGATTTTAAAAATACCCATCCGCATGACTCTAGCTTCGCCACTGTATTTTAGGCGTCAGACACTATCCTCGCTCATCAGCCAAACTAAAATTCTCTAACTATAAATCTTTTCAACAAATCTTTACCACTAACCTCTGTTGATTGCCTTAACTTGTGCTGAAAGCGGCTTCTTACGTTCTCACAAAATTAGAACCGGCATCAAACTTCAATGATTAAATTAGGTTCGCCGTTACTGATTACATTAAGCATTTTTAGGTTAAATAAACATTGATTTCCATAAGAGTTCCGATACTGAATTGGGTAGTATCATCGAAACTAAATTCTAACCAACACCAGAAAGCAAGGTTGTTGAAAATTTTACATACAGACAATTATTATTACTAAGTTTAGCTAGTTCTATTCCCTTCGAACAACGGTTGTGACTTTTAAGATGAGACCATGTGCTGACGTCCATTATGCCCCAAATTCTCTCGTTCAATTAGTGACAAATATTCACATTAAGTTGGCAACACTAGTAACGCGCAGTGTATTTGATTCCGCCTTAAGATGTATTACTTGTTTAGATATATTTCTTTGTACTAAAAATATTTTTAAAGTGATCTTGAATACACGTATGTTTTTACACAAATTAAATTCCAATTTCTATTGAAATTCATTAGTTTCGGTACTGCTAAATTTTTAGAAATTTCTAGAATTGTCTGAAAATATCTGAAAATGTCTCAAAAAATGTCTCGGACAGTCCCGATTCTGAAAGGACACTGGAACGGTTATAAGTTTCTCAGAGTTTTTTTTATATCTTAGAGTTTCTCACAAAATTGTGACGGTTCATCATTGGGGGGGGGGTCATGACCCCCGTGACCCCCCCTTGGATCCGCGCCTGACCACGCAACCTGTGCTTGTTCCTGATGGTGTCGTCCATGTCAAGTTAAGGATTGACGTGCATTTTTGGCGAAATCATACGAAGTCTTCCATTATTCATTCACTCACTAACTAAAAACTGAACACCAGTTCACAACGGTCGTGGAAAACCTTTCTTCTATCCATTTAATACAATTTGAATCACCTACAGAAGTTGCTCCGAAACTTGGCACTAAAAGCAAATTCTAGATTTTATTCATACGAAAATTAAGCAATTTTCCTCGGCCGAGCAGTTACTCACCAAAGGAGAAATTGCTAAAAAGAGAGTACTCGCGTCTTTTATTTATACTGTTTGAAGCAATGGCTTTGAAACCCAGAGAAAGAAGTAATAACTCAGTATTGTTCGTATCACCCATAACTCAATTATCATTGTTCGGAAATTATACAAGAATTGCGCTCAGCCAATTAAATATATTTAGCTTTTTTCTGGAGCCGAAAGACACTATGCACTAGATGCCAGTGGATTCATCCACAGTGGCCACGTTATTCTTGGTTCATATTTAGTGATGTCTAGATATTCGTCTCGTGAGAAGAGTTGGACGTTCTTTGACCCTCTGATTGATGATTAATTCTTCACATGAGGCAGCAAATGTTCGTTGGGACGCATGTTCCGAAGAGGCAAGCAGTCTCAGGACTGTTAATGGAAACTATTGGTGAAAACGTTATATATGGCACTGATTATGTCCTCAACTTCAAAATTTCCGAGGTTCTTCTGTGTTCTGGGGAAGTTTGAATCGATTTTACCATTTAGTTTTCGCGTAACGAGACCATACAATTTGTTGTTTTAACACTGGCTCTGATGGTGACCTGACAGATCTGACCTGAAATTTTAAAATTGTGAGAAAATTAACTGTTGAAAAGGTTTGAAAAAACTCTTCTTTAGGTAGCTAGCATCGCGAAGAATCAATATACGCAATTTGAAGGACATCTACCGTTTCAAATGGGAGAATTTTGCAAAATTTTAAACCTAAAACAGTCCACGGGGAGACGTTCGCGCGCTTTCTAGTGTCGGGGACTGTGACGCACAACTCGGCAACATCGTGCGCGCAGCGCGCTTCATTCAATTGAGTGACAAGTCCTCTGCTAGAGTTCTTACATTTCTGGGGGTCTTCTGAGCGCAATTAAAAGATCCAAAAGGTTCATATTCTATTTTTTATTATGCTAGATACATAATAGATTGTCATTGCCTTCTACACCACAGATGCAAGATACCTTACACAGAACTCAAAGCAGCAATCATTAGTGTAGATCAATCAGAAGAGCTACTGGGTGGGCATTCAATTCACAAAGGTGTTAGAAATAGACTTTTTAGTGGCGTCAAATATGTTGCAATGATAATACTTTTTTTGCTGGTGCTAATATCAGCCATTCAAGCTTGATGCAGTAAATGCAGGGCTGGATTTTGCTACTAGCAAAATAAAAAGTCTTGGGACTCCCATCCTTGTATCCGGATTTTTTAAAATAAATATTAAACTCTTCAAAAAATGTTTAATCTGAATAATTATCATTAATCAAATAGTTTACTGAACTACAATGTTTGATTTTAAAAATAATTTGAATGGAACAATAAACTAAACTTATAATTGTAAATGAGAAATGTATAAAAGCAATTTCCTCTTTGTAAGTATTGTTAATTTACATCTGTATTTGTACAAGGATTTATTTATTTATTGATAAATAGCCCGAGACTAATGACATATACAAAACAAATACAATTTTAACACACAGTAATTGTTCAACAGCACTATTGAATAGTACAATAATTATTCTTTTACAATTGGTATGTAACTAGTCATAAACCCACTTTTTCTCTAAATGTTCTAACCGAGCCCAATTTTTTTTTATTTCCTCTGGTATTTTATTTTATAAAACAATTGCATTATTACTTATTTTAGTGACATATTGTTACTTACATTTTCTTGGTCGAATTTAATTGCTTGCCTCGTTAAATAATTATGTATATCTCAGTTTTTTCTTACCAAATATTCCGGGAGCAATTTATTTTCTAATCTGTATATAAATGTTAACAACTCTTTTAATCTCCCTTTCCACCAACAAATAGCCCAAGTCTCTTAACATTGAACTGGTATTTTCACTATGCCCTTTATTCAGCATTGCTTTCATTCATCTATTATAGTTTCGTTGCAAACTTGCTATTTCCTTTTTATTTGCCATAGTAGGAACTGTAGAACAGTACTGAATACGGGGTACCAAAATTAATTTAAATAACAACCTCTTTCCTTCCTTTGAAATAATTTTTCTTAGTTTGAATAAAAAATTAAATTTCTTTGTTATTTTATTGTTTATGTATTTAACATGTGCCCAATATAATTGGTACTTTAAGACCTACAGTATCTAAATCTATCCATGGGCAGATGCAATTGAAATTGTAAGAGGAATGATAAATTCAGTCTTTGGTAGTATTAGTTTTTTAATAGAAACCCTTTTTCTCTAGAGTACTTTATTTTATCAATTTTTTTTCCATTTCCTGAACAGTCTCATTGATCTCATGCCTTTTTTCCAAAACATTTAAACCTCTTTTCATTTTGAGTGCAACATCAAGACAAACGAGTACAAAAGACCATGCCAATTGGAAATCTCTTTTCAAGATTTTTATCTCCAACAATTATAATTTTATTATCGATTGTCTAAATAATACATGTCTTAGAATTATATGACGCAGTAATTTCATTTTATCAGCTTTAGTTTAATTTGTACTTTACGCAATAATCTGCATCTAAATCAATATCATAACATGATACAAATTTATGTTGAAAACATTGCAACTAGCAAATAGCTTCTATTAATTACCTAATCCCACCGCTGGAAGTAATATGGCATATTGCAATGGCAAAAACAGTTCTAAAATTTCAATCGAAACTATTGAAACATAAAATTTCCTCTTACAGTTTAATTACCTACGCAAAAATAAAATACGGGAATAACAGGAAAAAAAAACAAATATTTTTGGGGGGATAAGAAGGTTAATAAGGTATAGTAGGAGTCAATGACTAGAATTTCTGTCAAATTACAAAATAAAGCTTTATACAATGTTGCAGAGAACCAAACTACTGATCTTGTTGTTAAGTAATCGAATAATTTAAGGTTTATCCTAGCATTAGCACAGGTAATTCAAGAAATACAAATTAGAAAAAAACAAACATTGAAAAAATATTTGAATACTTTTTATTATGTCACTATTCTCGTGATATTGGGAGAATTAGTTCGTCTTCTCTCAAATTCCGCTTTGGAAACAAACCTCCCGCCAATTCGCTCAGATAGGGATATTTACCACGTGCTGACCAGGCAATGAACAATATTCAAAGTCGTTAAAACAACGAAACTTTGAAGCAACTTGAGCCTTGAGCCGTCATGCCAATTTCAAGAACATTGCGGCGTTGCCCAATTTACCAAAGATTTTTCGCTGTACTCAAACGTGGAAATTTTTGCCATTGTTAGCGATCACTGTACAAAAATATGTAGATATATGTCTATAATGCTTCTTTTTATGATTTTGCTCGTTCTAATTGTGTAATCGTGCTTTTTTACATTCAATCTTATGCCTCAATTTTTCATTCCTTGGTCACGCGATCGGTTGGTACTAGGTTAAGAAACTAGTCAACGGTAGGTCTCTATGTGGTATTAAAATATTTTTATTTTCTATGTATGAAACAAAACTAATTCTTATAATTAAATAAAACTCAGCATAAGTGTCCCTATTTTGTTTCTGTAGGTCTCACAATACCCACTTATTTCGCAAATAAATATTTTTGAACGTAATATGGACTCTCTGTCTACTAGGGAATATCTCGCTCTAACACCTTCAACGGTTATCAAAAGGTAAACGCTCAAAAACATTTCTGGTGTTACAAACGTGTTATTAAAATATTATTTCGTATAACTTTCTCATCAATTTTCAGAATTTCGTTGAGTACTGGGAACTATGTTGAGAAATGGAGATGTGTAGAATGTAACTGAAATGATTTGTATGTTTTCAATCGTAATTGGATTTATCATAACGCAGAGAAAACTATTTGTTATCACACCCGTAACTGAAAGAATGGGACCCAAAGATTTTCAGTGAGATTGCCGGACAAGGAACATCAATTTTACAAGTGTGTTCTTAGAAATGAAAATTCTGTACAAGGGTAACATGCCTGTAATAATAAATGTAAAACTACACGAAGGATTTGGGATAACAATGTTACTTTGCTGCTGCCCAGTAGCTCACGAATTTGATAGATTTGTACTGTCCATTCAGGAACAGTTTTGGTTTCTGAGTGCTCGTGTGGTTTTTGAAACCTCAATGTTAGAGTTCTTCAATTTAAAAAACTGACACCTCAGAAAATCTCTTTTATTACTTTTACTTACTCGCTACGGAGTAGAGAGAGAGTTATGTAATTCTGCACAAAAAACTGCTAATTTTCGGCAAAAAAACTTATTAAAGGGCCTTGGTAACGAAAAAGTCAATTAATCCAGTTGCTAAATTTACAAAAAATTCCTCCCGGTGATGGTGATGTAGCCAGAATCCATGTTTTGTGCGTCGTTTATAACAAAAAATCGAATTACGGCAAAACGTCTTTCTGTCCGTCTGTCTAGTGCAGGGCTGTCGAACGGAGCACGTACGTGCTCGGAGCGCGCTTGCGCTTTGCTAGGGCACGCAGTGCCCGCGGACAAGGAAAGTCTTCGCTCCGATTTTTCAGGGATGCACAGAAGGTGATCAGGCGGAACGCAAGAAGACGTATAACAAGTTTCAGTCCGAGTGGGCTCTTGTTTTCTTGTGCAGTGATCGCAGAGGTGATGCACTTTGTTTAATATGCAGAAAGTATTTAATATCAAGTGTTAAAAAGTTTACGAAATCTTCCATGGAGAATACAAACATTTTCGTTAAGACGCGATCAGATGTACTTACATATTTTAGGAAATATTTGATAAATTCAATTTTGTATTAGGTAAATGTGTTTTAAAATTAGTGTATTTTAATATTATATAATATATCCGATTTTACATACTTATTACATATTCTCACTGTTTTCATTACATATTTATGAACGTTTATTGACGTTTCATACTTCATATTTTCCCGGTCTCCATTCATCATTACTCTATAAATTTTGAAGTGCTTTTATTGCGTGCATTTTCACACGAAAGTTATGCACATCGTATTTCTTTCAATGTTTATTTTCAATAATAGTGTCAGTGTTTTTCTGAAATTATGATATGTAATACTTGAAAAGTATTTATTTTGGTTTATATTTATTTTCTAAAAAATTGTAACTTGAGTTACTTGAAATTAGTGTTAATAGTTCTCGTTTATTTCGTTCTCTAGTACTAAGTAGCAACGTGCGTTAATATTTCCTTGGTGTAATGATCAATACTTCTATAGCTGCAGTTTATCTTTAGTGTGAATTTCCATTAAAAGTTGGTAAATTTTATTAAATATCTCTATATGATATACCAACCCTTGTGATTGATCCAACTCGCCGCATTCGCACGAAGTATTCTCCCCCCTGCTTCCCGCCTGTGACAAGAGTGACTTCGCTAAGCTGATATCGCCGCGGGCCCCAAACCTTTGCGAAGGCCATTCGCGTGCTCGTTCGTCTGACGGCCCTGGTCTAGTGTCTGTCTAACGCTAGTGGCTAAACCGTTGAGCAGATTTTCTCAAAATTGATATTCCCGAATCGATCTGGCTGATGTCGCGGTGAAAATACGGGAGAGAACGTATGTGCTGTTTTACCATCACTAGTATATGTTGTACAATGATTAAGATAATATATTCTTTCTGAGTCATAATGACATGGAGATTTCAGTTCAATGATTTCAGTTGACTCTAAAGAGCTCATAATGACATTGTGTTGGGATCCTTAAGATATAATGATGTTTCTGGAATGATAATTTCCCCCCTTACGTTCTTGACTAGGGCTTGAATATTGCTCTCCAATTGAGCCCGTTTTAGTGTCAAACACGGAATGACTCACAAAGGTGCATAATGCGCCTCAGATTACAGTATATGCAAAGGGATGGGCTGACAATTATTGTTTCCGCCGCAAGATAACTACCCCAACATTTGTTATTTCTAACTATGGCCATCATATAAAATTCATTTACAATTGTCTAAGGTGAAATCAGCTTTTAGCTTTCTAATGAATATAATAAAAAAATGTTTCTACCTTTACCTCTTAAAGAATGTTATTTCTGTATTGTTAATCACGTTCTTGAAGTTGATGTTTCTCGGACTAGGGAATTTTACTTCTTACCGGAGTAGTTTGGTAAAAATGCACATATGTGATGCGCAAAAACAAGCTCCAATACTCTCAAGACACCAACGATCCTGGGCGACCAATGAGCACTATACGAAAGATTATGAAACTACAAATGTTTACATTTCGAATACAAAATATGTTATATGTACGTGTCAAAGAATAGAAAAAACTTGAACAATTTCTCAAAACTCTTGCAATGCTGCTATAACGCAAAATGAAAAGCACACTAACTAGGTGAGGCTGCATGACTGATACAGTAAGAAAATGTAATTAGTATAAACATTGCAGAATGTATTGAACCCTACGAGGCACACATGTCTAGATTTTCAAACCAGACCAGACACTCATAGTACAACTGCTCCTCCTTTTTACACATCTGTCTAGTAGGGGGTCCAAATGCACACACAAAAATGTCCTTCGCTGATGGCAAAAGTCCACGGGCTTGCTTTGAGCACTCCGTGTTCAGCGATTGGCTGTCTGTCACTCCCTCAGCTGCCTTCTTGCCCGCGCTCTCCCCGCCAGTCCCGCATCTGTCCACGGCGCCCCGAGATCTCCGGGCGAGTAGAAGGGTGGCAGCCGGGCGGGCGGTGGGGAGAGAGGGGCGTCGACGGCGGCGGCGGCGGCGGCGCCGTCGCCGTGGCTGAGGCCGCGCGATGGACGAGGGCGCTACATGGGTAGAGGCGCAGGGGAACAATGATTAATTAATTCTTTAATTAATTATTTTTTTAGGTGGGACGCGCGAATTTTTGTGTTCGCGCCCCCATAACACTGGTGCAGCATGGAACTCCCATAATATGGCGGGAAGACCACAAAGAGTGTCCAGCTGGGCGGAAGTCACTGCAACTTTATCCGCGCCGAGAGAATGTGCCAACAGTACGTGGACACAAAGATTAGAATTCTCTCTAATACTGCACGGAAATGGTTACTTAAAGGTATACGTGTACAAAAATAGTTCTATAAACTTCCGCTGTGTGAATAGTATTGGACTCTGTTATTTACCCATATTAACCAAAATCATTCAAATTTCTCATTTGATACAGAACCTACAGTTTCACGTTATAAACAGGTTCGCTTGGAGGTTTCCCCATTCCATTATGTCACACCAGGTACCCCTGCAGGGACAGGACAAGCTCTAAGCGCTCGAATGATTTCCTGCCGACATGTGTAGTAGTGCAGTGCACGTAAGTTATGTAATTAATTATACTAACGCATAGATACCGGATTTTATTCAACCTTTACAGAGTAAAATGTTGAAACAATAAACCCGTGCCGTACCAACTTTTAGAGAGCATCTTCTTCTGTTTGTTCTTTAATACCACAGCATTGAAAAAAAATTAACATAATTTGCAATTTTAAGTATGACACCATTTGAGACAGACAGATACATAGCCGTAACAGACATTGCGCGTTTATTGTGTACTAACTGAAGTATCCTGCCATGCCGGATACTCATTAATCGTAATCATCCTGCCTCACCTAGGCCGTCACTCTGCCCTTCCCTGCTCGGGACACCGTCGTTGCTATGGGCAGCTGTAAACGGATGCACTGTTGCCAGTGGCGGTTTCTGGCACGGTTGCAAGTTTGTGCAACCATCACTTTTATTTATTTTCAAAGATACTCGAATATTCTAGGTGTATTTTAAATAAATCCATAATTTAATTATCATTATTCAATAACTTTATTATTCTTTAAGCAGCGGTTCGTTTAAATCATCCTTATCATTGGTTTTCCGCTGGTAAGGTTTGTACTTTTGCCGACCAAGCGTTGTGTGTTCAAATACGGTTTGTGCGTGCCTATCTTCCAAGATCCGTAAGTGTCTGGGAACGCACCTCCGTATTCTGATTGTTTGATTGAATGATTAATTGACTGATTATTTCATATTTCCGGATGCGGCAACAGCAATGATCATTAGTCCCGTAAGTATAGAACAAGTTTTAATCACGGGAGGGGGTGGTGTTCTTCCCCCACTAGATCATGAGATTCGGCGCCGACGTAAATGTTAGTGTGGGGGTCCCCCATCCGCGGGGCATCGCCCCAGACGGAACAAGCTCTAAGCTCCCGACTTGTCACCCGCCGACGTATGTGGTAGTGACGCATGTGAGAGTAGCTGCTAGTATGGGTGAGGATAGGACAAGGAAGAACAAGGAACGTTCGCGCGCGGTCCGCGGCCCGTTTGTTAGGGAGCTTCTCCGGCATTCGTCTGGTACTGATCGAAGAAACCTCGGGAAACTACCGATCAGAGCAGCCGTCCGCAAGAATTCTCCTCCAGACAGCATCTGAACTCGACCTAGCTATCTACTGCCGTATGCGATCCAGGTGTGTTAGTGGGGCTGCAGACCTCGTTGCGGCCTGTGCGGCTATAAAATCGTGCGCGTTATTTTTGTTGTTGTTGCTTTCGTCATCGTGACTGCAAATGAAATGTTTACTTAAATTCGGCAGAATATTCATTCTCATCACGTAATCAATGTCTAGTCTAGTGCGTCTATCTTGCATTCGACGAAAAAGATATTGCAAATTATGGGCTCAGGACGACCAACGTCAACCTCAAACACAGAACAGATTGTCAGAAGGAAGATCAGGCAATTCACACGCAAGTTCTATCTATTCACTTACGGAAAACAATTGAATTTGTGGTTGCAAAAAAATCATTGTACTGTTTTCAAAGCTTATTATTTGGCGGGGAAGATTTATGGACCAACACAGGTGTGAGAGATATAAATCAACTTAGAAATAAGATTGAAAAACATCAAATCTCGAATTCGCATTTTATAAATTCATTTGCTTGTCTTTGATAAATTGGACATTGCAAGACAGTTAACAAGCGAATTGTCAATGCGTAACCAGAAGGTTAACTACAATAGGCAAATCTTAAATGTATGATAAACACTAATAAATTCTATGGATCGTTTGAGTTGGCTTGAAGAGGACCCAAGAATCAGATTCGTCAAGAAATGCAATGGTCTTCAGGGATCCAGTGAATTTTAAATGAAGATATTCATAATTCTTTACGGGTTCATTTAGATAAAGCCACTGATTTCAATGGAACTTCTAAAACACAAACAAGCTTACGTTGTATTATATGGAAATAAAAGGAATTCGTGAAGTATACTTCTATGAAGTTATTGCAGATGAATCATATTTTCTATGTCTCCACTGATCAGTCCAGCATTTGAACAATTCTCCGTTACATGCATTACCCAGTGGCGGCTCGTGCATCTTTAGTAATACGACGAAATACAAAGAAGTAATTTGAATTAATTACTGTGATTCATCGATAGATTACATACATCGACTCGGACAATTCTTGGATAACACAAGGGATTAGAACATCATGTAAAAACAAACGAGTTCTTTCTTTCATTTCTAAGCATCATAACGTATCTCAAGATTTCCTCCTGTACTTTAAAAAATACAAATCATTGTTAAGAAAAGTCATAAGGCAGGCTAAAATCATGAAACACGATCAGGATATTTTGAACTCAAATAACAAAACAAAATCAATGTGAGATATAGTAAAAAATGCGACCAAACCAACTAGAAACCTTGTAGAGAATGTTGTTTTAAAAGATAACGATAGAGATGTGAACGATCCGGCAACAGTGGCTAGTCTCTTTAACCAATACTTTTCGAGAATTGCTGTCGATCTCACTAAGGGTTTTCAGCCACAAAATTCAACATCTGACGTTTCCCTAAAAATCTTAGACACTATGTTCGTTTCCGAAACCTCTTCCTATGAAATTCTCAAAATAATCGGTATATTAAAAAATAAATATTCGGCCGGTTTAGATGAATTTCCGGATTGTTTGTTAAAGACGTGCGCGCCAGCCATTATACACCCGTTAACTCACATATTTAATGCATCCTTATGCACCGGAATTTTTCCAGATATTTTTAAAACAGCTAAGATTAAGCCGCTCTTCAAAAAAGGCAACAAAAATGAAGTTCAAAATTATCGGCCAATTTCTCTTTTGTCAGTTTTTTCAAAATATTAGAGACTTTTTTATGTGCGAATGGAAACCTTTCTCAATAAACACGACGCGTTTTCAAATTGCCAACATGGATTCCGGAAATCAAAATCTACGGAAACAGCCATTTTTTCTTTTCTTAAGGATGTTGCCTCATCATTGGATCAAAACGAAGCAACTATTGGAATATTTTCAGATCTTTCAAAAGCTTTTGACGTCATTGATCATAACATTTTACTTTCAAAATTACCTTCGTATGGAATCCGTGGTATTGCTCTAGATTGGCTATGTTCGTACCTTAAACAACGATCTCAGAAAGTAGAAATACCTTACTGGAATGATGGAACTTTATGTACACACCTTTCCGGTTCTTTGCCAATTGTACGTGGAGTCCCGCACGGATCGATTTTAGGCCCTATTCTCTTCCTATTATACGTAAATGACATGCCCTTAGCGATTCGAAACGGAAGAACAGTTCTCTCTGCGGATGATACAAATATTCTTTGCAACAAAGAAACCGTAAATAGTACAATATCAGACGTTTCAAATTGGTTCCGTAATAACAAATTAAAAGGAAATGAAAATAAAACAGATTCAATGCAGTTTTCCATATCAAATAAAAAATTCTGTACTCCATTGAAAATGAACGATGTGCCATTGACTGATGTTAATGTAACAAAATTTTTAGGTCTATCAATTCAGTCAAACCTCAAATGGAATGCCTACTTAAATGAATTGAACACAAAATTAAGCTCATTATGCTACGCGTTCAGAATTCTTTCAAATTCCGTCAGCCTTCATACAGCTCGTTGTGTATATTTTGCCAACGTTCACTCCCGCCTGAGATATGGCATAATATTTTGGGGAAACACATCTTATAGTTCACAGACTTTCAGATTACAAAAAAGAATTGTACGAATAATAAGCAAATCCAACCCACGTGATTCTTGTAAGTCACTCTTTATTAATCTAGGAATTTTACCATTACCTTGTCTTCTGATTTACGAATCAGTAGTTTTTGTCAAGAATGACTTACTTAAGGGCGGGAATATATTTTCAGCAAACGCCGATGTCTATAAGTATAACACACGACGTAGTAATCATATTCACCAGGTGGCAGTATCAACAGCTCACTACAAAAAATTCACATACAATTCATGTACATTACTCTACAACACTTTGCCAGAAGACATTAAACGATTAAATTGAATAGAAAAGTTTAAGTCCCAAGTAAAATCTTTTCTGCTGCATAACTGTTTCTATAGAATTCGAGACTATACCGAGCATCAAAAATGAAAGTAGAATTAATTTTAACAATGAGAGTTAATGTAATTATTTATCATTTGGACTGTATAATTCTAAAGAACCTGTAACAAGTATTGTACCACAATTTCTGGGTTGATGGCCCTCATCTCGATCAGGTTTTTCGTCCAGTTTCCCTGATCCTTGAGCAAATGCTGAGATGGTCACTTGTTTTGCTTCTGGACATAAGTGTAACTTCATTATTTGTGCACGTCTTCTGAATTTCAGTGGGAAATATAGTTATTCAAATTATCGTTTTTCATGTTATCGCGGCAAAAAGTATTATTCTTTCATGAAGAACATGAGGGTTCAGGGCAGGAATTTATAGCTAATTTACCTTTGAAAATATATTTTATTATATAGGAGCGAATATTTTGTCAACAAAACTCGAAAAAAACCTCTCTTTCCTGTATTCAAAATTCGACTAGAATATGGTTTAGGATAGAGACCACAGAATTATGAAAACGTGCACAAAATTCACTTCTCCCCATAGCTCGTCATACGCAGTTTTTAACTGTTTTTGACGTAAATAAAATAAAATAAAAAATAATACGGGATGAGAGAGAAACGCGTCTCGACTCAGATTGCCCTTTCACACGGTTTCCGCCAGCTCACGTTGTAATGCTGGTTTTAAACTTGCGAGTGAATGGCGAGAAATATTATAAAAACGTTGTTACAAGGGCAATAAATATTTCTATAGTTGGCAACAGCTCTTGCTGGGAATTCAGGACGTATAGTGCGATTTTTATAACTTTGTCCGTCAAGGCCCGTCTTCACGATGGAATATGTCAGGGTATTTCGCGTCTTTCTCAGGCGTGCCGCTAGATCGCGACTGTATCAACAGTGCTTGCAATCATGCGACATCTAGCGGCATGGCTGAGAAAGACGCGAAATGCCATGTGATATTCCATCGTGGCCATAGGGGCTTGAGGGACAGGTATGTAAACACGAAGTTTAAATGAAGGAGATTCAACCCCGGTGTTGGAGGCATGGTGGGGGTATTTACGAAAAACGTCGGCAGCTACTTGAAAAATAATCAAACAAAAGTAGACTCCTTTTACTTCAGCGACATCACGCGATGAGTAAAGGAACTTACTCACGAAGACGCCGGTCAGTTGCCTAATGGCGAATGTTGGCCTGTTGGTGCTCGGCACTGCTGGGGCGGTCTTAGGGCGTGCCTCAATCCAAGACAATCAGATGGAAAAGAAGTGGTAAGGGGGCAGTATTGTAGTGCTAGCCGACTTGGAACCGAATCGGGTTCATTGTTATCTTCATCTAGAAGATTGTAAGGCTTTGAATTGCAGTTCCCTTGACAGGTCTCTACGTAGTTTGTGCTGTATTTTTGTGAGAAATTTATAATAATTGATCTATTAAGTATGATTATTATCATTACTGTCAGGGGAGTGTCCCGTTAATACTCGTAAATGAATATTGCTTCTCACGGAAACGCTTGACTTTGCTGTCAATGGCTGTCTTGGCAGGTTCCTTCGTAGTTCTTTCATTCGCCGCGTGATGTCGCTTAAGCATAAGGAGTCTAGTTATGTTTTCATTTTCAAGTAGCTGATGACGTCTTCCGCACATACCCCCACCACCGGAGTTGAATCTCCTTCTTGCAGACTTCGTGTATGTAAAAATCGCACTATAATTTAAACCCTTGTTTCTGTCCTCGCAAAATTATTGCCGACTGATGCTCAAATAATCTTCAGAGCAAGAAATTGCCGCAAGAAACCAAAGATGACCATGGCTACGAAAACAGAAAATTTGAATAAGGTTTCAACGTAGACTTTTATTGCATTGGAATATGAGTTTTTCGTAAAATAGGTAGAAAAGTTTTAATACAACCAAGTACTAATAACTATTCTAAATTCTCTAAGTGGGAAAGATGAATAATGAAAATTTTCGGTCAGGGAGACTTTAAGCCCCGTTAACAAATTTTTAGCACAAAAAAATACTGAAGTTATCAGTAAGACATAAAATATATTTCAAAACCTTTTAGCAAAATTAATTATTTAACACTTTTTAAAAGAAAATATAGACGTAGCATGAATGTGAATATAATTGGGAGTGATGTTCACGAAAACATTATGATTTTAAAAGTGGAGACTGTCATGGAATATAGATTTAAAAAATAATTTTGGTGTTCAAAATATTACATGAAACATGTGAATGGGAAATATTATGAAGGAAACTGAATTAACATTTTACAGTTCTCAATATTCTGTAATAATTGTTTATTATTTATTTAACGTCAAAAACAGTTAAAACTATCACTTTTACCACACTGAAAAAAAAGGGCCATTGACTCTCAACCACAAACCCATGGTTAAGTGTCTTCCAGTTGTGACGATCGATTTATACATTGTGGCAATAATCAGAGAGTATATGGCAATAATCGCCATAGATGACGTGCTGGTAGTTGAATGTCAAGCTAACCAACCGACGAAGGTTGGGAAATACGCGATTCTTAAAACCATCAGTTGACTTCATATAACGTTCTAATTGGTTCCCGCAACCACGGGGTTCTCAACGCCTCCTCAACGCTTCGGACATGGTTGAGTTGACCAACCTTTGGCGGGAGACCAGCGCGGCCTGAGGATGAATTTGACAGCTGGAAATACGGACGAGTTTCAGAGTGTGATTAATAAGGACTCTGGAGAGAGTGTTCACTTAAGTTTCTAAAAGACGAAATATTAAGATGAATATCTGCTGAATCGATTCCAAGAGAATGCTCATTGTCACTCAATGGTAAGTGAAACATTTTTCATGTGAGGTTACGGCCACATTACTCTAATCGAGTAACAAGTATTTTTAACGTATAATTTATGATTCATTGCAGGTTTATCGTTTGGCGGTACACGAAGATGTGTGTGTGTATGTGGAGGGGAATCCAGTACTTAATTTGGAAAATGAGTGTATTCTGTTGTGAGAGTAGTTAGCAATTGTGCCGAATCTTTATAAGAAGAAAATTTTCGAATTTCTAAAATTCTGTTGAAACTTGGTTATGTTGATCATGGTATTTCGTTGATGAAAATACGCAGTATATATGTTTATAAAAAGTGTTGAAATGTGTCAGAGAAGTTGTTGATTAAGACCAGAAAACTACACATGCAGAACATTTACACAATGGGCACTGCAAAATGATGTGCAACTTGATGTCATTGAATGTGTGTTTCTTGAAGGATGAGTAAAATAAAGGCAGTTTTTAAACAATCAAGTTAAGATGCATGTGATTTGAATTGGACATCACAGACATGAAAACCTCAATAGACCCTATTTGATGTCAGCTTTTGGTGACATCCTGTAGTGCTGTGCTTTTGAATTCTTGCAGTGTTCTTTTGTTCCGTGCTGTGTTACATACCAGCATTCACATTGAAATGTAGTGTACATAAGTGAAAAAGTTGACAACTGATTTATTTGCACTGTCATGTACTGGAATGTTTTGATGCATTTGTAGTTCATCAAATATTTATGTTTGCTATGGTTCAGCAATTTAATTAAGAAAATTGCTACCATTTTATTTTATAACTGAAGAAAATTGTGGAACTGCAAGCAATCTAATGTTCTTCAGAGATATTAAATTCCATTGTCCCTTCTCTGTTTCCTTTAATAAATTAATGTAGTGTTTTGAGTAATCAGATGAGTTCCGTATTATTTTATTGCTTAAATTTACATTTGTCAAATGAGGAAAACGATATCTTTCAGGATTCAAATATATGTAAGTAAAATCTAAACTAATATTCTGCCCATGTCCATGCTTTTTTATTGTTGGTTTCAAATGGTATCTATGAATCTTAAAGATTATACAAAGTGAAGCTTGACTACAAGCCTCTGTATACGAGATGGCAGGTAGTATGTCAGTAAACTGAATGAATTGTTTTTGGGGTCCAGCATTTGTTAAAAGTATTCTTGTGATTCTGAAGATTGCATGCATTGTTGGTAATTGTCTCTTTAAAAAATTCATTAATTCATATCATCTCTTTGCATCAAAATTAATCAATTAACTTATTGATTTTAATTTTATTTGTTTATTTTCATCTTTAAATATAAATTAATAGCGTCCTCTGCGAATAGAGGGAAGTGGTTTCAGTGTACAATAGTATATTAAAAGAATCAATTACTCAAGTCCTTCTTTATAGGAAGGGTTCATTTCTAGTTTTCAAATGTTGTGGGATTTATTTTTGCTCTTTTCATACTTGCATCAAATCAGTAATATCAGATATTTGATAATCGCTTCATTTCTCATTGAATATCAGTAAGGTATATATTTTAAAATTTGAACACAGGCTGCGACATACCAATTGTGATGATCTTATAATTAAAACTAATTATATCTAAAACTTGTTCCACATGGCAAGGCAAAAATTATTCAATTACATTTAGTCATATCCGTTCCCCATCATTTTTAAATTATTAATAATCTAAATACTTCAGGTGTATAACCTGACGCCCAAAATAATTAATTAACTTATTTTCAATTTCAGTATAAGAATTTTAAGAATATTGTTGAAAGTCATTGTATCATTGTGCTAATGAAAAAAAACCCAGCAAAAGTGTTGAACAAATCCATGTTAAAAAGTATTATTTCTCAAACCTTACATTCCTAGACAAAATTAGTCAATTTTTAAACAAAATGACAACGAACAGGCTTAGAATATCTCAGGTTTAGAATTGTATCTCTACATTCTGTACATACTTGTTATTTGTAAAGCTATGAATGCTCATGTAATTGCACATTTTTTTATGCCAATCTCTCTCAGAAACTTGAATTTAATGCAATGTAAAATGCATATGTATGCATATTTTATGTAATGCATATTTTGTGTATTCCAGAATTTTGGGACTATTAGTTGTGTTTATGTAGTTAGGATAAACTTGTTAAAATACAAATGTGTGCCCAACACATGATGTCAAAAAATTTTTTTCAAAATATGAGGCAGTACTGTGTGATAGCGCTTCTTGAGGACTGAAAACTTTTGAAAAGTTGAAAGAAAAGTTTTGATTTGGTTGTCACTATTGAAATTATATTTTCTAATATTTTTCAGTCCCTTTTTTATGTAGGACAACCACATTTTAAAAAATCCAAATTTATTTTTTATTTTGTTCAATGAAGGGTTTACATTTGAGATTCTATTTCCCTCATCAAGTGTAACAAACTACAAAATTAGTTTCCGAAGAAGAAGCCAAATTAGTGTTTACAATATTTGTTAAATTAAGGAAGAACATAAAAATCACTAAAGTTAAAAAAAAATTAACGTTATACCCAATTTAATTTGAAAACTTACATCAAAATATAAAAAAACAATGGGAAGATGTATTAAGTAAATTTTTCTCAATGTGTGTGGTTTTTATTTTTTTATTGTAAAGTTTCAATTGTCACAGACATGCAAATTTCATGGACTTTACATTGTAGAATTTGAGTTTTTATGTTAGGAGTGTGCAGACAGGGGATGCATACACTATTTCTGATCCTTTCAATTAAGTTTTATTTACATATTTTAATTATTTGCTAGTACAGATCCCTTAGCGAAACACTTTTTAAAACTATTTTCATACTGCCATCATGTTCCCACATTATTCTCACTTTTTTTAACAAATATTGAATTATTAATTTAATTTTTTAATTCAATCTTTATTGACGATTTGTTACTAGTGTACATGATTATTTAGATGAGTATGTAAATACACAATTATTCTCACTTCAGAAAACAAAATTTAGAATTGCATAGTTGGATTTTGACCTTGGTCTAAAAAAATATGAAACTTTCTTTCTTTAATGGTTTTACTCTATGGATTTGAGTTTTAATTTACAGAACAATTTTGATTGTTCTTATTTTATACATTCGGAATACTGTCACATTCAGAAATTACTAGGGATTAACAATGTTTATATTGGCAAACTTTGTAATAATTGGTATCTCATGTAACAATGCTAACTTCATACTGAGAGGTGAGAATTTTGTTTCTATAAAAAGTATTATATACAATTTGGAACAATCAATTTTTAAAGACTGCTGGCATTTATTTTGTCTTCGATTTCTATTGTGAAAAAATTATAAATATTTTTGTCTAGTTTCAGGGAACATGCAATTCTAATGTCCAACATTGATCTACTATGCAATAACTAAATTTTTATTACAAAGAAGACATGGAAATTGGAACTAGCCCTCTCATGTGAAAATTTAATTACACTGTGCTTTTGTTAATAAAACTTTGTGATTTGGGAACACTTATTATAGTTTGGGATTGATGCAAAGAAATGGTCATGATTAATGCATTTATAAAAGCTATTTCCTCTTGTAATTATTATTTCTTCATAAACAATGTTTACATTGTTTCCTGACTCACTATTTTTGGACAAAGAAACTTATTTGATTAGACTAATTTGAACCTCATTAAACACTGAGAGGCCTGCAAGTACTAATTAGAAGTTCAATAAAATAACATTAATAATGTGCATAAATAAAATGGATTTTCATCTCTTTATCATATTTCTTATTCTAAAGGAGTAAGCGCTGCATGCAATTTTTGTGTTATACAAGGCTATGGGCTGTTTCCAAAATGTTCTTGTGTGGTTTTTACTACATAAGAAAACTTGCATTGTTCTCAGATGCAAAACTAGTATCTTACTTTTCAGTATTTGGCTTCATTGTAAAGTTTTATTTTTTGTGGCGCCTAGGGCACTTACAAGCTAAAACTTGTTGCTGTGAAATGTTCATTTTAAATGTATAAAAAGATAATGTAAATAATTATTTAAAATATAAGGAAGCATTTATAAGTATCCATCAAGTGTTTTTCTTATATCAATTTCCCAAATATTATTTCAATTGCTTTCACATTTGTTCATATTCCTGTTTGTGATTTTCATGCCTGCAAAACTGTTATCAGTTTAATGTGATTGAGTTTGTGTGTTAATTTATTCTGACCCTTGTTTCTGTGGAGTCATTTGCAACTTGGTCTTAAAAGAGATTATGTGATGGTTAAAACTAATAAATTAGTTTCATGGAATGTAAGAAATTTAAACTTTTATTAAGTGATGGTTGTGTGCCACAAGTTGCAAATGACTTGGTGAAACAAAGGACTGAAGAAATGAACTAAGAAATACTCTATATTTTTGAGTTGGTTAATTGATTTTACAAATACTGTATTGAGTTTTGCTTAATTTTTTTTGTGTTGGTTAGGGATCTTAAGAGTGTTTACTTGTTGCTATTAAATGTTAAGAGTGAAAATATTTGGCAAAATATTATGAATGAAATTATTTCAGAATTAACTTTTATATATCTTAATTCTATTCAGCAAGTACTTTTAGTGTCAAGTTTGCAAAAATCTTTGTTAAAAAAATTCTTCAAATTGACTTCTTACTTCTTTTTCAGTTGAATTTTTAAAATGTAACAATTTTTAGAATCATGTTTATATAAAATTTGATTCCAGACATTGTTACATAATTTTACAAAATTATACAAAATTTAATTCATTTATCCAATTAATTTACACTGAATTTAATTGAAAATTTGAATTTTGACATTGTCTCTACTTGTGGTTTTGAAGTGTCTTGCATACGCACAAATTTATGCAATTCTGAAAAATTTTATAATTTCTTAACTACATAACCAACAATTTAATGCTACAGGTACGAGTACAAAAGAAGGTAAGCATACATGCAAACAAGGGTTGATGCAAAATTTTCCATTTTTGGTGTAAACATTTATCTAGGAACTAGCACTAAATTTTGGTTTGTTCAACCACCCATCGAAGTTCCGAGACAGTCAACCACGCACTGCAAACATTTTGTGGTTCAAGACCCTACGTCGGCATGGGAATCACAAGACCGAGCGGTGGTTGAGAGCACCACGGAGGTTCACACATGGCGCCGAGGTTGCGTCAACCACACAAATAGCTGGGCCATATTTTACTATTAAATTTGGTTGGGAGAACCGAATTTTAATGTGCGGCAAGCAATCCTTTTTTTCAGTGCAGAATTTTCAAATGCGAGTTTAACCTCAGTAAATATTAAAAACATCTCTTTTATTTATAACGACCTTAGAAATTCAAAAATACTATATTAGAGAGACAATTAGTAATTTGGGACAAATTCAGAATAAAAAAGAAATTCGGTGAAATTTTAAAATGTCGTAGCTCTGTTACGAGAGATTCCTGTTGCTTGAGAAAAATAATTTATAACGCAAATTTGTACAGAATTTTATGATCTTTAAAATTTTACATAACCATTTTTGCACTATGTATCATTAAAAGATTATTCTGCAAAAAACAAAAAAATTCTCGAAATTTTCTTCTTTTCTTGACTACCAAAACTTTTTCCGAAGTGTTTCGAGGTGTGAAATTTAAGAGTTTTCTTACTAATAACAATTTAACAAAATACAAAAATAAAATCTCCTACCTCACCTATAGCAAGGACACCCTTATGGCTGCCCTTCGACTCCACTAAATGGGCTATGATTGGTAATGAGTTTTACAAGTGCTGGCTGAAATGCGTTAACATGGATTGATTTATTAATGTTTCTGAGGTAGTCAATTGCTAAGGTCATTATTCCCATACGTGTGGTGCATGTTTTAGTCGCGGGCGGTGACGATCTCCCCCTGGATGGCGAAATCTGGCGCCGACCTATACGTTGGCTTGAGGGTTTTTCCTCAAGCAGGTACCTCCCACCCGACTGGTCTACCAACATGTGTGGAGGTGCAGTAATCATTTGAAAACGATAAAAACAGTATTTTTTAAGTGCAAAATCGAAAGGATACATTAAGAAATGAAACACACTGGGGACCACCCACCATTCTTACTTCTTTTTATGCAATGACTTTCTGAGACACTCTTCTACTTCAAGATCATTTACTCAGAATACTTACATAAAAGGGTCTCGGCTATTTCTAATGTAACAACACAAGTACTTTGTGAAATAATTTAGACGATTGTCTTGTTTCAGTATGGGTGTATTATTATTAGTTTTCCTTTTAAATTATTAACAATCGCACTTTACATTAATTTAGTCAGTATGCTTAAAACATCTGTTACGTTTCGAAATTATTTTGTTTTCACCTTCAAGTAAGTTTGAAAATATTTAACATCGTAAAAGTGCTAAAATTACACATCATAAAAGGTATATAATTCACTTAAGCCGTAAGTGTATAAAAATTATGCCATGTGTTTCGAGCTATTCGTCCAAGCTGAAGACCTCGCAGCGTGTCTTACAATTTAAAATGAATAAAAATAGTAACATACCAAGACTAATACTTGCTCTGTTATGTAGTTTAAAATATTACGTTCTTTGAAGAAGAATCGAGAATCATGCAAACTCTGGGATAAATCAATTCTGGGATAAAATAATATATAAGCCCGGTTTGTATACCCGGTAAAAGGTATCTAATGAACACCAAAGCAAGGGATCTGAGGGTTCTTTACGTTTAGAATAAGTTTTGAAGCATAAAATCGTGAATTAAAAATGCAGTTTACGAAAACTGAGGCATCCAGTGAGAGAAATAATCCTTAACATCAAAAAATTCCATTTTTTGGATTGTGAATCGGCCATCTCGGAACCACACGAAGATGTGACCCAACGGGGCTCAGTCATATTTATCGAGGGTAGGTGCTCGTGCCTTTTGGAGGGGGGAGATCAGCATTTTCAAGCTGAATATGTTTAAATTCCACCCACATCATACCCAGGGTTACTAGTTCTAGGGTACGAGGTGAAATGATAATGATGAAGGATTAAATGGACAATCAGAGATACAAAAACAACCATGCCTGAGGCGGGATTCGAACGCGCGATCCTTCTGTCCGAGACTGCTAAGGGCACTACTGTCTTATCGATCTCGGTTACTCATATCGGCCAATAATTCCTTTTATTGTAATTTTTAATATTCTCTTTTCATCTTTTATTTATTGTGTAAATTATATCTGGGTCATTCCACGTAAAACCGGACAGCAAAAAACCTGAAGTGTTTCAAATTCTCTAAAATTTTTTTTACACTATCTATTATGAAAAGTAAGAGACACGTATTTTTTTGTTTAGCCGAGAATACATTATTTTTGAAGTTAGAATTATTGAAATAGATTAATTTTTCTCCAATGTCGAGATGTTTAATAACTTTTAACTCCAAATGTATTGCTTGTAAAAACTTAAACTTGATTTCAAATTAAAGCTAAAGAAGCAATCTTTCAACAAGTGTTTATAAATAATTGCATATTTTTATATTGTGCTTTTTAAATTGTTTATAATTTTTAAAACGATATTTTTAAGATGATCCCCATGATTTTTTGTTTTAAACTCGTCGCCATGAAAACCTTTAGACTTTCATCTCCATCTCTGCAAATTTTCAAAATGGCTTCTGTTTTAGAACTCACGTAAAAAAATAATATTCAACGGAGCGCAGAGTATTTTTCTCGACCGCCGCTGCGCGCCGCAGCAGCCATACCGCTTTGTCAATGCTCCTTATGTCTTCCTCCACTGGACTTGCGGCCTTGCGCAACACTGCCTACGCCCTTTTATCGATGTCAGCAGGTCGTTTACCACCCAAGGCAGTGGCAGGAAGTCGCCCAAGCAATACAAACATTGGGATCAGTTTACATCCAAGAGTGTGTGACACAGTGCAAATAATATCCTCGTTTGTGACGGGTATGTGAGTGCCCATGCGGTTCTTTCTTTCTAGGAGAGTGACAATAAATAATTGAAGATGGCAGGTACAATGAACATACGCTTTGATTCGTGTTTCAGTCCTTTCAATCTAGAAAAGTATGGTAGAATTGAATGTAAAAGCTTACATGTAATACGAAGTATCCTTCAAAAGTTGGGCACACAATACTTACAAATTACTTCGAACTTGAAAATCTGTAACATATACAGATGTAGAACTTCAAAATGGTTTATAAAATGAAAGTCAAACTTCTAAAGGTACCATTGAAAGATTTTCTAACAAACCTGGTACAAGTCAACAGAGTAGAAGTTCAGAAGAAGACAATAATTCGTAATTGTACATTGAAATCAGAGATAGTGGTGATCCATCTCCTACTGAAGAAGAAGCTGCGCCAGCCAAGAATGTAAAATTATCACATCTGAAAGAAAGTTTAACAATATTGATGTTAGGTGAAACACCTATTGGAAAAACGAAACTGAGTCAAAAAGCATATCCTCGACGAAAAGTGGAAAAAATAAGACGAACCTTAGAGAAAGGAATATTTGATATAGACGAGGTAGAAGAACAAGAAAATGAATACATCATAGAAGAATTGAAAAAAGATACGAAACTACTGATGATAAAAATTAAAATTTTAACGATTTTTAAAGATTGGTCTTTTCCTAAAGTTAAAAAACATTTCGATGCATCTACTCACATGATAACTGTTGCAAAACAACTAGCAACAAAGGAATATTGTCAACTCACATTTTTTAAGTTAATTAAGATGGAAACACTACATTTTACCAGGAGCTAACGGTACACATACAGTATGTGTTTGTGTATATCACGAAAACGTACGAGTAAAGTTAATTTTTGACGCTGGAAGTCTCGCAAAGTTAACAGATGATATAAATGCATCAAAGGATTGTCGGTACTACCTAACAAAAGTTATTTTTGACCCTCCAAGAGCTGACTGTTACTTTAAAAAGTGTGACAAATGCCTTGGACTAGAACGACTTAAAATGTTGCAGGAAAAGTTTGAAGAGAGGATGATTGACAGAGTGACGTATCGGCAGTGGATTTACGTTGAACGATTCAAGTACATCATGATCCGATTACGACTCCCAAGAAGCTCTATGACTGGGCACAAAAACATACAAAACAGTGTTTTTCATCTTCACCAGTGAAGATCATGAAGAAGAATAAATTCACTTAAAAGTCGTAGAAATGCAGCAAAATGGCTACGTGGTACACGTTCGTTACATTCCTTTGTTCCTATTTGTGAAGATCAAGAAATAATTAAATCATGTTCCTTGAAAGAAAGTGCAGATATCCAAGTTATACAAAGAGAAACTTAAAAAGACGTAAATCATATACAATTTAATATTTTATGTGTTTTGGAATATTAACAAGAACTTTAAAATTCATTGCTCAGTGAACATTTCCACTTATCTTCCTGTTGTGAAGTTTGTTCCCCCCAGCGTTTCATTCGATAGCGGCACATACAACGACGGACGCATGAGGATCTCACGGCGCTGTGAACGAGGTAAGATTTAAAAAATTCTCAAAAAAGTTATTTTAACAGAAGCCATTTTGAAACTTCGCAGTCCTTTAGAAGAAAATATGAACTTTCTTTGCATTTTTTTCAGATTTTTAATTCGTGGTAAAATTAATAATTTTATAAATAAAAATATATAAACAAAAAATTAACACTAAAAATAAAATTTTATAAACAATAAGATAAATTTCATGAAAGGTACAGATATAAGCTTTGATTTAAGGGGAACTCAAAACCGAGATTTTAAAATGATTTTGAGGTACAAAATATTATTAATGTTACTGCGTATGAAGTTACGGAAAATTTTAAAAAATAAAATGACGAAAATATAAATATTTGAGCAAAACTAAAAAATATGTGTTATATAGTTTGTTTTCATCAACCTGTAAAAAAATAATCAGAAAGATATGAGACATCGAGGTCAATTTTCCTTCAAATTCGTCCGATTTTGCGTGGAATGACCCATCTACGAATCAATCACTTCTGATTTTGGTGACACACCATTTCATACAATTTCCGTTAGAGATGAAGCTAAGCCATATTCTCCTGTTGATAGTACGAAGACATCAGCTGTACTAGTCCCACTCAGTATTCAAACGATCGAAAATATTGTATTATTAATATTCCAAATAAGTCTTAGGAATATAAATAGAGCAATATCATACATTTGATGCTCAGTAAGTGCTTGACGTATTGGTTCCACGGGCTTCCACTATTACTTATAATGCAGGAGTGGCACTTGGAATTATAAGTACTCTTACAATTAGTGGTGTCTGAAGGAGTGCTACTAGCAGGAGTGGCGACTGAATTATAAGTACACTTATTTATAACTAGTGGTGCTAAAATATCCGGTACTTTCTCCCCCGTATTTTCACGCAAAATTATGCGAAAAGTTCTCAAATTTTCGAAAAATTTGACATGAACTTACTTCAAATTATATCTTTAAGGAACAGATTTCATTAAGGGGAAAAATCTATATCTTTAATATTGTAGTTGTAGGAAGACTCAGATTTTTTTTTTAACTTTTGCAATTTTCGAAACAATCAAAGTTTTCAACGAACATAAAACCTCCACCATTCTCTTAAACGTCACACTATCCAACAACAAAATTTAATAAAATTCGATGGAGCCACTTTTAATACTAAAAATGTCTCAGGGCCTAAATGTAAAGTACCTTCCAAAATTAAATATCGGTTTCAAGTTCAGGAAACCGCGACATCAGCCAGATCGATTGAGGAATATCAATTTTGGAGAAAATCGGCAGAACTCTTTAGCCGCTAACGTTGTTCACAGACGGATAGACAGACACACGAATGGATAGATGGACAGGTTTGCCGTCATTCGATTTTTCGGTATCAAGGATTCACAAAACAATGATTCTGGCTACACCACGTGATACAAGATTTTTTCCAAATGGGTGTCGCCGAATAAAGGGGAGAAAAGTGCCCCAAACCGATTCGAAAATCACGATACTCATATGAAAGAGAATACAAAATGTATCAGATTCCCAAAAAATCAGCCTTCTGGGCTGGACTATCTGTTGCACAGATACAATAAGAAACGTGTTTTTCATGTCTTATTTTTTCTCAGCTTCTAATGCATGACCGTGGCGCTGCAAAACAAAATTACGCTTCATTTTAATTCAATTTCCATTCAAACTGCGCTTCACCTGGGTTTCATTGTTGCTGAGCGTTGCCGTGTGACGCAGGGCGAGGAGAACCGGAGGGGCGCCCGAGTGACAGAAAGAGAGACAGAGTGAGTCAGAGAGAGACGGAGAGTGACGGAGACACAGAGGGAGAGACGGCGCGCGTGAGACAGAAAGAGACAGAGTGACACAGAGAGACAGAGAGAAGAGAGATAGGGACACAGAGACACACACACACACACACACACACACAGTGGCAAGCACAAAGAGGTAGAGAGAGAGACAAGAGACAGACAGAGATACAGAGAGAGAGGCAAACAGAAAGGGACAAAGAGAGACAGAGAGACAATCACATGGAGAGAAACAGAAACAGAGACAGACAGACACAGAGACAGAGACAGACAGACGGTGGCAGAGAGAAACCACTTTTGTTTTTAGATTGACATATTGTTTTTAAATAAATCAAATTACTCTATTTTAGATACATTAATTATTCATGTTTATAATAAAAATCAAATAACTCAGATGTCGGTTTATTAATCATCGGCAATTAGTCATAGACAATCATTGTTTCTGTTTGGGGGTTTGAAGATTTTATTTCGATAATGTAAATACTTTCCACATAAAAACAAACATTTGTCAGCAAAAAATTATAGATCATCATAGAGTGAGACTTTTCAATAATTTAAATATAAATTATTTAAACATTGATGAAAATTGTTTTCCAATCACATTTTGTCGCGAATTTCAAGTATTTAAACGAATAAAAATGGTCGTAATTATTTTTCACTATCCTCCACAATGTTTAAAGATTTGAAAAAAAGTTGTGGAATGTTATAAGACACATTCTGGGGGAAATACTGAGACAATACTCCAACGTTATCATGGCGCAAATTAATTTCAAAAATTTTATTTTTGTATTTAAATTTGGCGCCAAAATTGATTAAAATACCTTGAAATTCAACTATTTCCCCCCGCTATCCAATTTTTTTCAGCCTGATTCATGCAACAGAAGCTGAGAAAAAATAAAACAAGAAAACACTTCTCATTGTATCTCTGCAACACATTACTCTAGGAAGCTGATTTTTGGGGAATCTGCTATATTTTGTATTCTCTTTCATATGAGTACTAGCAAAATACCCGGCGTTGCCCATTTTTTTTGTATTCAATCCTTGTGAAAAAGAAAACGTTTCCGTTTCTCTTTGCCTCCGTCTGTCTCTGTGTCTGTCTGTCTCTGTTTCTGTTTCTCTCTCTGTGACTGTCTCTCTCTCTCTCTTTGTCCCTTTCTGTTTGCCTCTCTCTCTCTGTACCTCAGTCGCAGCAGGAGCTACGCGCGCAGCTGTGGCCGCTGCTGCAAGGAAAATTTCCATCATTACATGTATTTTTTTTAAAATAAACAACCGAGAAAAACCTAACTTTGTAATCTACCGAACTGTAATGGTTCTGAACAACATGTTTGGTTTCAATTGTATCGACACTCCCCCCCCCCCGTCGGGGGCTGGATACCTTCAGTTGTCGAGTCTGAACAAATCCAGAAAAAGGTGGCAGAAACGTAATGTACGTAACCAGCTCATGACGCGGTGTATCGAACGTACAGACGAATGCATGCCTCTAATCGCGGAAGCTTAGCCGACCCTCCTCTGACTCGTGGTCCGTTTGCAGATGAGCCGAGATTCTTGGGGAGGATTTGTGCCCGCTGCTGCAGAGAAAACTTGGGCTGTAACTGAATTTCAGTAAATGTTTTTGAAAAAGCAACAACACTGAAAACAATGTAACTATGTCAGCTACCAAGCTGTAACGGTTCTGAACATGTTTGCTTTCGGTTTTATCGACACTCCCCCCGTCGTAGATTGGATACCTTCAGTTTTCAACTCTGAACAAATCCAGAGAAAGATACTTGCATGGCTATCTGGGAAACGTCGCGTCCAAGGCACAGGTGCCAACGTTTCGGCCGCTATGTTGCGACCATCATCAGGGCGTAGTAATGCATTACTACGCACCTGTGCCTTGGACGCGGCTCTCACGGATAGCCATGTAGTGCCGACTACGGCCGCGGAAGCCTACGCTCCCAGAGAAAGATGTCCGAAACATAGAGTTGGTAACCAGCTCAAAGCACGCCTATCACCGCGGAAGCTTAGCCGCGCGCGTCCGCTTGCAGGTGAGCCGAAGCACGGGCAGCCGCGGGAGGAGCTGTGCCCGCAGCTGTGCCCGCTGCTGCTGGGGGAGCCGCTGTGCAGCTGCGGGGAGGCGGCGCTGGCCGCGGCGCGCGCCGCCGCCTCCGCCACGTGGCGTCGGGAGGCCTGCGACGTGCTGTGCGCCGCCACGGGCCGCGTGCCGCGCGGCTGCGACCCCTGCCAGGTACACCGAACAGATGGTGATGCGCGCTTGTGAGGATTTTTTTAAAATTAATTTAAGGTCGCTTTGTAGCGTCTAGGTCATCAGCGACCCCTATCACTATACAATTGTTTGGACAAACATAAGAGTTACAATTTTACCAAAAAAAAAATTATGTCAATCTAAGTACATCTTCACATGTTATGATTAATCTAAGGCATTGCATAATTCATAACTATTCAAGGCTGTTCAGTTTTGCAATTTGCAAACGTTTTACTACTTTATGATTGTTCATGATTAGCGAGCGGATTTCTATGATTTTACATATTTTTGTTTGTTGATTTGGGGCATAGCTAAGTGAATTTTTTTGACAGTTGGTTAGTACTGGATGCTATGTATACTACATATGTTAGTACATATTTGCGCATATTTAGCCGATTTTTCTTGTTGGTGCATATTCGTGTGATTATAGGCGCATATTTTGCATATTCCGTTACAATAGAGACTTAATTATAAAACGTTTCATCTTTTCATAGAACCTGTTATTTATTTGTGGGCATTCATTGCTTAGAAAGAGCGTGTCACAGTTTGCTTTTTCTCTTTTCCATAGATGATAAAATACGTGTGCACATGTAGGATATTTCTTGATATATTTTTTAACCAGGCAAAATAAATGCAACAAGACATACAATGTACTTTACTAAGGTGAATATTTACTGCAATTATTTCTCCCGCAAACTAAGGTAGATTGTATTATGCTTTCACAAAAATATATATTTTCATTCCAAGCATACTTCTGAATTTGTACACGTAAGCTTCCGCGGCTCGAGTTCATAACTTCTCGGCTGTCCGGGTGACGCCGCGTCGTTGGCAGAGAGGCCGACGTTTCGCCTACCATGTCGCAGGCTTCCTCAGGGCAGTGACTAAGTGACCTCACTGCCCTGAGGAAGCCTGCGACACGGTAGGCGAAACGTCGGCCTCTCTGCCAACGACGCGGCGTCACCCAGACAGCCGAGAAGTTACTTCTGAATTTTGTCAATAAATATTTACACAGGAAATGAAACATTGATAATTTTTATTGCGTATCGAAGTGCATATTTTAGAATTTTAAAGTCGTAAATACATACTTTAAAAGCATATTTCAAAACTTTTAGTGCATACGAATCCTCTCCATATTCATGACGTTGCCAAGCGCTGCGAGAGGCGCCGGACTTTCATTAGCATGCTCGCTCATGTACTTCTTTCACAGTTATATTGCAATCATAAAGTCTGCGTAGCATCTTGTTGTATCACGCACAAGGGGAAATTACATTTAATTATTTTTTTCAAATGTTGCTTTCTTAGTAAGTTTCTTCATTTCGAAATTAAAAACAGTTTATTTACACTGCATATCTTGAGGGAGGGTTAGGGTTGTGCGGGTTGCCGGTATAACGGCCAGACTGCTCTCCATTCACCGCTGGGACCGCTGGGATACAAATCCTTGATCCACGTGGATTCTAGCGGCCGGCTACTCTAATCGATAATTTTCCGTGGTTTCTTCGATCAATACGCGAATGCCGGAGCAGTACTCTAACAAAAAGGTCACGGACCGTCCCAGCTGGAAGGAAATACCTCGAAAGAGAGACCTCACAAGCCGTTGTGTAGATTGGCGCCCGATCTCACGTTCTTCCGCGAGAAGAAACACCACCAATACCCGGGGTGCAATATGCCCAATACATATGGGACTAATGAGCATAGCAGTTGACACGCCCAGAAACGTCAATCAATCCATCCGACCTGCTCAATTTATGGTGGACCATTCCGGTTTTCCGTAGGGTTTCGCGGGGTTCTCCCGTTTCCTCTGTCATTCCACCGCTGCTGCTACGTCATACATTTTATTCGTTACACCTACCTATTAAAATCACTCACTCACTGCCAACTACGTTCACGAGACTTTATCAGTGACATACTAAAGAATATGTGCTTTTGTTTTCATAACTCTTCGCGTACTACCTGTAATAAAGCAAGCAGCAGTTAAAATTGAGGAAAAAGAGTCATACAAACGTAATGCACATACTGAGGGTCTCTTCCTAGGAGAATACTTCGCAGGCGGTATCACGAGCAGTCCACGCGGCGATCCCACGCAACTGAACGTTAAAATTCACAGATCTTCTTGGTGCAGTAAAGTACAGAACCCAATTCGCTGGAACGAGAAACGGGTTTGCCAAGAATATGTAGTTCCTCCTCATATTCCCTTGATTTCCCTCTCATAATTATTGTAGCTAAAACAGAACATCAGCAGATGCAAATCCTATCAAATGCACCTGTAAATATTTTTACATATTCGCATTTTCATTCACAATTTTGAAGTGACTCCCGTTCACACAGTTTGCCGGGTGTATGCGTGCTGGTGGTGTACACAGGTGTACTCGTATTTCACTCGCGAAAACATTGCCATTTTGAGACAATGTATTTCTATTTTGATAACTCAGTTTAAGTAGACCACCCGGTATAATACAATTATGTGTTCGGGCCAAAGTACGTAACTACACCACTCTTGCCGTTGCTTCCTCATCTACTATAACTTCAATATATTCGGCCATTATTCTGAACACCTCTAATTAACATTTCACGATTGTAGAATAAGTTAGTTACAATTTCAACGTGCCCCCACTACTAAGCAATTTGATGGTTGACCCCACTACTAAGCAGTGACCTACCGAACCACGACATAAGAAGTTGCTCAACAAACGGAGCAAAATGCCCCCTGGGTAGCTCCGTTACGTAAAATGTCTCACTACATGTTCATTGGCTATAGCGATCGTTTTTTACAAGCTCTAGAAATGTGTGACATTTAGTCTCAGACATCCTATATTATATTTTTGCAATGTTGGGGTTAGATAATTTTATTTTTCAATTAAAAATCGTTTTATTTTTCAATCATCTTCGCGTTTAATCAATATCACCGTGACGCAATAAAGAATTAGAATTGAAATCCAAGTAATAGTAGCTCGTGGTGACATCCCGTTCCCTTGCGGGCAGCTTTAGGGCTGGCGTCGGCGCGTCGCGCCGCGTCGTGTCGCGGCCGCGAGGGTGGGCGCGGCCCGGCCCGGCCGGCGGCGGCAGCGGACGCCAGCGGCAACGGGCCCTGCTCCACGCCTGGACGATCCAACGAGCAAAGTAAGCACGGCCAGGGACCTCGGGGAAGCCAACACGTCTGTGCTCTTATGACAAACAATAATCCTTGCTGCTCCGTCAACCCGTGAACTGCTAAAATCATTTAGAACTGCTGGGACCCACATTGTGTGTTTCGAGGCGGCCAAATATCAAATCTGTCACTCGCGAGCAAAAGACGAATTCAACACTTCACATGTAAACATGCCATCCCGTTTAGACTCTACATTAATTTTTTTTAAATGGTGCGGTGAGGAGTTCCCCGTTTTGCTTTCTATATGAAATCACATACCCAGTAGTACTTTATTGGTCAATGTATACTTCTTAAATAGAAAAAATTGATCAATTTGAAAGTTACGTTGGCTAAATAAGTTTGCGTTTACACTTAAATACTTTTAATATTTTGTTAGTTGACTTTAGAGTAAATTTAAATATATTTAATATCATTGCAATGCTGAAAATATATATTTGTTTCATCATCAAAATCCATTAATTTGAAAATTATAATAGTTGAAAAATCTTATAATGCCAACGTTATAAAACAATCTGCGCGGCAAATCTCCACGTCGATGGACAATGAGGGAATGCCTTTGTGCCGACGACGTAAGTCGTGAAAACTAAAGGTACGAACAGACGGGACGCAACGAAACAGCGCAGTGAAGCAAGATCGTAATCATGTATGAGCATTAACCAAGTTATGCACGACCCATTTTTAACATCACTCTCTTTGATTGGTAAGCAACTCATCCTACAACTGTGTTAGGAAGGTACACGAACTTTCAAAGGAAGAATGACAGTGACAATATTAAGGTGTTCGTTTTTATTATCCAGCTTTGACAACAGACGTTTCTCGAGCGGAAGAGCATTATGTTCGATGCTTACAAGGTAACATCATTGCCCTCCCAGATGCACTGATGTACGACTTCGTTATAGGAAAGTTCGTACCACAGGTTCATCAGTGACCCTACATGTCCTATAAGTTTGAACATTTATTCTGAAACATTCTGAATATCTATGAAAGGTGATCGGGAATATCGGTTACAATAATGAATAACTTTTACAATATGAACTACGAATTCTTTAACTTTAAAATTGAGCTTTATCTATAGTTAGTTGCAAGAATTATAAAACAAGAGTGCCGAGTTTTTTCAATAATGACTCAATTATGGTGCGAATAACTCAAGATTTATAAACAAATGCATGGTGCACATATTATCAAGAGCGTTTGATACGTTTTAAGTGGCTCATCAGTGTGAAGCTGTGCAGGGAAAGACATTTTTTTTACTTTCTCGCCTTACGAATACTTCGTAAGAAGAAAAAGTTATGTAATCATACGCCGGAAAACGATCTTTCCAGCGCACTGCGCTTGTGTGGCGTAGTGGTATTAGCGTCTGCACGTTAACTCTGAGGAACTGTGTTCGGGTGTCGAAATGGAAAAAAAAAACTTACTGGTTAAAACACTTTTGCTATTTTATGTAGGTGTATGTTATTGCCGAGAATTTTAAATAACTCAAAAATGTATATGCTTTGATGACATTCCGTGTTAAATTGGACGTGAATCGGACTACGGAATTTTTATACTTTGGCCTGAATTATTTGTTGTTTTTTTTACTTTGACAATCGGACATTTACATGTTTATGCCTTTGTCCGAGTTCTGTCCATGCGCGCTTATGTGGCGTAGTGGAATGAATGCCGGCAAGTTAAATCTGAGGATTAGGGATGGGGTCTCGGAGCGGAAAAAAATTGCTGGTTTATGTTTATGTTCTTATGAACTTGAAAGTTTCGAATGTGCGTGGATTTCACAGCGATGTCTCCCGACGCAACACGCGACACATCTAAGTATTGAAAATTGCCTATAGCCCAAGGGACCTTTAGTGATTTGATATATTACACATTTCCAGACTTAGTAATGGGTTTAGATGACTCAGAACATTAATTTATGTCACTGCAGTGCCTCTGACCAAGAGATCTAGAGTTCAAATCCTAATGCAGAACCTAGCTACATAGGTAGGTCGAATTCAGCCGTTGTGTGGAGGAGTATTCTATTGGCCCGCTGTCGTGATCGGGTGTTTTCCGTGGTTTCTCTGTTCAATACCAGGCGAATGCTGGAGTCTGGAGCCGTACCCTAACAAACGAGCAACGGATTGCACGCGATCATTCCTTCCTCTCCCTTGTCCTATACACACTCCTTAGTTACAAACACGCTTACGTGCACTACACTACCACACATACCGGAAGACCAGTCGGAAGCTTAGAGCTTGTTCCGGCCAGGGCGGTGCCCCGCTAGTATAAGATACCTGGTTGGGTAAAACCTCGCATGCCAACGGGTAGGTCACCGCGCGTCGGTCTTTACACACTTTTTTGTCCTAACACTTTTGTCAAATTGTAATATCGTCCTTCATAAATGTTTGTCCCCAAATTTGTTGTGAGCAAAGTATTGTGTTGTTAGGCACAAGAGACGTCGGATTAAAATTTAATCTTAATTCTTATAATTAACTCAATATAAATTAGGATTATACGCAGCCAAGCCCTTCAATTGTTTTTATTCCTCGGCGAACAAATGATTTGCGTATAAAAAATTAATACTCAAGAATGGACGATGCTCAAGTTGCAGTAACGAAACATAACTCATTTCAATATTCAAAATTTAAATACTATGCTCTCTTTTGTAACTAAAAATTAAGCTAAGAGATAAGCAAATTCATTTCTGATGAAACCAGGAACCATCTTATCTCTTAAGTACTCTTCTGAAGTAATTTTTAAATCGCTTCTAAGTCCAGCTTCAGCTTTACGAGCTATGCTCATTTAAATGTCTTAAATCTGTGGACAAAGTTGTATTATTAAAGTCTGAACATGAAATACCACTACGTCAACCGATACACCATAAGCACTAGAATTTTAAGCTTCATTAATGATAATGAGGAAGAACTATCTACTCTCTTGATCAATGTACGGTATTTTTTTTGTAAGTCAACTTTTTCGTTTTCCGACAAACTGTTGCAAAAATATAATGTATTTTCATCTTAAAAGTGTCTTTCACCTTGATCTCTGGTGCAACCTGCGCCTTGCAGGTTTTGAATCAATTATGTATTTCTAGAACAAGGACGTCACACGTTGTCCCTACCCTTCTCATACACACAAACACATAGTACACCACGCGAATTGCTTCAAGGACATATGTATACTCAAGGGAAAAGCTCACAATGATTCAAAACCAAACCACATTTCACAATACCCTACTCTCAAATCTTAGGCTTTCCAATAATAGAATACTGGTTGACGCCATCTTTTGAGACTGACGCATCTGTTTGTGCTCTTGATTTTTTGAGATTTATCTACTATTTTTAGCGATCTGACTGCATTTTGTGTGTTTAAGTGCTTTCATTACTTGTTACAGGTTAGCTGGAAATATAATTTTGGCTGGTTTTTTGCTCTAACCAAGACGAACCAACAGCTAACGATTTTTAAATATTACTGAACCTTAAAGAACTTCAGAATTACGAGTTGGTGATCAAGTGTCAAAAACCAAAAACAGATCAGTTTATTTTCGATTTAATATCACTTATTTAACTTAATTACTGAAAGATTTATTCAATTTTTGTGACGAGTGACTATTCAGTTTATTTTATTTTTGTGGCGAGTGATTATTCAGTTTCTTTGAACGTTACGAGGACGGTGTATCGAGTAGTTTTGAATTTGTGTTTCAAATCTTATTCAATATTTGAAAACAAATTTCAGCTAATACCTTTATCTATTTACGGTAAAGTATAGTCGACATTGTATTAAACAGTTGCAGCTTAAGTGAACGAAAATACGTAACCGCATTGCCAAATTTCGTAAGTACTAGCTTTCAATAGATATTGTAGTTAGCACACCTTCTCTTTCTTGTATCGAATCTTAATTTTTAATTTATCAAATACACATAAATATTACACGTTTAAAATATTAAGCTAGGTGATTTTTGCTCTTATCTGAGTTTTCTTGTATTTATTCCAATTTTATCACGTACTTTAATACGCATTCGTGACATGGCTACTGTTCGTTCTACTCTTTTACTCTCTCCACCAAACCTGCACAACGCCTGCTCCCGCGGGCATTCTGCACTTGGGAGCCGATCGTCTGCCCGTGGCAGCGCCGAAAGTGCAAGTAGTGGGGAGTAGGAAACTTTGTGGGGATGGGGAAGTCTGACGTAGCACGACGCGGCGCGTAGATTGAATGCCTGGGCGTCTAATAATGATCCATGCTTCAAAATTAATTGCCCATTTGTTTAAATGGATTATGTCTAGTATTTCACGTTACCAGGGTCATAATTCACTGTTTACGTTCTGTGCACTACTGTATATCCTGCTTTGTATCCACCAATGTATGTATTTTCATTTTCTATTTTTTATAAAGAAAATAACATGCTCATTGTGACTCGTACGCATTATTTTAAAGCAATAGCTTTAAAATATATGCTTATATACAAGAAAAAAATTATTGTTTAATTCTAACACAAAATTGCAATTTAATAATTGATTGTTCACCAGGAATGTTATAATCATAGAAAAATGAACAAAATCATGAGAGCAATCTCTCACATCAAGATTGACATAAAATAAAATATGTGGCAATTCCAAGAAGGGTAATGTTTAATAGAACATTTGGGACCATTTTTTCCCATTATGAAACTGAACAAAACAGATCAACGAGCAAAATTCTGTGACGATATGTTACGGACAATCGTAAGATAATCAAGGGTATTGGTTAAATAGAATGCAAAGGGCTTTATATTTTTATACGATCTCGTAAACGACTCTACACTATTGTCAGAAATTAGAACAGAAAATAATCATGATTTTTTTAAGAATAATATGTTTTTGCTTTAAGTCTTATTCAATTAAACATAGTTAATAAAAATAGTTCATTGCTGTCATCATAAAAAAAATTCAGTATCAAAATTTTGTGTTTAGCACAACAATAAATTTGTGATTACATCGTAGCAAAGCGAATTACATTATAAGCCCTACAAGCGATTATAATACTTGGTGTCGAAATCAAATATGTATAATTCGTTGTAGTTTCATATTTCGCCCTGTCATATACCGAGAACAAACATTTGCAATATAATACAAAGACAATATTACTTGAACTGTATATGACCGTCATGTTCTTGCCGATTGCTCTTTAAATTTACGCGCTATCTTTCGAATTGCGCATTCTGATTGGTGGTCCCCACTCCTAGAATGGGTCTCATCCCCACCCTTCATCGATTTTTTCATTTGCACCCGAGTTGCCCGCACGCAGCTCCTGAGGTCAGTGAAAGTGCAAAATGCTGTGCAGGTCTGCTCTACACCCTCAAAGCCGACCTTCTGAAAGCCTTCACACACGTAAACAGTAATTTAGATAAACATATCCGAAGGCTGGAAGAGGTCGTTCTCTACAATGACCGTTGGGCACAAGTAGGAAACACTGCGAATTTTCCCAACCGTGCACCCGTGATTGCACATAAGACACAGACATCACATCCAGTCGCAATTCAAAACAGATTTAGAGTTTAGATTATGTAACAGATTTTCCTCGCCTTCCTGATCCTCACAACCCTTCCCTTCCATCGACAAATACATGCACAAACCAACGCAAACAGGCTAGGAAGCGTTTCAAAACCAAAACACGTAAAGCTTCGCATCCTAGCCCACTTAAAAACAAAGCCATTCCTACTGAGCCTAAAAAACAGGTACTTATTTTATCTGACAGCCATGGTCGCCATCTTTCCTCCATTCTCAGTAGGAAGTTACCCCCCAACTACTCAGTCTCGTCTATTTTTAAACCTAACGGGAGGTTTGCAGACGTGACTGCAGAGTTGGACACTCACACGAAGACAATGACCAATCAGGACACAGTCATTATCAAAGGAGGGCAGAATGACAATTTGGGCGGTCACTTTACACCTGAACAACATGTAAACAAATTACAATGTGCCGCCCAAAATACTAACATTGTAGTCTCGACTCTGCTCTTCTGGTACAACAGGCCAACACTCTGCAGCAAGATTAAGCACGCAAACCAACAACTAAAACTGCAACTGAGAGTAACAGATGTAACACTTTTTGAAATGAATTTCCTCTCATTAAACACTTCACCCGGCACGGTATCCACATGAACCTTGCTAGAAAACATGCAGTCGGTGAAAAGCTTGCACAATACATCATCAACTCCAGTCCTACGCAGCCTCCTGCCTAAAATCCATCCCTTTCACCTTCCTTACGTTCCCCACCCCCCACCCTTATTCTGAACCCTCTTTCCCCCTCCTGTGAACCTACTCCCGTTTCTTCCATTCCCACTACCAATGACGCCTCTATTTCCTCACAACCTGTGACTGCTGGGACACATTACAACCTTCGACCACGCATTTGAGGTAAAATGGAGTAAATATATAGCAACTACAGTCAGATGCAGCAGAAAAACATTCGTGTAGGTACTTCCAAAAAAATAAAGATATTGCACCATAATGTTCAATCCCTTTCAAATAAAACTGAGTTTATCGAGGCAGCTCTACAGAGCGATTTAAATCAAATGGATGTTCTTTGCTTTACAAAATATTTGTTATCTCGTAATGAACTTAGCATTTTCCAAATTCCAAACTTGTACCTCGCAGGCTATTATTGTAGAAAAAGAGAATCTCATAAAAATCCTGCATATGGAGATTCTTGTATTTACGTTAAAAATAATATTGATTCTATCTCCTTGACGGAATTCAATGAGTATTTCGTTGAAAATGTTTTTGAAATTTCTGTTGTACATCTTCCTGTGCCAAAAATGATATTGCTTTGTATCTACAGGCCTCCAACAAAGAGAGCTGCAGATTACATTTTGTTCTTAGAAAAAATAGAGATAACACTAATCAAAGTCATCAATCGCTCTTTTGAATCCATTGTTGTATGCCGAGATTTTAACATTGATTTTCTGGTCGAATCTTGCGAGAAAGAGCAGTTTCTTAACTTAATTAATTCCTTCAATTTAGATATTACAATAAAAGTACCTACACGGATCACAGTAAATTCAAAGAAGGCAATCGATCAAATTATAATTAACAAAACCACTACTCGACATGAAATTGAAACAAAAGATTTAGGATACACTGACCACGATGCACAAATTCTTACCATTATACGAAATGCGAACAATGACACATTAAATAATACACGTATGAGTAGAGTGTTTTCTAAAAGTAAAATAAAATTATTCATTGATTACTTGCTGCAGGAGTCATGGGACGCGGTTTATAATACTACTGATACAAACGATAAATATTATTCTTTTTTCAACGCTTTCATTTCATTTTAACACTTTCTTTCCTCTTCAGAAAAGAAAATTAAATATTTCACGCAAAATCAATTCTTGGATAACACAAGGGATTAGAACATCATGTAAAAACAAACGAGTTCTTTCTTTCATTTCTAAGCATCATAACGTATCTCAAGATTTCCTCCTGTACTTTAAAAAATACAAATCATTGTTAAGAAAAGTCATAAGGCAGGCTAAAATCATGAAACACAATCAGGATATTTTGAACTCAAATAACAAAACAAAATCAATGTGGGAAATAGTAAAAATGCGACCAAACCAACTAGAAACCTTGTAGAGAATGTTGTTTTAAAAGATAACGATAGAGATGTGAACGATCCGGCAACAGTGGCTAGTCTCTTTAACCAATACTTTTTGAGAATTGCTGTCGATGTCACTAAGGGTTTTCAGACACAAAATTCAACATCTGACGTTTCCCTACAAATCTTAGACACTATGTTCGTTTCCGAAACCTCTTCCTATGAAATTATCAAAATAATCGGTAAATTAAAAAATAAATATTCGGCCGGTTTAGATGAATTTCCGGATTGTTTGTTAAAGACGTGCGCGCCAGCCATTATACACCCGTTAACTCACATATTTAATGCATCCTTATGCACCGGAATTTTTCCAGATATTTTTAAAACAGCTAAGATTAAGCCGCTCTTCAAAAAAGGCAACAAAAATGAAATTCAAAATTATCGGCCAATTTCTCTTTTGTCAGTTTTTTCAAAAATATTAGAGAGACTTTTTTATGTGCGAATGGAAACCTTTCTCAATAAACACCCCCATCTCGATCAGGTTTTTGTCCAGTTTCCCTGATCCATTGAGCAAATGCTGAGATGGCCCCTTGTTTTGCTTCTGGACGTAAATGTAGCTTCACTGTGCGCACGTTTCGTTGAGCACTCCTTTTGCTTGTAGTTCATTTACAGTTGAAATTGATTTTCTATAACTCGGGAAAAATATTTTTCAAATATCTTTATTTTTCTAAAATAATTATTTTCTAAATTCATTTTTTCGTTTTTTTTCGTTTTTTAAATAAAATTCTGGCCCTCAAGAAAATGTGGGCAGATAAATTTCTTTCCCACACGTCATATACAGTTTTTTTACTGTTTTTTGACAAATAAATAAATAAATAACTAAATAAACACGACGCGTTTTCAAATTGCAACATGGATTCCGGAAATCAAAATCTACGGTTACAGCCATTTTATCTTTTCTTAAGGATGTTGCCTCATCATTGGATCAAAACGAAGCAACTATTGGAATATTTTTAGATCTTTCAAAAGCTTTTGACGTCATTGATCATAACATTTTACTTTCAAAATTACCTTCGAATGGAATCCGTGGTATTGCTCTAGATTGACTTGTTCGTACCTTAAACTACTATCTCAGAGAGTAGAAATACCTTACTGGAATAATGGAATTTTATGTACACACCTTTCCGGTTCTTTCCCAACTGCACGTGGAGTCCCGCACGGATCGATTTTAGGCCCTATTCTCTTCCTATTTTACGTAAATGACATGCCCTTAGCGACTCGAAATGGAAGAACAGTTCTCTTTGCGGATGATACAAATATTCTTTGCAACAAAGAAACCGTAAATAGTACAATATCAGACGTTTCAAATTGGTTCCGTAATAACAAATTAAAAGTAAATGAAAAGAAAACTGTTTCAATGCAGTTTTCCATATCAAATAAAAAATTCTGTACTCCATTGAAAATGAACGGTGTGCCATTGACTGATGTTAATGTAACAAAATTTTTAGGTCTATCAATTCAGTCAAACCTCAAATGGAATGCCCACTTAAATGAATTGAACACAAAATTAAGTTCATTATGTTACGCGTTCAGAATTCTTTCAAATTCCGTCAGCCTTCATACAGCTCGTTGTGTATATTTTGCCAATGTTCACTCCCACCTGAGATATGGCATAATATTCTTGGGAAACACATCTTATAGCTCACAGACTTTCAGATTACAAAAAAGAATTGTACGTATAATAAGCAAATCCAACCCACGTCATTCTTGTAAGTCACTCTTTATTAATCTAGGAATTTTACCATTACCTTGTCTTCTGATTTACGAATCAGTAGTTTTTGTCAAGAATGACTTACTTAAGGGCGGGAATATATTTTCAGCAAACGCCGATATCTATAAGTAAAACACACGACGTAGTAATCATATTCACCAGGTGGCAGTATCAACAGCTCACCACAAAAAATTCACATACAATTCATGTACATTACTCTACAACACTCTGCCAGAAGACATTAAACGATTAAATTCGATAGAAAAGTTCCCAAGTAAAATCTTTTCTGCTGCATAAAGGTTTCTATACAATTCGAGACTATACCGAGCATCAAAAAGGAAAGTAGCTTTAATTTTAACAATGATAGTTAATGTAATTATTTATCATTTGGACTGTATAATTCTAAAGAACCTGTAACAAGTAGATTGTACCACAGTTTCTGGGTTGATGACCCCCATCTCGATCAGGTTTTTCGGCCAGTTTCCCTGGTCCTTGAGCAAATGCTGAGATGGTCCCTTGTTTTGCTTCTGGACATAAATGTAACTTTATTATTTGTGCACGTCTTCTGAATTTCAGTGTGAAATATAATTATTCAAATTATCGTTTTTCACATTATCGCGGCAAAAAGTATTATTCTTTCATGAAGAACATGAGGGTACAGGGCAGGAATTTATAGCTAATTTACCTTTGAAAATATATTTTATTATATAGGAGCGAATATTTTGTCAACAAAACCTCTCTTTTCTGTATTCAAAATTCGACTAGAATATGGTTTAGGATAGAGACCACAGAATTATGAAAACGTGCACAAAATTCACTTCTCCCTATAGCTCGTCACACGCAGTTTTTAACTGTTTTTGACGTAAATAAATAAAATAAAAAATAATAAAAGCGCAAAGAAGGCACGCCTACGGCGCTGATCAATTCCTTGCTACGTCTTCCTGCAACGTTGATGCATGTTTCAGCCGACGGTAGCTTACACGGCGGCCGAGACGATCGACTGGGAGTGGTGGTGCCACGTGCTCTGCCTGGAGGGCGACGGGGGCATCGCCTGCCTGTGCGACCTCAACCCCTGAAGCCACGACCCATCCGCCACGGCCTTCCAGCACACGTACGCCGCCGCCCACGCCCCTGCCCCCGCTGCCGCCGGCCCGGTCGCCCCAGGCGCGCCCTGGCTGAGGCGGTGGGGCCGGGCGCGGGCGCACCCCGCCCCGTTCGCCGCGGCGGATGCCCTCTGCGCGATCACCGCTCTGCGAGTGCTGATTTGCTGTACTTGGAGAAGATCTGGGTGTTGATGTTACTGATGGACGCTTGCGCTGAAAAAATGCTGCCTTCCACATATAAACGCCCAGTTTGGTTTCTCTTCGTGTTTTTTTTCTTTCGTTTACTTCCGTTAATTTTTCTTCAGCTCCTTTTCCTTTTATGCTATTCTGTTAATGTTTTTTTCCTCTTTTCCTTTTGTTCGCTTATGTTCTCATATTTTCATTCCTGTTCTCTCGTTTCTATTTTCTTTTCATTTTTCGTCTCTCGTGCACGAGGAAAGATCGTGAACACAAAGTACGTAAATGAGTGGCGTATTCACAATTCATACTTTGTATACTACGTGAGGTACAATATAATGATTTTCTGTCAAATGCTGTGTCCATTAATGAGAAAGTCTTTGCACATTATATGTTAATATGGTGATATATTCAGAAAAATATATAATTCTGTGCATTTGTTTTTGTGTGTTATCTATGTATATCTATATTACTGAATGTTTTATTCCTGTTGTTATAATACTGTTATCATAGGAACTTCATATACTCTTTAACGAAGGTTTCTATTCACTGATGTATGATACAGATGTCCTCAAAACTAGTAATTGTTTGAAGCTTAGTTTAGTACGATTGACAATCAAAACATGAAATTAGCCTTCTCTAGTGACTAGAAGGAATTATATTTCATTACCACATAATATTATTTTAAATTTCCTTGTAAAGACGCTGGATGAAGACAATAAACATATTTGGAATAATTTAAGAATGAAATATGATCAAGTCAAGATCTTTTAGAATTATGCAATAACACAAAAAAATTGAATTTTTATAATATTTGTCAACGGATGAGGAAAAAATAGTTATCTCCTTCCCTTTCTGAGAATGATTGCTCTGGAAAGTACATCACACTTTAAAGCCTAGCATTTTCAATGTATGCACATTACATGTGATGGTATTATCAAAATATTATTTTAAAAAATTGTTTGCTATTTTTAGTCTCAAAAGTAAGGTATAAAAACATCTGTTAATGGTTGGTTGTGTAATCGTTTGTACTATAAATATTCTTGAAAATACAAAATATAGTTTTAAAAAATCAACAAATTGTGAAGTTTTAGAATAATGTGGAAATCAAAATAAAGATAGTATAAAATCTCACATATTAACCAAACGTTTTGACTAATTAATTAATCTTTTACCAGAAAATGCAAATTAACTTATATTCATATGTGATTGTATTATTTATTGAAAATAAATTATTTCGTAAATTAATATTAATTTTTTAGATTACCGTGAACCATAAATACTTTATATATTTCTGTCATAGTCTACTATGCAAATTCGAGAGGTCAGAGTCATTCATCTTTGTCAATTCTGTTTTTGTACAATCATAATGATCACTGGCTTAACAAATGATGGCGTGACATTCTGTAGAGTCGACTGTACTATTTACCGGTTCACCCAAGACTAGAGCCGAACAAAAAGACACCCAGTTCCCTTTGGATGGGTTTCTATTCACGACGAAACCTGAATACAAATTCGATCGCACAGGCAAGTTGCAATCCTACTTTAAAATATTTTCAACAGTTATAATAAAGATTAATTTTACAAAAGTTTCAGTAAATTTACTACCATCAATTCATAAGCATGTGATTCCTGCATTTCCATTTTCATCGAAAACTTTAAACACATTTATCTCAAATCCTTAATTTTACTTTTTCGCTTTAATAATGCTGGCGTAAGGATGTAGCGACCCCATCGCCCTGCACGCCCTTACCGTAGGGTGGAGAATGCAGCAGTTAGCCCGGTTTCTCCAACCTATAAGGTGAGAGCAGTTGACCGCTGTTCTCACCTTTTGATATATCCATCCTTCAGCGCTCATTATTCCTTTACTACCCTCCGGTCCAACGGGTGGATCGAGTAACTCGGGGGCTCCCGATCCTTAGGATTTCCTCCCCATTCTCTTCACACCACGGTAGACGAGACTCTTCAGGTGAAGTGAAACCAACCTGTCTAGGGGAAAAAATCCTAAATAAAGTCTGCAAGTTCGGAGGCAGAAAGGAGGCAGCTACCGAACTCAGCGTGCGCAGCGCCCGTAACGCGACCAGGGGATATATTCTGCCACTGACAAGCCTCAAGGATAGAAGCCGGACACATTTGATGACAACTACAGCAAACAAAAAAGGTTAAAGCACATGGGAATAACGGATGTACTAAATATAGTAACATGGAATGTTCGCGGCATACAAAATAAAGAAATAAAACTATTAAAGATATTAGAAGAAATAAAAAACCAATATTGCTGTAATAACAGAAACAAAAAGAAAACAAGGGAACAAGAGAGATTGATGACTGGGTGAATATCTATAGTGGAGTGAAACAGCGAGAAAGAGCAAAAGCTGATGTAGCGATGTATGTGGATAAGAGATGGAAGAAGTGTATTACGAGTTACACATACATTAATGAAAGAATGCTAAGAGTAGATTTTAAAACGAGTAGAGGTAATCTTACAGTTATAGGAGTTTATGCCCCCGAGGAAGGTAGGGAAGGAGAAGCCATAAAATTTTATAAGAAACTGCAGACAGAGGTAAAAAAATGCAATACAAATAATTCGCTAATTATAGCTGGAGATGTTAATGCGAGAGTGGGAAACATGCCTATTCCCAATGTTATAGGACTCTATGGATGAAATGGAAAAGAACTCGGAGAATTTGTAACATACAATGAACTAAGAATCAATACGTTTTTTAGAAAAAAGAATATTCATGAATATACTTAGAGTGCCCGGGAACAGCACACAGTGATAGATTACACTGGCCGACGTTTTTAAACTTTTGAAAAGTTACAGAAACAAAACTCACTAATTCTGACCAATTTTGCGTCGCTGAATATGATAGCCGTTCTACTGGATTAACTCGTATTTTTGTGTAACGCTTAGTTGCCAAATTTACCATAATAGGCACAATGAGCTATCGTGAAGGTACCGGAAAATGAGCTGTATGACTGCAGAAAGGAAATCAACTTCGTTTTGGCACTTGTGTCAAAGACAATTTTGAAAATTCTATAAATTAATTTACCAAGTCGAAACAATTTAAATACTATATATTCAGTTAGATTACTAGCATTTAAAAGCTGTACTTTAGCATTTACATACTCAGAATCGTTTATAAGGTATAATGTTCACAGATGTAGACCGTCACTTAGTTTTGGAAAACACGTTTAAGATACTTAAATCCTTCACCTTCTTTGTTTATTCCTTTTACGAAATTTATGAGGTCCAACTTAATTCTGCAGATATTGAGTTAGTATCCTCATTGGTTCCGGTAGCTGCAACAAAATCAGCCCGGTGAATTTTTACAACCTCTACGGGAAGAACTTGACATTTTCCACAGGAAAGCGAAATTTAGAACCACATCACATCCACTAAATCGCTGTATGGTAACAGTGAAACAGTTCCGAAAATACTGTACAATAACTGAAGTTACTGAGTAAAATTTTGTAAGTGGATTCACACGACAAACATTTTCATACTTGATAGATTACTTACTGCAATACATGAGAGTAAGCCTGAGCCACGCAACAACGGCACTTTCTACTTTATATATTTGCACGCCCGCGTCATCGTGGCGCCCATTGGTGCCACATAGACGGGGCGGCTACGTCCAGTGTGTAAAAGAAAAACTTAAAATCAATGAAATAATAGGGAAGGAACACAAATGTCAAGGGTTTCAATCATAGCGAATTTCTCTTTCTCCGTTTTTTGTTTTATATTTGTGTATATTGAAACCAATCGGCCCAAATATTGGCTAAATCGATTTTCAGCCATCTGTTGTACGAGATCCACCGCCCGCCCGATCACTCGCGCGCCGACGATTTTTCTTATCGGTGGCTGGGAGGGGTGAAGAAGGAGTGTGCACCTCTTTTCTCGGTAGTGGCGTGTGCGGTAGGGGAGAGAGAGGGGAGTGCGGGACGACGGGGCAGAAACTTCTTGGATTCCGAGGTGTAAGGTTGATGGCAGAGTCAGAGATGTAGCCGCGAGTCAAGTCAACGAGAAGTTGAACCATGCTAAGGCGGCCGTCGCCACCCCTTGTTCTTGTTGCAAGCTTTTCTGTTTTGGGCGAGGCTATTTTTCCAACGGACTAAGGTTGGTATTTCGATTTTTGTATGTTCTACAACGGGTCCTTTCTACACGAACTGCCCGACTGCGTGAAACTGAGTTTATTGTCTCGCAAGAGGTGTGTATAATGCGTAATAAGACCAGTGGCGTAAAAGTGCTGCGGTGTTCTACGGGGATATGAGTGAAAATCTCGGAACTAAAGTGCCCGCGCATTCCATACTGGAACTGAGAATTTTGAAGCAATTAGTTATAGAATGCAGACTGGTGTAAGGCACATGTTCACGCAATTCACCGTCAGAGATAATTTTAGGGGCCATTAACGTTATTTCTAAGAAAATTCTTTTGAATATTCTGTGCTATCAACAAACTATGTTTATTCACTGTAATAGAATACAAGATATTCTTCTTCTAATGTCAATTCTTTAGTTTTAAAGAAACTTCTTTTGAATATTTTGCGTTTTCAAGAAAACATTATATTTGTTCATTTAATTGAATGGAGATTTTTTGTGATTCTAGAGAATTTCATGCACGAAATTATTTGCATGTGTTTTGTTGCAGTGTATAATGAGGGACAGTTAACTGCAATTTTCGTAAACGGAAGGTACTACGACATTGAGTCATGCGAGAAGCATGTGCCCTTCACTCATCCCAACCGGGATTTCATTCTTTCCATTTGTTGAGCTTCAACTTGTTTTCCCACTGAAGATATTGTCGTGATTCTAAGTTGTACAAATCTTAACCCGGGAGTGCTCGCAATAGGTTGACTCACGCCAGTGCTCGCAATGAATCTCACAGATACAGCGGAAACGTCTGTTGATTTCGAGTGATCTAAAGCTCTATTAACTAAAATATGTATTTTATTTAGTTTGTACATTCCCTCCAAAGCTATTTTTAATTAATCCTACACTTCTTACAACTTGTAAAAATAATTACGGTAGGAAAAGTGAAATTTGACGAAATACACTTCGAAATAATTAATCATATTAATGTATTTTAATAATATTAAATGCAATTATTACAAATGATTTTTGCATGTTCCAAACAAACATAAATGTTACATTTTTGACAAAAATATTTAGATAATCTTTGTCTTTTTTCCTTTTTGCAAGGCTCACATTTTCTTCTTTTTCCTACAGACGTCTCCTGCACATCTGCTGTTTCTTTGGGAACAAATTGCGACAATCGGTCCTAGAGAGAACATATGATTGTATTTTCTAAATTGTCACTTGTTATAGAGAAGGGAGAAAATAATATTGCCTACCTGAAGTGCTGTAGGAATGCCCCTTGAGTTTTGAGCTCTCCTTTGTAGTTCTTCTTTGGTAAAGGACTGTACCAACTCTTTGATGAAATTCCTTCTGTTCATAATTTTATTTTTATTACCCAAATATATAATGTGACCATTAATTGCTGAAATGTTAAGGATAGTGTAGAATATGACCATGGGCCATCTCCTAGTACATCTTGCAACACTGTAAGACGCAATCATTTCATCAAGAGTGTCAACTCCTCCTTTGTGCATGTTGTAATGAGTGATAATATCGGGTTTCATACTTTATCCACTGCTCTCATCTATCCTGTCATCATAATGCATGCTTGATATCAAAATAACGCATTTGTTTCTTTTCGGAACATAGGACACTAAAGTTCCATCTTCATTGAACCCGAAAACTGAGCTACATACTTTGCGATTTTTCCCAGCAATAAAATGTGTTGGTAGTTCCTTCTTGTTTTTCTTCATGGTGCCAACAAACGATAATTTCTTCTTCTTTAGTTCTTGGACAAGAGGCACACTTGAGAACCAGTTGTCAGCCACTATGTTCCTTCCAGTTCCATGAAGCGGCTCCGATAATCTCATAACAACATCGAAAGGGGAATTACTCAAAGAAAACGGCCCGTCGGGCTGCTTCCCCACATAGACTTCTAGGTTGTGCAGGTAATGGATTCTTGAATCCACTGAAGCAAACATTTTTATGCCATAACGAGACGGCTTGGATGGAATGTATTGTCTAAAGCTGCACCTTCCACGGAAAGACGGCAACATTTCATCAATTGTTACATTTTGTCCTACGGAGTAACATTCTTTACATCTTTTTATGAATGCATCAAATAACGTTCGTATAGCAGCTAATTTATCAATCTCTTTCCTTTGCATACGTGTGGCCTTATTATCGAATCTTATGTGCCTAAGAAGAAATTGAAAACGTTTTTTTGTCATTACTAATCTAAATAACTCGACACCCATTCCATCAGTGGCCCATAAATCTTGAACATTTTGTTTGTTGCTTTTTAGAACCCCAGCCAGGTAAAGCAATCCAAAAAATGCTTTTATTTCTACAGCATCTGTGCTATTGGCATCTCTTTCCCTACCGTATGAATTTCTTACAGATTCAATAAATCTGTTGGTTTCCTGAACAACCATTTCTAACATTTCTTCAGTAAAAAAGCAATTCCAACATTCTAGTACTGATTTAGATTGTTTTGCTAATCCTCTAACTCCAGGTAAGTGCGTGACGATGTTGTGAGGCTTCTTTTTTGAAATTTTTGATGGGGCATTCTTGAACCACTTCGTCATCATATCTTTGCCTAGGGAAACAAGCATACATTTCAAGCATTATTTATATAACGACTACCTCACGAGAAGAAAAAACTTACCCAAATAGAAACCTTCAAAAGAATGAAAATCGCTTTCGTCCGCAATACTTTGATCAGTCTCAGAATCACTTTGTCTTTGTTCCACGTAATCCTCACAATCAGTGTCAGAAGAATCACAATCCTCGTAATCACTATCATTGTTGCACAAAATTATATTCCTTATCATATCAACATCATCTGAATTATTCAAGTCAAATGTCTTTGCGCGAGGCCATGATTCGCACCGTATGCGTCGGGAGCTCAAAAAGCACTCACGCCAGTGCCCGCAATGTATCTGAGAGATATCGCGCAGCGCAGCGATCACGTTTCAACATCCTCACGGGAAGTGATTCATTGACAGGATGAAAATAGACTGCCAGGCGTTCTCAGAAAAGTACAGTGAAGGAATACATGAAATATCAGACGACAAATGCAACGCAATAATTCAGGATCTGAATTTTACTGCGGCTTGTATCTCACAGATACATTGCGAGCACTCCCGGGTTAAAATCAATTCGTGATAACTTTGCAGTTGATTCTCCTCTTTTGATATTTTTTTGAATTGTGTTAATTTTTTTGTTTGTTTCTGTATGTAATGTAAATTGTATTATTAATGTAAATTGTTATTCTTAATAAATCCTGTCAGTGTAATAATAGATTCATCGAATTCAGACATGCTGGTTAAAGTATCCCCCCTCAAAGACTTCCTGTACCCTAATGAACAAAAAATTTCATGATATGTACATCCCTGAAGACCGATAAGGGTAAGTACGGTCACTATATACATATATATATATATATAAATATATATATATATATTATATATATATATATATAAATATATATATATACACACACATATAGGTGTCCTATCTAATCTAAACGTGGATATTTTGAATGGCTGAGCCGCAATGAGCACTCAATAGTTGGTTTGAAAAATTGATTTATAGGCAAAAATTTGCATTATGGAAGCATAGAACACTCCAGAAACATGTAAATTGTTTATTAATTACAAAGGAAATGAATACATTTGCTCAGACAAACAATATATGAGAAATAAAAATGCAGTCGAAATGTGTAAATTGGGTGATTTTTATTTCTCGCTTAATTTTTCTTTCTGAACAAATATATTAATTTCTTTTGTAAATAATAAACAATGTGTTTCTGAAGTGTTTCTATTCTTCTATAATGCAAATTTTTGCCTATAAATCAATTTTTCAAACCAACTTTTGAGTGCACATTGCGGCTCAACCATTCGGAATATCCACATAGTTTATTTGACAAAAGAAGCTTAGAATTGTCTTAAGAGCTTATTTTCGAAGTTTCCTTCCCGGACGCCCTGTATATATTATACATATATATATATATATATATATATATATATATATATATACAGGTGAGGAGTCTAAGATGCCCACAGCAAGTATCTTCGAAACAGTTTGAGGTATTGGGATGAGGTTTATGCTGAGAGGTTTTGGGATGAGATATCGACACAACTTCGATTTTTTAAATGGAAGTATATTTTTTTTTCACTATCATTCTAAAGTTCTCAAAGAGACGAATACAATTATATAAGTATTCATAATATTTGACGAGATACTTTTGCAAAAACACATGGTTTTCTCAGGAAGCACGTCATGGACACGGAATTTCACGTTCCGAAGAAAAATGCTCCTTGTTGCTGGAAAGTGCGTTTGACCTTGCATGTGCTGATATATTTCACCTTTGTAGATTGCCGTGTCTGAACTCGCTTTCGCAGGTCAACAGACTAATTTTACCTACGTTAAGTGATTCCAACGTGGAGTCGGCGGAAGCCGGGCAAGTGAAAATTTTATTAATTAAATTTATTTAACAAATTTAATTTAATGTGTCGTATGATACTTGCGCATTTCTCTATTCCAGTATAAACGGTGAAGCAAGTGAAAAACAGCGTTCTTTTGTAATTTTAAGGGGTATGAAATGGATAGGATGAATAGGACAATGAATTCTTATACTATCTTTAGATCTATTTCAGTAGTAAAGACATTATGAATTATATCTTAGGAAGAGGAACCTACTAATGCGACAATTTAATAATTTAAAATAATCAAAGACAAAATTTGCATTTTATGAGTGAGCTTATTCCTAAGTTTCGGGCAATATCTTGCGAACTCACATGGTGGTTTGTAGCCACATATGCAATAACATTTACTTCCTTGTTCTCATCAGTAGAACGCTTATTTCTCTTTCGTGATTTAGAATTTCAGTCACCGCTTGATAACAAACGTTGGCATATTCTTACCAAAGTTCTCCGTGATACAGGTTTCCGATTAGGGTACCTCTCAGCGTAAATTTTCACAGTTCGCTTTGCGTTCCTTCCACATTCACCGTAAAGAAGAAGAATATCGAATTGTTCTTCATTCGTAAATTTCATCATGTATGCCTACGCTGCAATGAAGGTTTTTTAAAGAGTGTAAAAGTTTGTTACAATTATGAACTACAGCTCGTAAATACTTTCATAGGCGAAGGTCTAACATTACAAATTCTCTCGAGAGAACGGAACGCTATGAGATCAAAGTACGACTGACAATATTTTCGCCGTCAGAAACCTGTTAAGGAAGGGCGTGGATCATGTGGTTTCTGAGGAAATGTAGAACGCGTTTTCTTCTACATTTTCTCTCCGAATAATATGAATACTTATATCATTGTATTCGTCTCTTTGAGAACTTAGAATGACAGTGAAAAAAAATATATACTTCCATTTAAAAAATCAAAGTTGTGTCGATATCTCCAAATTACAAAACTCACAAGAAGAAAATTGAATATGTTACTTCCCCCATTACTTGCAACAACTTGTCATAAACTTCATCCCAATACCTCAAACCGTTTCGAAGATACTTGCTGTGGGCATCTTAGGCGCCTCACCCTGTATGTGTGTGTGTGTGTGTGTGTGTGTGTGTGTGTGTATGGGTCATTTCATATTAAATCAACACAGTCATTTTACATCACCATCTCAGATTCAGACGAAATATGACACATAGGTGGTATGAATGAAGAATAAGAAAAATACAAATTTTCAGTAAAATATTTCCACTCGTTTGTGAAATACAGCCATGTAAAATTTTGCAAAATTGGTTTCACGAAAATTTTTAAATTGATGTAGATCCTCACCAAAATAAGATAGAGAGCTGGAATAGGTGTCATTTTTCAGCTTTCTTTATGGCATTTTATATGGTATACAACTCAATAGTGGTTGCGTTCAAAAAGTTTTTCAAATTTGAATTTAAAATTTTGATTTTGAGTTTTTTCAAAATGCTCATCTTCAAAATAATTGAAAAAAATCTAAAATAATCCTTATATGTTTCGAACAGATGGTGCAAGTATAAAAATGGGACTGCAATGGTTCATACGGTAATCTTTACTTAAAATGCACAATGTTTATTAACTCCAGATTTCACTGATTTAAAATGCATTTTTTTCAAAATATAAGCCCTAATATATACAAATTATTAATTTAGTGTTTTTTGTTGGTGAGTGTGTTGTGTTTTATTGTTATTATTATTATTATTATTATTATTATTATTATTATTCCACTATATCACGAGTAAAGATGTTCTGGGTCGGTTGAATATAAAATCTACTCCAGGTTGCAACCAGCTACCTAAGGAGTAGATCTAGGGACTGTCGGTGCCTCTACAATACTTGGGCAAAATGTGGGCTGTTCCAAATAAAGCTATTTCTTGCACTTCCCAGTCCTTTGAATTACCTGGGAGTTTAGACAAGTTCTTACTCAAATTTTGCGGAACAAATCCCAGAGCTCCGATAACTGTCGGGACGACCTGTGCTTTTTCACCACACATTCGGCAGATCTCGATTTCAAAACTCTTGTATTTAAGACGTTTCTCTGCCTCCTTGGTAACGACGTTTTGATCGCAAGGTACAGCAACATCCACAAGTAAACAAGATTTGTTCTCCAAATCCCGGATGACTATATCCGGTTTGTTTGCTGCTATCGTGCGATCAGTTTGAATTTGTTGGTCGTACAATATCGTACACAATCCAACAGACGTCACCGGTTTCGGTGAGTGTTCGTACCACTTGGGGCTTGTGTTCGGAACTTCGAGGGCGGTACAGATCTGCCAGTGGAGGTAGCTACACACCCTGTCGTGTCTTTTCAAGTATTCTGTCTTTGCTAGGATTGGACAAGCTGAGACAATATGATCAATGGTTTCTACGTGTTCCTGAGAAATGCGGCATTTATCATCTTGGGAAATTTTGAGAACCGCTTTATCATAATGTCGTGTTCTCAACGCCTGATCTTGGGCAGCTATTACAAGTGCTTCCGATTCTGGCTTCAGTCTTCCCCTTTTTAACCACATAAATGATTGATCTTTATTGATCTGCACCTTGTCCATTCTTTTTAGAGTATTGTCCGTGGAGTGGTTTGTCTCTCCAAGATTCTTTAACATTTTTTGTTTCTCAAATTTCATGTTAAGTAGCATCAAAAGTTCAGTGTCTCTGTCATTCTGCGTGTCTTGCATAGTCTTGTTCGCAATGCTTCTGCTACACTTACAATGCCCCGTTTCCCATTCTTCGGTCAGATTTCATGACCTGCCTCATTAGAGGGTCATCTTGTGGCTGACTACAATACTTTCCCATCCCGAGCTATTGCATTGTGCCAGGAGGCTTCATTTTGTCTCAGGGCTCTTCCTCCTCCTTACGTGACACATATAGCCTATGTACATCAGCTCGGGGGTGGGCAACATGATGCATTGTAAGCAGTTTTCTGTTTTCTTCGATCCATGATGCGAATTTCCTGCTCAGTCCAGTCTACTAGTCCGAAACTGTATTCGGCTACAGGCACCGCCAAACTACCTATTGCTGATATTTTATTCCTTGAGTTCAGAGCGGGCTGTAGGACAAGTCTCACTCTTCTATAATACTCATTGCGAAATTCTCTCTTTCATTGTGTCGTTCGAGATGGTCTCACATTCTTAAATGCCCAGATATTTGTAAGTTTTACCTGGCTCAAGATCTTGAATCACAGTGTGTCTATCAACTTCAATGTTCTCTGACATGGACATTTTGCCTCTTTTTAAGTTGACTTTTGCACACTTGTCAAGACCAAACTTCATGCAGATGTCATTGCTAAAAGCATTGATGACAGACAGCATTTGGGAGAGAATTGCTTCATTTTAGCAAACACTTTAAGATCATCCATGTAAAACAAATGTGATACAGGCCTTTCATCACCATGGAGCTTGTAACCAAAGTCAGTGTGCGACAGCTGTCTCGATAGAGGATCAAACTAATGCAAAACAGCAGAGGGGATAGCGAATCTCCATAAAAATTCCCCTGTTAATCTGAATACTTCTTGTTTCTACTACTCCCTTTCCACTGTTGAATTAGTAACCTGGTACTCCACGACTTCATACTAGCCTTGCAAAACTCAATAAGTCTAGGATGAAATCGATAGATCTCCAGGGTCTTCAAAATCCAATCGTGTGGTACACTATCAAAGGCCTTTTGGTAGTCAATCCAAGCCATGCTCAAATTACGTTTTCGTTTCTTTACATCATTCAAAATGACTTTATTCAGTAGCAAGATTTCCTTACAGCCATAAGAACCTTTACGACATCCTTTTTGTTCAGCTGGCAACAGATGATTCTTCTCTAGATGTCTATACATTTTGTCAGCTATGGCTGCAGTTATAACTTTGTACAGTACTGGCAGACAAGTAATTGGCCTGTAGTTCTTCGCCAAAGAGCTGTCTCCCGCTTTGGGTAGCAAATACGTGATGCCGCGTGTGAGCCATTCCGGGAGTTCCTTTGGGTTTTCTAAAATTTTATTAACAGCCTTTGCTAGATGAGAATGTATTGCTGTTAATTTCTTAATCCAATAAATCTGGATCTTATCAATCCCAGGGGATTTCCAGTTTCCCATGTTCTTAATTGTTTGGCATAGGTCCTCTTCGAGAATCCTTGAACATGTTCCACTGTTTCCACGAGTTCAACATGGAGTATTTTTTGTTGAACTTTATACGTGTGGTTTGACTTAGAAGATGCCTCGGCTAGGAGTGATATTTCACGCCGTGTGTCGGCTATCCGTTTCATAATTCTTTTCATCCATGGAGGTACGGAGCTTTTTACTCTGTCTGGCTGTCGACCATCGGTGTTCTTGGCTGGCCCCAAGATTATCTGAGATACTAGATATCCAGTTGCATACCCGATGTGATTGATTTCAGTAATATCTAGATCTCTACTTGAGGTCTGTATAACCTCATTTAAGACAGAATTAGCTGTTTCTATCTATCACTCTCTTAGCTTTAGCATTTTCGTAAATTCTCCTCAAACGGTGCACGAGATTCGAATGGAAGTAGACGAATTCGTTCTATATCTCGCGTCGGAGGAGGTCCCGCATCATGTCCTTATCGTGTGACTCATGACCAGATGTATTTTCACCACTGACGGATGTTTCATTTGGAAGAGATGAACCACAGGGGACCATCGTTTTCAGGGATATTAGATGGTTCTAAATGTTCGTCATGTGGATAGTTTGATCGAAGAACATACTCCGCTTTCTCTGGATGTCTGCAAGTTGTTCTGCTGTGAATTTCCACTGCTGAGTATGTATCGTCGTTGACTGGCAAGCTTCTTTGAGTCTAGGGTAGGTCTCATATGTGGGTTCCGCTCTCTCCATATCTTAAAAGACTTCTATTTCTGAGCCCCCATTTTTCGCTTTTGCGTAGTAAAAGCACCACACCACCTCCTTTAATTCATCCCGTGTCCATCTCTGACGATGGCTTCGAGCTACTGCCGGCTCTGGGTCCCTAGGGCTAACATCCGTGGGATGGCCAGATGTCGACAAGGTGACATTAGCTCGGTTTCTGAGCAGGTATGGGACATTGGTAGAACAAGGCACGTTAAGTTCATTACATTGCTTGTTCTATCCATTTTGCTCATTGGTTTCAAGTGAAGATTCGCAGGACGCAATTTCGAGTTCACAGATCACACTTAACCCTCGGGGTTTTTCCTGCCATCCGTTCTGCCTACCCACAGTGGCCTCGGGGCATCCCCCCGCAGGGCCAGCAAGGGGTCCCTCCGATCGCCAGTCGGCATTACTAAACCCTGCGGGATTTTCACTGACTGCTGAAGGCAGTCTCCTTCGCTGGCTGATGCAAGGTTCGGGCCTCCACTCTAATTAGTGGCCTGGGTGTGCCAACCCAGTTTCTCTCCTGTACTCCCACGGGCCGATATCAGGAAGTCCAAAGTTTCATGACCCTTCCTCTCTGCTTACTTCCCTCTCTCCTCAAAATGGAGTACTTCTTCGTCGGACCCCTCACCTTCAACCTATTCTGCAAGGGAGGCCCTACCAATAGCTAGGCTACCACTGACATAGCTCTCAGGCTCATGGGGGTACTCAAGCTCCACCACCAACTCCAAGGTCGTGTACTCCCTAGGTGGAGTTATTATTATTATTATTATTATTATTATTATTATTATTATTACAGTACATCAGGACTAAAGATGGTATGAGTCGGCTGAATATAAAATCTACTCCAGGTTGCAACTAGCTACCTAAGGAGCAGATCCAGTGACTGACGGTGCCTCTACAATATTTTGCGCAAATGTGGGCTGTTCCCAATAAAGCGATTTCTTGCACTTCCCAGCCTTTTGAATTACCTGGGAGTTAGACAAGTTCTTTCGAAACTTCGAGGGCGGTACAGATCTGCCAGTGGAGGTAGCTACACACCCTGCCTGTCGTGTCTTTTCAGTAATTCGGGGTTTGCTAGGATTCGACAAGCTGAGACAATATGATCAATGGCTTCTACTTCCTCCTGGCAAATGCGGCATTTGTCATCTGGAAAATTTTGAGAACCGCTTTATCATAATGTCGTGTTCTCAACGCGTGATTTGAGCAGCTACTAGAAATGCTTCCGATTCTGGCTTCATTCTTCCCCTTTTAAGTCACATCGATCATTCATTATTGAACCTTGTCCATTCTTTTTAGATATTGTCCGTTTCTCTCAACGAGTTTAACATTTTTTGTGTCTCACATTTCATGTTTAATAGCATCAGAAGTTCAGTGTCTGTGTTCTTCGACGTGTCTTGCCTAGTTTTCTTCGCAATGCTTTTTGCTACACTAACAATGCTGCTGTTTCCCATTCTTCGGTCACTATCATAATAATAATAATAATAATAATAATAATTTAATAATAATAATCATTATTATTATATTAATCATTATTATTATTATTTGACTTTTGCACTTCTCCCACGCGGGGGGGGGGAAACATTCACCTGCCACTAGTGTTGCTGTGGCTAGGCTCACTTCGCACGGCTCCGATGAGCAAGTATCGAGCGAGATCTGTGTTTTTTTCTCTCAGGTCCTTCTATACTACATGTCAGACATATCAGTAATTGTTTTCCTCACAATGCGACATGTGTCCAGAATAATAGCTTTTTGAATTGCTGCCAGTACATGCTTTATATTAAGTTCCTGTAGCTGTTTAATGAGGGATTTTGTTACTATCCCGGTGGTAGAAATTGTCAGGGGACGGATATGCACTTTTCAACCTTCCAAATCTTCTTGATCTCTTCCGCAAGTTCTCGGTATTTTGATATTTTATTGGAATATGCTGAGTGGAGATTATGTGCTAATGGAACTGTGATGTCGATGATGGTGACTTCCTTTCTGATTTTATGTAGCACTGTAATATCTGGCCTGTTTGCAGTGATGGTCTTGTCTGTTTTAATCTCCCTATCCCAGTACATTTTCGCGGATTCATTTTCCAAGACTGGAGGAGGTTGGTATTGATAGTACGGCACGCTTTCTACGTTAAGATGTTCTTTAACGGCCAGGGCACTGTGAACAATCTTTGCAAAGTTGTTATGTCGTCGTAGGTATTCCGTGCCAGCAAGAATTTTACATGCCCCTGTTATGTGCTCTAATGTTTCGGTTTCCGTTGTACACAATCTGCATTTGTCGTCCAATGTTTCTTTCAAAATATATTTTCTGTAATTGCGTGTGCTAAAGACTCTATCCTGTATGGCCATCATGAATCCAGTGGTTTCTCCATATAAGTTCCCTGAAGTTAACCAGATATGCGAAGAAGTACTGTCAACATTTGTATCCTCGAGTTGATGAGGATAAGAACCGTGCAAAGATTTTGCTTCCATGATAGTAGTTTTTCTTCCATAGACTGAGAGGTAGTTTCCAGTTCTTGGTTTTTGAGCTTCAGTGGTGTTAGATTTGCATCTGCGGTGCACAAAATTTCGTACATGTGATTATCCTGCTTGGAATGGAAGTGTTCCCTCAGGTCTTGAATCTGTTTCCAATGTAATTGGACGATGCTCATGATTCCCATTCGAATGCAGGTAGAGTTACCCTTTCAATTGCTGATTTGGATGCCGCATTCTATGCTTGGTTAGCTTTACTCTGATTTGCCTCTCAGCACTTTCCAGTTTTGTCATGGACCATTTCACCACTCCAAACGTGTAAGCCAGAACAGGGATGGCAAAGGTGTTGATCGCTTTGACCTTATTGCGCCTATGAAGATGTGTTTTTAAAACTGCCTCCACTCTTCTAATCATTTCGACTGAGATTTTCTCTTTAATAAGAGTGTGGTTGATTCCACGCAGTTGTTGAAACCCCAGATACTTATACATGTTTTCGGCTGTCAGGTCTTCAATGATACCTTTCCCTGTGTCAAAGCCATTGGTTTGGGTGACTTTCCCTTTTGTAAGGTGCAATGACTTGCACTTTTCAAGACCAAATGACATACTAATGTCATTACTAAATTGTGTTGTTAAATTCAGCATTCTGTGTAATTGTTTAGGAGAATTTGCATAAATTTTTATGTCATCAATGTACAGTAGATGACTTATTGTATGGGAACCTTTATCTGATTTGATTTTGAATCCATTCTTTGTTTGATTAAGAGCCTGGCTCAGTGGATTGAGGGCCATACAGAACCAGAGGGGGCTAAAAGAGTCTCCTTGGAATATACCTTGGTTAATATGAATACCTCTTGATGCTAGCTTTGTCTCGCGGGTTGTCAGTTGCAGTACTGTTATTATTATTATTATTATTATTATTATTATTATTATTATTATTATTAGACCGCGGAACTTCATGCAACTGCATATTTTTGCTGACTGTGCATATCGAAAGGAAATGTATATAAATTTACCTATCACCAAAAATAAAACAAATCTACCCTATTTTTATTTGGCATGTGTGCAATTTTTTGGTTTACTGCGTATTTTGATGTATGCGGTATATTTTAGTGCATATATTCCAGGTTTCTGTGGAGAAGTGGATCGAAGTCAGATCTTTTCGTGTATTTCTTTTGCAACTTAGCAGTGGCTTTCTTCTGACAATGCGGGTATGGAAATTTAACTTCCTTAGTACCCTTTCGGACGGTTTCGGGATTTACTTTCTTGCCGAGTGCCAATTTATAACTGTGAGTAACGTTTGGTGCATTAATACGGGGTTCCTTATTTATTATTTTCACAACAAGATTCTCTTCTCCGATCAGAAAGTCTTCGGACGTTCTCCCCCGGGTTGCAGTTCAATCGCCTATTCATTGTTGTACCATGAGATTATACCACTCATTCTGCTTTTTTTCATTAATGGCATTTTGCAAACTTTTGGGCATTATTAACCCTTTGCAAGATGATAAATAACCAGCTGACGCTGCTCAAATTGGTGCTTTTTCCTCAACAATTCATTTCGCTTAAATGTTTAGGTTCCCAGTATCTGATTCATGAATTGAAAGGTTACCTTAATTTGTTTTATTTTGATGATAGGTTAGTTATATACATTTCCTGTCGATATGCACAGTCAGTAAAAATATACAATTGTATGACGTTCCGCGGTCTAATAATAGTGATAATAATAATAATAATAATAATAATAATAAACAACACACTCGCCAACAAAAAACATTAAAATTAATAATTTGTATGTATTAGGGCTTATAATTGAAATAAAATGCATTTTAAATCAGTAAAATCTGGAGTTAGTAAATATTGTGCATTTCAAGTAAAGATTACCATATGAACCCATTGCAGTCCCATTTTTAAACTTGCACCATCTGTTTCGAAACATATAAGGATTATTTTAGAATTTTTTCAATTTTTTTGAAGATGAGCATTTTGAAAAAACTCAAAATCAAATTTTAAATTCAAATTTGAAAAACTTTTTGAACGCAACCACTATTGAGTTGTATACCATATAAAATGCCATAAAGAAAGCTGAAAAATGACACCTATTTCAGCTCTCTATCTTAATTTGGTGAGGATCTACAACACTTTAAAAATTTTCGGGAACCCAATTTTGCAAAATTTTACGTGGCTGTATTTCACAAACGAATGGAAATATTTTACTCAAAATTTGTATTTTTCTTATTCTTCATTCATACCACCAATGTGTCAAATTGCATCTGAATCTAAAATGGTGAGGTAAAATTTTATTAAAACTGTTGATTTAATTTGGAATGATCCATATATATATATATATATATATATATATATATATATATATATTTGTGTGTGTGTGTACACACCACACACATTTTCAAGTAATATCTATTCTTAAATTCGTACGGAAAATATTATTTAAGTCCGAAATATTTCTTTTTATCTTTTGAATAAAATATCTAACTGCCGCTCCTTAAACGTTTCCGCTCCACACTGCAGCCTATTCAGAAATCCGACCCTGATTGCCAAAATATTATTTTCGGCCATTCTAAGCATTTTCCATTTTTTGTGTTTTGCGGGCTGTATCCTGTTATTCTGTATCCTGTTATCCTGCAACACGTCATGTCCGTAACAGTAATTTTCGTCATGGTTTACTATCTGGACACGTTTCGTTGAGCTACTTTGGCTAGTTTTGGCAGGAAAATGCCGGAGGGTTATTCTGTCAGCAATTCTATAAAATGAAATCTGTAGTTCGTTTTCCGATGCAACTTCGTTTTCTTTTACACGAGAACAAAAATGTCTTGTTTTAAAACGACCCATCCACGATCCTTGGTGCTTACACATAAAGATAATTAAATTAGTAGGCCCTATAGTTTAAGAGAGGGGTAGGGATTTTAGAGCTTACGAAAACGCGCACAGATTATACTCCTCCCCAATCGGTACAAATAATATTCCAAGGATTGACCAAAAGTTGAAAGGAACGTTAGTGCTCGTTAAAGAAATAGAACTATCGGGACAGTGGAGACCATCATAATTGTACAACAGTTTAATTGGCTACTGATCTATGATGTGTGGCACATTTCGAACCCTTTAACGTGTTGGGACTCTTTGCAGCGTAGTCAGAGTATTGAGAATTGTTCCTAGAACGCCAGTAACTTTGATTGCAATCCTCACCTCGTGACAGAAAATTGACATCAACTCGCCCCATCGCGGTACACGAAGAAATGTAATTTCGCATTTAAGTAGTTTTAAAATTCTTATTGGGTACTCATATTGGAACGGAATAACTTGAGTGCAATTAATTTTATTGCACATACAATAACATTATTAATTTTCATAGTTTTTACTGTGGCGTAAGTTTTACAGTTTCTGTTTTGGATAATACAAGAAATCATATAAAAATACTTCAATTTTAATACGTATTTCTATATTTACAATTCAAAGCAAATAATATTACAATATTTACAGAAATATTATCAACAAAATAGCTTTCTCACTATATGACAGGTGTATAAAATTATTGATATTTTAAACTGAATATGCACTTCTGAATAAACTATGTTCAGTGTCTGTAATTACACGACTATAGATGTTAGGTGTTCATTAAACATAAGATCTATCTATTCCAGATTGTTACTAAGCTTCCTAAGGAGCAGAACTAATAACTGAGGGGGAGGTCTCTACATTACAGTACTTTGCGCAATATTGGAAGTCCTCAGTAACGCGATGTCTTGAATTTGCCTGTATTTTGAATGACCTGAGCAAAATAGTATAAGCATTTACTATTTTGCCCACTCCCCCCCCCCAAAGAAAGAAATCACAGAGCTCCGAAGGCTATCGGTACTCCTTGCGTGTTACACATCCGGTTGACCTCGATTTCCATACACTTGAATATTACTCTCACTGATTATGAGGTTATAATCGTATAAGACAGAAACATTACAAGTAGACCCAAAGTTTTGTCTCCAACTTCCGAATAACTATGTTCTTGGTTGATCCCAAGCAACAAACATCTTATTTTATATAATTACTTCGATTTATTTAGAGAATTAATTGACGTTTGATCAGCTGTTACGGTGCCATCCAATCGGGAGCGTTCAAGCTCTCGATTGGATGATACCGTAACAGGTGATCAAACGTGAGCTCCAATCGGGAGCTTCAACGTCACTCCTGTAGGCGTCATCCAAGCTCCTAATTGAGTGACATTGCAAACAGATAATTTATGTCAAAAGACCCTAAGTTTAAATCAAAGTCCCTAGATACTCGTAAAATTCTTGAGGAGTCTTGAGGGACACTGCGTTTGAGTGGCTTCAAAAGTACGGTGGTGAGTAACTAGTTACTAACCAGGTGAGGATAGAGCTTTTTAATTTTATATCAGCCTGTTAGTTGATATTTTTTCTTCCATTTATACACTATAAATTTAGATAGATAATTTTAATTAACATTTATATCACTTCACAACGTTTCGGAGTTGGTAGTCGACTTTGTAATACGAAATGTTTTACTCGTAAGTACACAAATTTTTGTGATATGTGTTCGTGTAGTGGAAAGTTGTTGGAATTATGCATTATTTTACCTGATGGGGCCTCAAAGAGCTCCGAAACGTTGTGAAGTGATGTAAATGTTAAAGAAAATTGTCTGTCTGAAATTATAAAGGTGTATATATGAGGATCGAGCTGTTTGAGATTCTTTACGTTCCATACGTTTGAAAGGCAACAGGGTGGTTCGTTAATTTAAATTGAAAAGTTACAAAATAAAAATAAAAATTTGTATTGATGTTTCATTGCTTGCCGTACGGAATTTTTGGTACTACTGTGCTTGATGTTCAGTGAATATGGTTATTAATTTATTTTGAATTTTGCTCAGGTATTTGTTGTACACTTCAACACACTGGTTAAACTGATGGATTGCCCAGATTTAAATTCAGAATTTGAGGAAAATTTAAAAAAGGAAGCAATGACAAAAGATGATCTCCATCTGGGCAGAGCATCTGTTTCAGGAACTGCTGAAAAAAGAAAGCGTGTTGAAGAAAACAATGGTTCGAAAAAGAAATGTGTTAAGGAAAAAGACCCTACTGAGATTGAAAATTGTTTCAAATATGATGAAATTGTAGAAGCGATGATGTTCAAGGGAGAACTGGTATTTGTGATGAAGGAAAAGGGAACTGATGAAACTGATCTAGTGCCTGCACGTCACGCAAACATATGTTGCCCACAAACAGTTATCAAGTTTTACGAAGATAATATCGTGTGGGTTGAAAACAGTGATTCTGAATAGAAAGCATGTGCAGTATTGAATTGACTTGAGGAGTTTTCAGTACCCTAGTTTAATTTTGGCAAATTTTTTTTGTAAAATAAAATTTTAAAAAGTATCTGAGAGTCTTCCTTTTATTTATAAAAAAATTCAAATATTCACCAAAAGACTTTTGGCTATACCTGTCCTGTTTCCATTTGTTGTTTCATTGTAGTTGTAGTCAAATGAAACATTTCTTTTACGTTTATTTTCATTTTGAGGTCGAAATCAATGGGGTTTAAGAATAAATGCACACCATTTGGAGCTCAAATATGAAGGAAAAATTCTTTGCCTTATTTTATTTCACTTGTTTTTGATGACAATTTTTAGATTGCTTTATCTTTTGTGACTGATTAGAGCTGTACCATTGCAGTGTAGCAAGCAGTGTTATTTCATTTAAATGAATTTTGAACAATTATTCAGATGTTACCAAATTTGCAAGTTTCAATGAAAGCAGTAAATATTTGTATGATGATGTGCATAATAACAGTATATGAAGCATGTAGTTGAAACTAGATGTTGATGCTAATAGCTCAGTTTTTTAAGTGAAAGGCAGTAATCTGTAGTATAATTGTTGCACAGTTACTTTGTAACTAAGTGGTTGTGTAGCATTATGGAACTCTTAAAGGGAAAATTTGCAATCAATCATGTAAGTGCATTTAAAAAATATTTGTATTTTATGGGACATGGAAGCAGAGGAGTATTTTCAAGTGTACCATTAAATAATTAAAAAAATTTAAAAAATTAAAGAAATTAAAAAAATTTGCCTCCTAAAATTTTTCAGTAACTATTAATTTTAACCTATAATGAAACTTTCAAGCAAAAATATTTTCAGATAATCATTAAAACAAATAAAAGCATATCGCACCACGAGCAGTGTAGCCTGTGATATTTTACAAAATCTGAAATACGAGACAATCAACCAAAACATATTGAATTTTCCCCTCTCAAAATTTGTCTCTGGATCTGTCCCTGGTATTTTTGCTTGAAGTAAAGGCAATTCCTAATTTATTTTCGCCAAAGTCTCCAAATGTTTTCTTCAAATTTTTTCTTCCGATGGAGATGCTTTGAAATATGCCCCAGACCTTATTTTTGTTGAACTCTAAGAACTTTCAAAAATTGCAACAGTTAAAAATGTGTGAAAAAGTGTGTGGTGTTGTAAAGCAACTAGTTTAGGAGAAAGTATTTACAAAACAGTCCTAAATTTTTCAATTAATATCTGAAAATCTAAAATATTATATATTTCCTAGTTCATTGTTGAGCTTATTTTGCCTTTTCTTTTAAGGTTTTGATTGTCAGTATTTCATTTATTTATTTAAATTCACTCATGCCAACTGCCTTTGTTCATTTAAATGTTCACAATATAGTATATTAAATATGAGAGGTTCAGCACATGTATGGAAGTACATAATTTACAATTATGGAGAACTGTGTGTAGAAAAGAAATTTAATTTCACAGTTTTGGTCATCAGAACATTACACAGCACAAGTTAATTTAAACATTTAGAAATAATAATAATATATAATATAATTTATCTCTGAAATTTTATATCACATTAAGTTTAATAACAATAAGTTTAAATTATTTTTTTTAATTTTAATTTTGAAACTAGAAGATCTATCAAAGAAATTAACATATGGTGCAATTACATTAACAATATTGACTATTCTGTTGTGTGGCCCAGAGACAACATAATTCTTGTTGGATTTCTTCACATCTAGTAGTCTTCTTGTTTGCAGTTTAGTCATGGTAGGCCTACACACAAGGCCAAATTGCTCCAATATTTCTGGCAAATTGATAAGACCATTAATTTCCTATAGAAAAAGATAAGGTCAATCATATGTCTCCAAGTTTAAACGCTATCAATCTTAAGTAGATTATAAATAACATCAGTGTTTCTCACATTTTCAACTCAACAGTGACAAATCACGGATTTACAGAACTTCCATTGAACTGTCTCTGGTATATATATCTATATGACATATGTGATATGATTATAAAATTTAATTTCTTCTAACATAAAAAAAAAAATATATATATATATATATATAGACACACACACACACACTAAAATTTGGTTGTTCTAAATCAGGGGTTTACTGTACAATTCATTTATTTTAGTATCGTTGACAATGACATCCATTTTCTGCCAATTAGTGAACTTTCTTATAATATGTTTAATTTCAATGCAAAAAAGTTAATTAAACACTAGGTAATAAAGAATGAACTAAGAAAATAAATATATTCAGCTTGATATTAATATAAAAGTAAATAGGGCCTACATATAATTCAATTTTTGTTGATTGTCTCTGAGGTTGCTAATGATCATGTTGTTGAAAAGCATACTAAAATAAAAAATAAAATAAAATAAAATGAAATAAAAATAGGGTGGATGACAATGAAGGGCTCAGGAATAAAAAATGGTAACTCTCAAAGTTATAGGTTTTTGTAATATAACATTTTTGTATGCTTCTATCAGCTATCCATGTGCTGTGATTCTCAAGCAATCCAAATTATGGTCCATAGTTGTCCCCAGGCTGTTGTCATTTTAATGTTCTTCATTTAACACTAGAAAGCCCGACTTACCAATAATCCCAGAACGCCCAGCGGAGTCGTTTCAACTCCAAGTATTCAACGTTACTTCATTAAAGTAAATATATCAAAAAATATTTATCTATGCCACTATAACATTATTGAAAACAATAATTTATTGCATAATTTAAGTATTATGCCAAAACTTAAATATATTTTAAACATTAATTGTCGTTACTGTCCTGCAAAGGGAAGTAAAAGTAATATATTGAACAAAATGCACTAATATGCAAGCAAAGAGTTTATGTTGAAAAGTTAATTCTAATATAGTATTAATAATAATAATAATAATAATAATAATAATAATAGAAAATTGTTATAACATTTAATTTTAAATAATATTAATTTCACACATGACACAAACACGTTTCCTTGCATTGCACTTCCCATACTGTCTCACAATAAGTCGTATTTATTAGAATATTTTACAAATGTTTGTTTAACATCGATAGATACTTGATGTGTGTTACATGTTCTAAAAGAAATTTAATCCCATGTTTCAAATGGCAATAGTTCTTGTTCAGGTTTTCATTGTATTTACTTTCTACATTTCTGACCTTACTAGGCATGTTGTATAATATAAATATATACAGTTGTGGATTTAAAACTGTAATGACTGAACAGACTACAGTTTTGGAGCACATCGTGTTGCATACTACATACGTTCCATCAACACATGCTTCGTTTCCATATCCATGGTTCATACCTACATTTTACAGGAGTTTGCTCTCATTGTCTTTCACAATACTTCCCCAATATTTTCAATGTGTATAAGAACATTTGTACACTCCATTTTAGTGATCATCACAATTGTTTGCAGCTTTTGTCCGATTTTCATGCTACTAACTGTGAAAATGCATCGAATTTGGAAGGTAAAAGATGTCGTATAAACTCATTACCTCTAATGCCTAATATTGATACAGTTTGTAAAGTTATTGCTTCATACTAAAGCAGAATAATTTTTCAGATGAAAGCAGTCAAATCTGCCAGTGATTTCTTTCCAAATATCTCTATTATTTTGAAAATCATGGAACAAAACAGTGTCTATAAAAATAATATCTGACCACATCATTACCATCTGGAGTCTGAAATGCCCTCCTATACACAAAAGATATATTTTATACCCAACCATTTCTCTTTTTTTGAATTACGTATTTGAAGAAATATTTTTTTCATTCAATCTTCATGTGATAACATTGTTATTCCTTCATGTGACAAGAATTTTGTTTTCAAAATTTAGATATATATTTGCTAGCATCACAAAACAACTCATGAATTTGCATGTATTGAACCAGAGAGCAAGAAAAAAACTGCACTGCACTACATCTTCCTCTGCCAAATTTCTTGTCACCATCACATTCAGTATTCCCAGTTTCCATGGGGTTTTGATCTGCCCCACCACCTTCTACACGATGGTATCCGTTCATATATGTGTTTGAGCCATCTCTCTTCTGGCATTTTCACCAGATTTTCATATCATTGAAGTTGTTTTCGTTCTAAGAATCTAATATATCCTTTTGAATTTCCAACTTCTCCTTTATTTCTTAATTATATATGTAGTGTAAATGAGATAATCGGCAACTTTGTCTCAAAAAGTCCATTTGAATTGTCAATAACCTCTCTCTTTTTTTTCTTCTTTTTTTCTTTCTTTTTTTCTTTTTTTCTTTTTTTTTGTTTTTTGTTTTTGTTTTTTGATTTTTTGAGTTACTTCCCTTACTTGTGAACCATGTATGACAGTACTTTCTATTGTGGTGCTTTATATATTTTTCTTTGTTTTCTTTGGTAATGTGGAGTTCCACAGAATTGGATATAGCATATTTATGACTTGTTTCCCTTGATTCATCTTATTATTAATATCCTTATTACTTATGCCTCTTTTGAAACTGTGAAGCCCAAATACTTAAACTCATCACATAATTGTATTTTATAATTTCCATATTCTTCTGTTACTATTTACTTTTCCTTGGACGAATTTATTTGCAGTCCCCATAGATCGAATTCCTATTGTTAATATCCTCATCCATGATCAACCACAAAAAGCAGAACGTCAAATGATCGTTCTCCAATCTGCATTCCCATTACACTGCATTTCCTCCTTTTTCTCTGGGAGCTTTCGCAATGAAACGAATATGTTAAAAAGAATTGCGGACATACAACACCCCTGTCTTAATCCTTTAGAAATTATTATGTCATATGATACTTGTCTGTTTACTTTCACATCTTTACTGTCTGTTTGTTTGTACTGGTGCGACAGCTCATGTATGGGCCATGGCCTATTAGCAGTGTCACATCCTCGCAGCCCTGGGTTAAGGGGTACGTGTAGGTGTGGCTGGCACAAAGACATTCCCATGCCATATTCTGGTCTTCTCAACCTGAGAAGTGAATTTTCTCATCATCACACAGAAACATATATTGGGGCATTGCATGGAAAATGTACATTATAATCTTGCCCAACTGGAAATCAAACCCAGGGTCGCATCAAGGAAAGCAAGCATGCTCTGACCAATGAGCTAAACCGCAAGGGCTTACTGCCGTTGTACATTTTGTTAATGGCTTTAACTAGTTTAAAATTAAATTTTTGTCCTAAAATTTTAAAAAGCTTCCTAATATGAATGCTATCATATGTTTTTTGGAGGACAACAAACAATAAATGGGAATCTCTTCCACAGGCTTTTTTTTCTCTCTCTCCCCCCCCTCTCCCCTCTCCCCCTTCCCTCCTCCCCTCCCCCTGCCCCTTAAGATCCATCTGACTACATAAATTTATTCATCTCTCTCCATTTTTATTATATAATACTTGTTCTCCATGTTTACCCACTGTATTATTATTCTGTTTACTTCCTGTTCAGGCATTTAAGTCACCTATTAATAGAATTTCCTTACTTGACGGTATGTCTTCTAACATTGCCACTAGTTGATTTTCAAATGAACCTTTAGAATCAAAGATAAAAAGCAATAAAGTCTTTATAGGGATGGTATAAAAGGTTAGTCCTTAGAGGGACATGTGCAGCAGCTTCTGAAATCATTCAACCGCCGTCAGTGTCAGACTTCGGAAATTTGCCGGATCTCTGTGTTATTGTTTTCTTTTAAGATGGATAGTGTCCGGTTTGTCAGAATACTTCACTTGTTAAATACATGTCAGGTGTTCTAGGGTTATTTCCTGTGGAATGTCTGTGTTATTTCTGTGTTATTTCCTGTGGCATGTCTGTGTTATTTCCTTCGGCAACCTCAAAGTATTCCACTTCTATGAATGTAAAAGCAACCAATGAGTTTTATTCAGTCATAAATCATATTGTAAAGTTGTCAAAAAAACTCAGTGAGTCTTTTTTGTCATTGTCATCATTATCATTATTCCTGGAAGATAGTATAGCATTGCATGAAATCATTAAAGTTAAAAATTTGCATGAATTTCGAATATTACAAAGACATTTTTTCAATGAAGAATATAGAACAATCAGTGGGCACAACTATGAAACTACAAAGAAATGCAATTTTCATATTACCACTCTTTTCAAAAATTCAGAGAAAGAATGCTTAAAACTATCATTCCAATTTTACTCAACTCACTGCCAGATGAAATAATAGAAATTACATCGAAAAGAAAATTGAAGAGGGAAGCAAAAGACTGGTACTCTAGACATATCATAAAAGTAAAAAGTACAAGAATAAACAAAATAATTAATTATTTATAAAAATAAGCAAGATAAAAACATACCTTACATTTTATATCGTGTCAATTTATTATTTTAGTCAAACACAATCTTTTTTCTTTGGCCTCTTACATTTTTACCTGTTTCCTGTTGCATTTTGCATGTTCTGTTTTTTTACAATTTACTTGTTAAATTAGAGAATAATTATCTGTTAATAATATAATGTTTGGTATTGTTGTATTGTAGTTTTGATAATGTTAATTCTGTAGTACAACATAATTTAAAACACTTTATTAATGTCCTAGGGACTAATTATTGTCAAGGAACAAGTCAAGACTTTATTTTACTTTTTGTTGTTTACTTTATTGTTTCATTTTTAGTAATTTCTTAATACGTTATTTTGATAATTCTAATGATGTAAATTGAATGAAATTTCTTTTTGTTATTGCCAATTGGCATTTATAAAATGTTTTGTTGTTTTGATTATGTAAATTTTAATAAATTGATTATATTTGTTTTGTGTTTGTTGATGATAATTCTCATGGTGTTAATTTCATTCTACTCTCTCACCTTACGAACACTTCATAAGAAGAGAAAGTTATGTTATCGTGCGCCGGAAAACAGCAAATTTTCGCCACAAAAACTCTTATATAGAGCTGAGTTCTGGTAGCAAAAAAGTGGATAAATCCTGTTGCTTAAGTTAGGAAAAGATCCTAACTAACCTATCGTGGTGTAACCAAAATCCATGTTTTGTTGCTTCTTGATACCGAAAAATAGATTGACGGCAAAACGTCCCTTTGTCCGTCTATGGACAACGCTAGCGCTTAAACCGTTCCGCCGATTTTCTTCAAAATTGACATTCCCCGACAGTTTTGGCTGATGTCGAGGCTCCTGGAATTTTGAAACCGACATTTTAATATTTGGAGGTACTTTACATGAAGCCCCTCGGACATTTTCAAAGTTTTTAAAACTAGTGCGGCTACCAAAGCACATACTTTCTTGCATTGTTCCTAAATGCTCCACAATATTAAACTTCTACATAAACCAGCAAATTGTTTCCGCTCCGAGACGCGATCCCAAATCCTCAGATTTAACTTTCCGGTATTCATGCTACTAAGCCACATAAGCGTACATGGACCGAACTCGGGCAAAGGCATAAGCACGAAAATGTCCGATTGTCCATTTAAAAAATTCCGGCCCACGTTTACGTAACATTCTCTCCTTAAAATGTATTCGTAAGGCGAGAAAGCATTAATTATTTCAGAACAATTAGAGATATGTAAGTTGATCACATGACACATGAGCTCTAGTTAAATTGTATTTCAGTTTAAGGTTGAAATACTCATAATTTTAGTTAAATCGGTTCACACAGATGCACAACGGACAACGATTGATTTGACATGACATACGTTTCAGAAATTGAATAACAGAGTTGAAAAAATGTTTAAAAGATGCAATTTGGGAAACCACAGACAAGTCCTGTATATTTATCTGCATTGATTCTATTAGTGAGTAGAAGTGCCGTGATGGTTCACATGGAGATGCCAAAAAAACATTTGGGAATATTTTAGCAAAGACAAATATTGGCATAGTCACAGTGACAAACAACGGTGCGGAGGCGTACGAACTTTTGTATGTTTATTACGCCAACATCGAAAAATTTAGTGAAATCCGAGCAAGCAACAACAAATAAATAAGGATATTTATGTAGTGATGTGCCAATGAGCAATAGATGCGAGACAAATCTAAATTTTGCAAAACTGTAATAACTTTAATTGACGTCAGCAGACAAGTGAATGGCTTACACACCATGTAGGTAAGGGTGTAAGTCATAGAAAAATAGATCAATAAAATCAGTTTTGAAGCGTTTAAGAAGGCGGGAAACTTGAAATAATTGCAGAAGTAATTTATTTAAAAACTGTAAGTGAATACGTGTCAGAATAAGGGAGAAAACGCAATTCTCGAAACGAAACAATGCCTGGGACAAAAGACGAAAGAGACAGTGAGTTGTTTTCCTGAGTTTTCGTGGTGAATGCAAATAGCTAGTTGATCAAACGGCGCAAGGATTTCGTAGAAAACGGAACGTTCAGAGACGTTTAGATTGTGTTTTGAGATTTCATAAGTGAATGTAAATAGTGGAAATCACGGACTTTTGGAATGGAGATCCAAACCTGTGGAATGCGAGAAGAGAGAAGCTGGTAAAACTGATGATGTGGTGCCCAGCGTTGCCAAAGTTTCAGAAAGGGAAGTTTTTTAATTTTCTTTTGCTTGACTGGAGGCATAGCTTTGTAAGAAGGCCTAATTGTGTATTTTGAGAAACGTCAGAAAGAACCAGTAATTATTCAAAGTAATTGTAAAAATGGCCACGCTTAAAGGAAACGCCCACACTATGAATGAGTATTTTGAATGTCAAGTGTGCGTGAGATAATATTTATGTCATGTGTTGATTTGTCTACTGTTCATGTTCAAGGGTATTTTTTTCATTGTATGTGTTTCATTAACGATGTCATTGGAGGCGGCAACGATGCCATTATAGTTAATGAATAAACTCAATACGCCAATTGACGTTGGCTTTGATATCGGAATTCTTGTATTCTTTACTTTTTTGCTACATGCAATCCTGCAATATACAGTATATCCTGCAATTACAATAAATACCGTATCCTGTATAGGTGGCTTTGCACCCCAATATCCTAAAACATTTCTGAAAACTGTTCAGGGTGGTAGGTCACATGCCCGTGCATTCATAAGAAAGTAATAAAGTAAGTAAACAAAATTAAACAAAGAAGAACGGGGGGTTCTTCTTTGTTTAATTCTTCGTGGGGGGAGGGCACAAACCGTTTCAGTACTTCAAATGATTTTAAATGAAGTTACTACACTCAATAGTTTTTTTTCTGCAACAACACATTCATCGAATTAAAATCCCTGTCAGGGATTCGAACCCAGCATCTTCCGAAGTGAAGCGCTCAGTCTCCGCATGTCTTAACTACTTCGGCCATTCGAGTGAGTTGGGAACTGCATACTGGGACCTGATGGCTCCAATTTTTTTTATTAAATTTGAATAGTACAAAGGACGTTAAATGAAGAATGAATGAAGCAGGTATCATTTGAGAATGGTAATGAGAAGGAGAATGAAGCAGGTATCATTTTCGTTGATATCCCCAATTTTGCGAAAATTGCAAAAAGCAATTTCAAAACTGCAAAATTGAAGATAGAATTTTTTGCCTCAAACAAAGTCAGTTGTACAAAATTAGCCATTTAAATAAGGTCATGTACATTTTTTAAACAAGTAGTTTTTGCGTAAAATGCGATTGAAATTTACCAAAATTTCAACCCATTACAAATTTTTCTTCAAATTTTCTTCACTTATGTAATAAGGATCGGTAAAAAATATGGTGGTAGTCTGGGTACTGCTCGATTTTTCGAAAATTTCAACAAAATATTTTTAAAATTACAGTATTGTAGATAGAGATCCTTGCCTGAGACAAAGTCTGTTGTACAATATTAGCCCTTTAAAAGAGGTCATGTACATATTTTTGAAAAAACTAGTTTTTGCGTAATTTGCGTTTGAAATTTACAAAACAAATTCTCAAAAACTTCTCCAAATTATTTCTATAAATTTTCTCCACATGCGTAATAAAGGACGGTAAACTAGTGGTGCAATAGAATGGCGAACTTTCTGGCAGTAGTTACTTTTCCAATATTTTTAGTCATTTGGAGTAAGCCTTATGTTCTTCACAGCTGCCTTTCTGTGTAGCCCAAAATACTATTTTTTTCGCATTTTCTCAACTACCGTCTATCGAATGCTAGAGCAGATACAATGACGGTTTGACCAATATATAAGCACAATAAATAATAATACGCGCATAGTAAAACACGCATAGACACAATAAATAATATTCGCATGTGCAGAGCATTCAATAAAGTTAATATAAAATTATTTACGGACTACTTGGTGAAGGAATGATGGGACGCAGTTTATAACGCTGATGACACAAATGAAAAAAAAATTATTTTTCTCCAAGCTTTAAGTTCAGTTTAACGCGTGCTTTCCTCATTAAAAGAGAAAATTAAGCATTTCAAGCAAAAGTAATATTTAGATCACACAAGGAATTAGAACATCGTGTAAAAACCACGTACGCTTTACTTTATTTCTAAATATCATAACGTATCATCCAGTTTCCATGTATACTTCCGAGAATAAAAAAGAATTTTGAGGAAAGTAATAGTTCAGGCGAAAATAATGAAAAATAATCAGGATATTTTTAACGCTAGTAATAAAACTGAAGCAAAGTGGGATATCGTAAAAAATACAACCTCATCATCTCGACACCTTGTAGAGAATCTTATTTTAAAGGATAATGAAAGAGAAACGAGTAATCTGGAAAAAGTTGCCAATCTCTTCAACAAACACTTTTCTATAATTGCGTCTGATCTCACGAAGGTGACAAAAACCACAAATTTCAACATCTTACGCTTCCCAAAAAATTTCCGATACTATGTTTACTTCCGAAACTTCTCCCAACGAAATCCTCAGAATAGTCAGAAAACTAAAAAATAAATATTCATCTGGTTTAGATGAATTTCCGGATTGTTTATTAAACACTTGTGCACCTGTCTTCATACACCCGTTAACTCACTTTTTCAATGCTTCTTTATGTACAGGAATATTTCCAGATATCTTCAAAACAGCAAAAATTAAGCCACTTTTTAAAAAGGAAACAAAAATGATATTCAAAATTACCGGTCTTTTGTCAGTTTTCTCAAAAATATTAGAGAGGCTTTTCTACTCACGAATGGAAACTTTTCTCAGTAAAAACAAAGCGTTTTCAGACTCACAACACTGTTTTAGAAAATCAAAATCTACGGAAACTGCCATTTTTTCTTTTCTCAAAGATGTTGCTTCATCAATAGAACAAAATGAAGCACCCATTGGAATATTCTTAGATTTTTCGAAAGTTTTTGACGTTATTGACCATAACATCTTGCTCTCAAAATTACCTTCGCATGGGATACGTGGTATTACCCTAGATTGGATAACTTCGTACATTAAACATCGGGCTCAAAGAGTTGAAATACCATACTGACACGAAAAGACATTACATACTTATGTTTCGAATTGTTTGCCAATTGAGCATGGGGTCCCGCCTCAATCACCAGGTTCGATCTTAGGTCCTATCCTCTTTCTGTTATTTACTTAATGCCAAAATATTTATTTACTTACTTACACACTCACTCGTTCGTTCGTTCCTTTGTTCGTTCGTTCCTTTGTTGGTTCGTTTGTTCGTTCGTTCCTTTGTTCGTTCCTTTGTTCGTTCCTTCGTTCGTTTGTTCGTTCGTTCCTTTGTTCGTTCCTTTGTTCGTTCCTTCGTTCGTTTGTTCGGTCGTTCCTTTGTTCGGTTGTTCCTTCGTTCGTTCCTTTGTTCGTTCGTTCCTTTGTTCGTTCATTCGTCCATTCGTCCATTCGTTCACTCGTTCACTCGTTTGTTCGTTTGTTCGTTTGTTCGTTTGTTCGTTTGTTCGTTTATTCGTTTATTCGTTTATTCATTTATTCATTTATTCATTTATTCATTTATTCATTCATTCATTTATTCATTTATTCATTCATTTATTCATTTATTCATTCATTTATTCATTTATTTATTCATTCATTAATTAATTAATTTATTTATTTATTTATTCATTCATTCATTTATTCATTCATTCATTTATTCATTCATTCATTTATTCATTTATTTATTCATTCATTTATTCATTTGTTTATTTATTTATTTCTATATTTCGATAAACGGGCTCAACACTCTACAAAAAAACAAAGCACATATTGCAGTGAGTCGGGTCGACACCCTGCATGATTCGACAGACCCTCTTGTCACGGTACATTATACCCCAGCGAGCAACCGTGTCTTCACCAGAGCCCTGCGATTAGCAATGCTTGATGGCCGCACCGGGTCACCCCGCGTCTTCAGCTAACAAAGACACTCCCCAGCGAATACCCTCCTCGAGGCGTTTACCTCCCCCCCCCAAACGAGAAGGGGTATCTCCCTGCAGCCGCGACTAATCTATTGTCGTGGCAATAGCCAGATTTATTACCAGAACAACCACATTAGCAAAATTCAGTAGCGATAGGCTCGCGCATCTCAGGAGTATCGTAAACACTTCATCTACGTTTACAATAGCACGCAGAAGCACTCAAGCTGTAACTACAAAGACAACGAATTAGAACCACAGTTAAGAAAGTCACAAAGGGAAGAGGTAGGCTGCGATCAATTGTCAACAAACGTTCATGGAAAATTCTAGAAAACGTACACTTGAGCTAATCAAACGCCAAAACTGATTGCGTGACAACTCTGAATCTTCCAAATAGAGGGGATAAGGAGTCGAGCCACGAGCGAGAAGAGGAAAGCAAAAACTCAAATTTTCGACAGACTAGTGAAAAGACGTAAAATTTATTTTCTTGAGAAGCAGGGACTCTGCCAGTAAGCATTACAGAGAAATTTGTACTTGGTGTTCGAGAGTGAAGAAAAGCACGCGTTTAATAAGTCACACGAGAGATAGGAATTTTATTGGAGAAAGTTATCGCGTGACATGGCCAATACCTGCAGGCCTCTCTGATCCAAATTTCCGTTATTTTGTCACCGGAATTTCTTCCAAGTCACGGATCAACCGAACTAGCGCCCACCTCGCAATTCAAGGGGTGCGCAGTTCGCGTTACGAGTGGAAAAACGCAAGGAGGTGACGTGTGACGGCCTCACCTTGCACATCGACGTCGCAACGCACCACCGCGGAGGCCGCGTCCAGCAGCTATTTGACGCCCACGCCATCTCCACCGGAGCCGAGACTTTATCCGCAGCGATCCGCCGAGCCCTCATCGAACCCCATCGCCAGAGACAACTGGTTTAACTGCCCGCGAGTGTGCAATTCAGACGAAGCGAAATAGCAAAGACATCACCACATTTGTTTTGTTTGTTTGTGTGTTTGTAATCAAAGTGAAATCAACTATAGGAGAGAGTAATTTCTATTAATTGTATGAAAGACACTTGTACCAGAATCAATAAACGTGTTCCCGCCACTTTGACGGGTCACACTTCAATAGAATGCCATACGTGTGCGAATCATTTCGTAGTTAGTAAACAAATGCATATCTCGACCCAGAGCGCCCACGTCCTGAGATTCTCAATGCCGGCGCTGGATAGCAGGTAAGACACATGCTTGGTGCCCACATAAACAAATTTAGCGTGTGTGTCATGCTACCCTGCTATCTATAATCACCGGCGCACTCCATGTGTGACGGTGAACATCCCTGTCGTGTGTGGTTCTCCACAATATTAAGACATATAAACATGGTTACAAAATAACAAAATTACAGCACGTAGGGCACATAAAGAGAAAAGCATTTAGATACAAAATAACAAAAGATTAGAGCACAAACAGTCACATAAGAAAATTATATACAGATACAAAATAAAAAAAAAATGAAGCATGCTTACACGATCAGTAAGTACAAATAGTTTAAGAGAGCTACAAAAATCAAGTCGTGATTGAGAAAAATAAATCCTATCGGCATAGCCATTGCCGGTTCTAGGTGGTCACTTAAAGATATCATGATAGCTGCAGTTAGTGGTACATGCATCCACCCAGAAGCAGGTAGGATTTCTCATTTTCATTTGAGGGATGTGAAGAGAGATAAGAGAAAGAAGTTCAGGGAATTAATGAAACCATGTAGTGTTTTATAGAAGAAAATTAAATCGTAGAATTTTCTCCTATCATGAAGAGATTCTAATTTAAATAGATAATATAATTTTGAAAGTTCATGATCGAATCTATGAATTAGTGTCCCGTTTCTGAAAGCTAGGTGGCGTAGGAATTTACATTGTACTTTTTCCAAATGATTGACAGATAAATTAGTGTAAGGGGACCAAACGACAGAGGCATATTCTAAGATAGGACGAATCAAGGTTTTATAAAGAATTAATAGGTTATTAATGCACCGGAAGGATTTGATGTTGCGGAAAATCAGACCCAGGGAACGTACAGCTTTATTCACTGGGATAGTAATATGTGTATTGAAATCAAGTTTAGAGTCGAAAATCACTCCGAGATCTCTGATGTTAGAGACAGTTCTCAAGGTTTCACCATTTAAAGAATAAGGGAAGTTCATAGTATGTTTCCGGGCAAAAGTCATTGCACAACATTTGTCAGTGTGAAGTTCCATTTTGTTTATAGAACACCACTGCGAGAAGGCAGAGGGATCCTTATGTAAGCGGCGGGCATCGCTAAAGTCAGTAATCTTGGCCTAAACTTGGCGTCGTCCGCTAACAATAAGCTTTTACTATATTTGATAATAGATGGCATATTAATGAAAATATTGAACAAAATCGGGGCTAGGATGCATGGCCATTAACAACAACATACTGGCTCCTGCCAGAAAGATATGAGCGTGTCCATGACACGAGGGGATCATTGATGAATGAGTGTGATAACTTATCGAGCAGTAAGTCATGATTAACACGGTCGAAGGCCTTGGCAAAATCCACGTAAATAGCATCGACTTGAGAACTGGATTCAAATGCTTCAATAATATAGTTTTAAAGACAGCTAGATTAGTTGTAGTAGATCTATTGTTAGTAAAACCATGTTGGTAGTCTGAGATAATTGTGGAAACGTGGGGCGCCAAAGCATTAACTACAAGTTTCTCGAAAAGTTATGAGACAGCACTGAGAATGGAAATAGGACGATAATTTGAAATGTCACTTTTGTCACCTTTCTTGAATATAGGGACTACTTTACTGCATTTCCAAGCTGTGGGGAAAATCCCCAGATCCAATGATTGGTTAAAGATATAACATAGTGGTGGTGCCGGGGCAAATTTGCATTTCTCAAAAAACTATTAGGGATCTCATCTGGGCCGGCATTTTTAGAAGAGTTTAAATGACTTAGAGCAAGAAGGATTTCAGATAATGTGAAATTGATATTGCTGACCACAGAATGATATTGGAGATCAGCGGTGGTAGTTGGAATGTTATTTAAATCTTGTTTGGTGTATTGATTAAAAAATTAGAAGAAAATAAGGTGGCAATTTCTGAGTAAGTACTAGAGCTATTCGTACCCAACTGCATAACACCAGGTAATTGGGTGTGCCTAGTAGACGTGTTGATAAACTTCCAAAAAGTTTTAGGGTCGATAGAAGCAGATAGTTCAATTTTATGGACATAAGAGTGGTAAAGGACACGCTGTAAATGAGAACCTGGATCGTAGGGCAGAAAATTTAACGCAATAATCAGATCTATTAGTTTGTTTATACAGTTTGTAAAACTTAGTTTTCTCTGATGCAGCCAATAAGCTCCGAAGAGTACCAACGCGGATAATGACTGACAAAAACCCGTGTCTTTGGAACAAAGTGATCAATTAAGGTGTATAAGCAGTCATAAAGACACGATACATTAAAATCAATGTCGTGTTTTCAAAGTAAACTTTCCAATCAATGCTATTAATGTGATAAATGATAGAATTATAGTCACAATGTTTTAAATCGTAGAACATACTTGGTGATTTCACGTTGTGGTCAAAATGATTGGGAGTCAATGGGTGTTTAAAATAAAGATCGTTATGTTATCTATCACAGGGTAATAATGGATCGATAGATTTAAAAATATCGATGTAATTAAGATTAGAAAAAATGAGATCAAGAAGCGAATTGTGATCATTGTACATCACATTGTGTTGGTTTTAGAGAGGTTGGATTTAGAGACGCAATAGTATTAGACAGAACTGATGCCGATAAGTTAATTGATAGCCTTGAGGTGAAAGGTGTAGGTGATCGAGTTCCATATAGTAAGTCATTCCAACGTGTTTGGACGGTTGTAGTCTCCAGTAAGAAGGAGTATATGTAAAGGAGTAGGAGTATAAGTAAGTTATAAGTAAACGATATGCCCTCGTCTATTAAAGATGGAAGAACGCTTCTGTTTACCGATGACACCAATGTTCTTCGCAAAAAACAAGCAATAAATAGTACGATTTCAGAACTTTCAAATTGGTTTCGTAATAACATTTTAATTGTTAACGAATTAAAAACTGTTTCAATGCATTTTTGCATTTCAAATCGGCAATCGCATGTTCCATTGGAAATGAACAATATGCAATTTGCTGATGTTGAGGTAAAAAAATTTCTTGGTCTCTCAATTCAATCAAACCTCAAATGGAATGTACATATTACAGAATTAAACACTAAATTAAGTTCATTATGTTATGCATTCAGAATTCTATCAAATTCTGTCAGCCTTCATGCAGCTCGTTGCGTTTATTTTGCAAATGTACATTTCCGCCTGAGATGTTCCGCATAATGTTCTGGGGAAGCTCATTCTGTAGTACTCAGACCTTCAGATTGCAAAAGAAAATTATTCGAATAATGAAAAATTGCCTTCCGCGTGATCCCTGCAAGCCTCTTTTCATTGAGCTTGGAATCTTACCATTGCCTTGCCTATTTATTTACGAATATGTAATATTTGTCAAAAATGACCTACTTAACGGAGGGAACATATTTTCATGCAATATTGATATTTATAATTACAACACACGTCGTAGAAATCACGTGCATCAAGTGTCAGTATCAACAGCTCAGTGCTAGAAATCAACATACAATACATGCTACTTTACAACGCATTGCCAGGTGACATTAAACAATTAAAGTCGGTACACAAATTTAAGCTAAAAGTAAAATATTTTCTGCTGCATAACTGTTTCTATACAATTAGAGACTATACTGATCGTCGAAAAGAAAAATGTTTATTTTAACAAAACAATGATAATGAATTAGTTTACATTTGTATTGTATACATTTAAAAAATATTTAATACGCCTGTAACAAGTAATGTACTTCAGCTTTCGGGGTCAATGACCCCATCTCGATCAGGGTTTTGTTCAGTTTCCCAGATCCATTGAGCAAATGCTGAGATGGCCCCTCGTTTTTCTTCTGGACGTAAAGGTAGTTTCATTGTGCGCACTTTTGTTGAGCACTCCTTTTGTTTGTAGTGGTAGGAGTAGAACTGATATTCGTTACTATTTTCTTAGCAATGCATAATCAAATCAGTAGTTCATTTACCGTTGAAATTATTTTTCTATAACTCGGGAACGAAAATGTCAAGTTTTTCAAATGTTGCTAATCTCGCGTTTTTTCCCATTCCGAGCCTCAAGAAAATGTGCGCAGATAATCTTCCCCCCCATACGTCATACAGAGTTTTTATTATTTTTTGACTAAATAAATAAAAGTATTCAGTCCGTAACTCACTTGAATGGTCGAACTGGTTAAGGCGTGTTCGGGTTGAGCGCTTCGCATCGAAAGGAGCCAGGTTCGAATCCCAGACCGGGATTTTAATTTGATGAATGTGTTGTTGCAGAAAAAACTATTGTGGATTGTAGAAACTTCATTGAAAATAATTTGAAGTATTTCTACTCACAAACAGAATCAATACAGGTTGTTGGAAACCAATCATTTTCGGAGCAAATGCATTAAAGGGGAATAATTTTAATGAGGTGATGTATAGGTTTCTTTTATAGTATTGAAACCTTGTAATCAGGTATTTGAGTCGCTTTCTGAACGTCAAGAATGTTTTCCTTAGTAGCAACGAAAAAGTAACGATCACAGTTTTATAATGTAAAAAGTTGTCGATTTCACACACTTTGTTTCTGGTCACATAAGTGTGCACATATTTTATTTGTCACGCCTAAAGAAACTGGTATCGGAAATTACACCGTGTCAAATACGTGGATTTCTGGATATATTTTAAATGAATGGATGTATACTAAATGTCATGATCCGGATATATTCAGATGTATATTAAATGACTTGATTAAATGAAATATATCTTGATAAACATAATCTTGAAACAAATTAAATGTTCTTTAAAAATGATCTATTACAAGAGAAGATGACTGCAGTTGGTAAACTTTAGTTCTCTATTCAACAAATGCTATCAGTTTTTGGTTTGTAAAAACTGGCTGGGTATTTTCACAGATAAATGTACAAGACTTGTCTGTTAGTGCTTTCCCAACTTTTAAACATTTTTTTAACTCGGTTATTTGATTTATGAAACGTATGTCACGTCAAATCAATCGTTGTCTCGTTTATGTATGAACAGATTTAAGTTAAATTATGAATATTTCAAAATGAAATAGAAATACAATTTAACTAGAACCCATGCGATCAATTTTCATATCCCTAACTGTTCCGAAATTATTATTACTTTCTCGCCTTACGAATACTTCGTAAGAAGAGAAAGTTACGTAATTGTGCGTCGGAAAACGATGAATTTTCCAGCGCTCTGCGCTTGTGTGGCGTAGTGGTATGAATGCCGGCAAATTAACTCTGAGGATTTGAGATCGCGTCTCGGATTATAAAAAAAAATTCGGTTGAAAACACTTTTGCTGCTTTAAGTAGTATTATATTGCGGTGCAATTAGGAACAATGCGAGAAAGTATGTGCTTTGGTTGCACCACATGGTATTTCGTTTAATACATTCCTGACGAATCTGTGTGACACAGAATATTAGGAGGACTGGTTGAGAAATAAACAATGATCTTTACTTCCAAAGAAAACATGAATCGTGTGTTCATGTTATTTGCGCTATTAAAAGGATTTTTTCTAATACCCATCATTCCATGCTCAAAGGCGAACTTCTTCCAGTAACGACGGAGTACTTACTAAGCCATCCAGTGCAACACTCTTTCCCAGTAGATGGCGCCTGATTACCTCTGTATCTCCACCGCAATCCCTATAACCGAGAGAGCGGACTTCGATATGTTAGGAAACGGGCCGGTAGAATTGTTAGGGGACTTGGCGGCTTGAACTCCAAGGAAATTACGCGGAGGTGTCCCCAGGCATCACGCTTCGATTGATTTCATTGATTAATTAGTGATTTCGGATGCGTCAACTGCTGAAGTCATTAGTCCCTGAGATACAGAGCTGGTTTTTATCGGAGAGGTGGCGGTGATCTTCCCCCGGTGGATGATGAGATCCGGCGCCGAAATACCCATCGGCTGGCTGGGTTTTCCTCAAACAGGTATCTCCCACAAATGGGGCACCGCCCCAACCGGTAAAACTCTAAGCTGCCGACTGGACTCCCGTCGTGTTTGGTAGTGTAGTGTATGTGTGTGTGTGTGTGTGTAAATAAGGAGAGAGGATGGGAGAAGGAAGAGAAGAGAAAGAGAAGGCGGTTCGTGAGCCGTTTATTACAATACTGCTCCCATATTTGCCTGGTGTTGATTGGAGAATCACGGAAGACTACGGATCAGAACAGCCGTCCGCTAGAATTCTCCTCCAGGCAGCGTCTAAATTCGACCCAGCTTGGTAGCTGTAACTCAGTAATCCAGTCGGGAGGGTCAATAGCAAAAATTAAGTCGATAACTGCGTCCAGCTGGACAAAACGCCAGAAGTCTCTAAGGAAATCGGAGTAATTAATACTTGATGAAAAGACGTTCACTACATCATTCGAAACAGTCAGCTCACTCGAATCAAATGATCAAGTCAGTGATACCGGACTAACGGATTTCCGGCTCTCCGGAGTTAAGTGCAATGAACAATTTCCAGATTTTTACGCGATTCTTATGGTAGTTTACCAGTAACAGAAAACCAATTCTATAACCCTACGCACAAGGGCGGACTTCCCCCATTGTCGGCGGGGTACCTTTCCTGCGCGACTCACAGACACCATCGGTATAGCACCATCATTTCCCCTAGGCACGAGAATTCTCCTATGTGTCTACATCCGCGATCCCATCGGTAGAGGGATCGAAGTGGAGAAATTAGGAAACGGTCCAGCAGAGCTGGAGCGAACGTGGAGGCTTGAGAAGCCCCAAGTGGTGATGGTGCCCCCAGGCCTCACCCGCCGCCAAGACTCGTCTCCCGTTAGGCTAGTCGCAAAATGAGACGCAGGGCCGTGACGTTACGCAGGGTGGTTCACGGTGAGTTTCTGCTAACCAATGCTTGTTGGATCTGCGCACGAGCGCACAAGCGCTCGTCCAATGAGCAGTGGTTATCAGAAACTCACTATGAGTCACCCTGCTTCACGTCACGGACCTGCGTCTCATTTTGCGACTAGTTTTACGGGCGGAAATTGCTTGCATAGGGCGCTAGCAATGGGAAAAGCTGGAAGAGGGAGCTGAGTGGACGGTTAAAAGAAGAAAAAGAGAGAGAGGCTATGTAAATATCTACATAGATATACTTGGATATGGTACCTTCGTAGTCCGTTAACTAATGAGAGATCTCCAATGAGGACCGGAGATCCACGAGGGAGATTGTTCGCAAGTGTAAGGACGTTGAGATACCGATCCACCGCAGGGCCGCGATGGACCACAATGGGAAGGGGAGTGACCGCCACTTCACGCAGCAGCCGCACCGCGACCGGGAGAGCTGAACGGTTTCTTCCAGATCTTCCTATCAGCTCCCTGTTCGAGCCCTTGCGTACCTTCGGGGCAGACTGTTACGTCGACCATGAAGGCCCTTTCCTCGCTCCTGCAGATGTCCTTTTCCGGGACGGCTCGGTGGAGTGTCGTGTCCGTTTCCGGCAGATGTCCTTCGGCGGGATGGCTCGGTGGAGTGCCGTATCCGGTTCCCAGCAGTGTCTGTCCGAAACTGAAGGACCGTAGGCGTAGGGTGAGGCGATACGTTTTCAGAAGGGCGGGCTGAGCTAAGGAGGCGTTGCCCACCACATCATCCGCCTGTGTCAGCGCGGCCCTCCCTTGTCAGCAAAGGCGGCTCCAACTTCTGGCTCGCCTTCTTCGCGCGCACGACATTTTCGATGACGTACGAGTAGCGAAGCCTAGAATGACCTTTTCCTGCCCGCCGGAGCCTCTCTGACGTGGCCGCGCTGTCAGCGGCCATCTCGCATAAAGCGTCCCTCGCATATAGCGGAGTGCTCCATCTTCCATCTCGGAATCGTTGGAGCCCCAGACCGCCATACGTCGGGCTGCAATACAGGATACCGTCCGTTTTACAATGCGGCAGCGTGAATTATGCTTTCATACTGCATCGAATGGCTGAATACTGCAGCGAATGGCAGTAACCACCCATTCCAGTGACGCCCGAACACCAGTTGGTGCAGGAAAAGCGATTGGATGTACGTCTTCCCCAAACGCAGCCGTTAATACGACTTCAGAGCTGCAACCCGGAGTCTCCCCAAGGCCTCTTCCATCCTCCTCCTGCAGGTCACGGGCATCGAGCCCCACCACACAGTATTCGACTCCCAGGTAGAGCAACGATTGCTCACTGTGGAGACCAGGAAGTCGTAGATCCCAGACACTAGAGGCCTGGGGATCCTGCATGACCCAAGGCTTGTAGATCGTCCAGATCTGGAATGCGATACTCTGAGGTGGCACCCCCATTCCTAGCCTTTTACTACATCTATTCCAAGAAAAGTTATTAAGTTGGATTTATTTTCCAAAGGAAAATGAAGCCAGTAAGTAAAAGCTGAAAATGAAAAAAAAATTTTGGATGTTAATTACACATTCGAGAATGTCACCATTCGTTTAACTTCACGTGGTTGATTACATTTTTCTTTGATCCCTACTAAAATTGTCAAAAATTCACAAAATATCTTGAATTGAAGGGGACAGCGCAAATGGGCCTAAGTGACAATTTAAGAAAATGAACAACAATCCAGTTAAAAGTTACATAGTTGTGGTTATAAAGAGTTGTGAAGAGAAAAATTGTGACTTAATTCTTTATTTTATGGGGGAAAACTGGTCAAACCAACAATGTACAGAGATAGTTCACATTCTTAGATAACAAATAGTGCCAATGCCTGATACAAATAAAAATAAGTACTCCAGAGAAATGGCTTACAAGTACAAGCAGAAACTACTACTTATGAGCAACTGCTTCTTTTCATATGAATAAAATATTTCGTGAAACTTGGGACATTTACTTCCCTTTCTTGAGTAATTGCTCACTAACTGATCTGTTGCGATTCGTCGATTTTCGTTCGTTTTGTTTGTCTACGTCACCCCGCCACCCGTGCTTGTTCCTGATGGTGTCGTCCATGTTAGGTTAAGGATTGACGTGAATTTTTGGTGAAATCGTACGAAGTCTTCCATTATTCATTCACTCACTAAAATCTCACAACCAGTTCACAACGGTCGTGGAAAACCTTTCTTCTATCCATTTAATACATTCTGAGTCACCTACAGAAGTTGCTCCGAAACGTGGCACTAAAAGCACAATCTCAAATTTATTCATACGAAAAGTAAGCAATTTTCCTCGGTCGAGCAGTTACTCACCAAAGGAGAAATTGCTAAAAAAGAGTAATTACTCGCGTCTTTTATTTATACTGTTTGAAGCAATTGCTTTGAAACCTCGAGAAAGAAGTAATAACTCAGTTTTATTCGTATCACCCATAACTCATTTATCATTTTTCGGAAATTATACAACAATTGCGCCTAGCCAATTGAATATATTTAGCTTTTTTCTGGAGCCGAAATACATGTATGCACTAGATGCCAGTGGATTCGTCCACAGTGGCCACGTTAAATATACAAAAAAAAACCTCTAACTCGTGATGTAGCCAGAATCCATGTTTTGTGCGTCCTTGATAACAAAAAATCGAATTACTGTCCGTCTGTCCGTCCGCCTGTCCGTCCGCCTGTCCGTCCGCCTGTCCGTCCGCCTGTCCGTCCGCCTGTCCGTCCGCCTGTCCGTCCGCCTGTCCGTCCGCCTGTCCGTCCGCCTGTCCGTCCGCCTGTCCGTCCGCCTGTCCGTCCGCCTGTCCGTCCGCCTGTCCGTCCGCCTGTCCGTCCGCCTGTCCGTCCGCCTGTCCGTCCGCCTGTCCGTCCGCCTGTCCGTCCGCCTGTCCGTCCGTCCGTCCGTCCGTCCGTCCGTCCGTCTGCCCGTCCGTCTGTCCGTCCGTCTGTCCGTCCGTCTGTCAGTCCGTCTGTCAGTCCGTCTGTCAGTCCGTCAGTCCGTCCGTCCGTCCGTCCGTCCGTCCGTCCGTCAGTCCGTCTCTCCGCCCGTCCTTCCGTCCGTCCGTCTGTCCGTCTGTCCGTCCGTCTGTCCGTCCGTCTGTCAGTCCGTCCGTCCGTCCGTCCGCCCGTCCGTCCGTCCGCCCGTCCGTCCGTCCGCCCGTCCGTCCGTCCGTCCGTCCGTCTGTCCGTCTGTCCGTCCGTCCGTCTGTCCGTCCGTCCGTCTGTCCGTCTGTCAGTCCGTCTCTCCGCCCGTCCGTCCGTCCGTCCGTCCGTCCGTCCGTCCGTCCGTCCGTCCGTCCGTCCGTCCGTCCGTCTGTCCGTCCGTCTGTCCGTCTGTCCGCCTGTCCGTCTGTCCGCCTGTCCGTCTGTCCGTCTGTCCGTCTGTCCGTCTGTCCGTCTGTCCGTCTGTCCGTCTGTCCGTCTGTCTAACGCTAGCGGCTAAACCGTTCAGCCGATTTTCTCCAAAATTGATATTCCCGAATCGACCTGGCTGATGTCTCGGTGAAAATACGGGAGAGAATGTACCCCCTGCAGGGACAGGAGAAGCTCTAAGCGCTCGAATGATTTCCTGCCGACATGTGTAGTAGTACAGTGTACGTAAGTGTATGTAAGTAATTATATTAACTCATAGATACCCGATTTTATTCAACCTTTAGAGAGTAAAATGTTGAAACAATAAACCCGTACCGTACCAACTTTTAGAGAGCATCTTCTATTGTTTGTTTTTTAATATCTCAGCATCGATTAAAAAAAATTAATATTATTTGCAATTTTAAGTATGACGCCATTTGAGACAGACGCAGATACATAACCGCAACTGATATTGCGCGTTTATTGTGTACTAGCTGAAGTATCCTCCCTTGCCGGATACTCATTAATCGTAATCATCCTGCCTCACCTAGGCCGCCACTCTGCCCTTCCCTACCCTTTCCTATTCGTGACACCGTCGTTGCTATGGGCAGCTGTAAACAGATGCACTGTTGCCAGTGACGGTTTCTGGGTCGGTTGTATGTTTGTGCGACCATCACTTTTATTTATTTTCACAGATACTCGAATATTCCAGGCGTATTTTAAATAAATCCATAATTTAATTATCATTCTTCAGTAACTTTTTTATTCTTTAAGCAGCGATTCGTTTAAATCATCATGATCATTGTTTTTCTGCCGGGAAGGTTTGTAGTTTTGCCGACCAAGCGTTGTGTGGTCAAATACGGATTGTGCGTGCCTATCTTCCAAGATCCGTAAGTGTCTGGGAACGCACCTCCGTATTCTGATTGTTTGATTGAATGATTTATTTATTTTTTTATTTATTTACGTCAAAAAACAGTTAAAAACTGCGTATGACGAGCTATGGGGAGATGTAAATTTTGTGCACGTTTTCATAATTCTGTGGTCTCTGATTAATTCACAGATTATTTCATGTTTCCGGATGCGGCAACAGCAATGGTCATTAGTCCCGTAAGTATAGAACAAATTTAAATCACGCGAGGTGGCGGTGTTCTTCCCCCACTGGATCATGAGATCCGGCGCCGACGTAAATGTTGGTGTGGGGGTCCCCCATCAGCGGGGCACCGCCCAGATGGGACAAGCTCTAAGCTCCCGACTTGTCACCCGCCGACGTATGTGGTAGTGACGCATGTGAGAGTAGCTGCTAGTATGGGTGAGGATAGGACAAGGAAGAACAAGGAACGTTCGCGCGCGGTCCGCGGCCCGTTTGTTAGGGAGCTTCTCCGGCATTCGTCTGGTACTGATCGAAGAAACCTCGGGAAACTACCGATCAGAGCAGCCGGCCGCAAGAATTCTCCTCCAGACAGCATCTGAACTCGACCTAGCTATCTACTGCCGTATGCGATCCAGGTGTGTTAGTGGGGCTGCAGACCTCGTTGCGGCCAGTGCGGCTATAAAATCGTGCGCGTTATTTTGTTGTTGTTGCTTTCGTCATCGTGACTGCAAATGAAATGTTTACTTAAATTCGGCAGAATATTCATTCTCATCACGTAATCAATGTCTAGTCTAGTGCGTCTATCTTGCATTCGACGAAAAAGATATTGCAAATTATGCGTTCAGGACGACCAACGTCAACCTCAAACACAGAACAGATTGTCAGAAGGAAGATCAGGCAATTCACACCCAAGTTCTATCTATTCACTTACGGAAAACATTTGAATTTGTGGTTGCAAAAAAATCATTGTACTGTTTTCAAAGCTTATTATTTGGCGGGGAAGATTTATGGACCAACACAGGTGTGAGAGATATAAATCAACTTAGAAATAAGATTGAAAAACATCAAATCTCGAATACGCATTTTATAAATTCATTTGCTTGTTTTTGATAAATTGGACATTGCAAAACAGTTAACAAGCGAATTGTCAATGCGTAACCAGAAGTTTAACTACAATAGGCAAATCTTAAATGTATGATAAACACTAGTAAATTCTATGGATCGTTTGAGTTGGCTTGAAGAGGACCCAAGAATCAGATTCGTCAAGAAATGCAATGGTCTTCAGGGATCCAGTGAATTTTAAATGAAGATATTCATAATTCTTTACGGGTTAATTTTGATAAAGCCACTGATTTCAATGGAACTTCTAAAACACAAACAAGCTTACGTTGTATTATATGGAAATAAAAGGAATTCGTGAAGTATACTTCTATGAAGTTATTGCAGATGAATCATATTTTCTATGTCTCCACTGATCAGTTCAGCATTTGAACAATTCCCCGTTACATGCATTACCCAGTGGCGGCTCGTGCATTTTTAGTAATACGACGAAATACAAAGAAGTAATTTGAATTAATTACAGTGATTCATCGATAGATTACATACATCGACTCGGATGAGAGAGAAACGCGTCTCGACTCAGATTGCCCTTTCACACGGTTTCCGCCAGCTCACGTTGTAATGCTGGTTTTAACTTGCGAGTGAATGGCGAGAAATATTATAAAAACGTTGTTACAAGGGCAATAAATATTTCTATAGTTGGCAACAGCTCTTGCTGGGAATTCAGGACGTATAGTGCGATTTTTATAACTTTGTCCGTCAAGGCCCGTCTTCACGATGGAATATGTCAGGGTATTTCGCGTCTTTCTCAGGCGTGCCGCTAGATCGCGACTGTATCAACAGTGCTTGCAATCATGCGACATCTAGCGGCATGGCTGAGAAAGACGCGAAATGCCATGTGATATTCCATCGTGGCCATAGGGGCTTGAGGGACAGGTATGTAAACACGAAGTTTAAATGAAGGAGATTCAACCCCGGCGTTGGAGGCATGGTGGGGGTATTTACGAAAAACGTCGGCAGCTACTTGAAAAATAATCAAACAAAAGTAGACTCCTTTTACTTCAGCGACATCACGCGATGAGTAAAGGAACTTACTCACGAAGACGCCGGTCAGTTGCCTAATGGCGAATGTTGCCTGTTGGTGCTCGGCATTGCTGGGGCGGTCTTAGGGCGTGCCTCAATCCAAGACAATCAGATGGAAAAGAAGTGGTAAGGGGGCAGTATTGTAGTGCTAGCCGACTTGGAACCGAATCGGGTTCATTGTTATCTTCATCTAGAAGATTGTAAGGCTTTGAATTGCAGTTCCCTTGACAGGTCTCTACGTAGTTTGTGCTGTATTTTTGTGAGAAATTTATAATAATTGATCTATTAAGTATGATTATTATCATTACTGTCAGGGGAGTGTCCCGTTAATACTCGTAAATAAATATTACTTCTCACGGAAACGCTTGACTTCGCTGCTAATGGCTGTCTTGGCAGGTTCCTTCGTAGTTCTTTCATTCGCCGCGTGATGTCGCTTAAGCATAAGGAGTCTAGTTATGTTTTAATTTTCAAGTAGCTGATGACGTCTTCCGCACATACCCCCACACCGGAGTTGAATCTCTTTCTTGCAGACTTCGTGTATGTAAAAATCGCACTATAATTTAAACCCTTATTTCTGTCCTCGCAAAATTATTGCCGACTGATGCTCAAATAATCTTCAGAGCAAGAAATTGCCGCAACAAACCAAAGATGACCATGGCCACGAAAACAGAAAATTTGAATAAGGTTTCAACGTAGACTTTTATTGCATTGGAATATGAGTTTTTTCGTAAAATAGGTAGAAAAGTTTTTAATACAAGCAAGTAATAATAACTATTCTAAATTCTCTAAATGGGAAAGATGAATAATTAAAATTTTCGGTCAGGGAGAGACGAATTTAAGCCCCGTTAACAAATTTTTAGCACAAAAAAATAATGAAGTTATCTGTAAGACGTAAAATATATTTCAAAATCTTTTAGCAAAATTAATTATTTAACACTTTTTAAAAGAAAATTTAGACGTAGCATCCATGTGAATATAATTCGGAGTGATGTTCACGAAAACAGTATGATTTTAAAAGTGGAGACCGTCATGGAAAATTGATTTAAAAAATAATTTTTGTGTTCAAAATATTACATGAAACATGTGAATGGGAAATATTATGAAGGAAACTGAATTAACATTTTACAGTTCTCAATATTATGTAATAATTGTTTATTATTTATTTAACGTCAAAAACAGTTTAAAACTATCACTTTTACCAGAATTTTCAAATGCGAGTTTAACCTCAGTAAATATTAAAAACATCTCTTTTATTTATAACGACCTTAGAAATTCAAAAATACTATATTAGAGAGACAATTAGTAATTTGGGACAAATTCAGAATAAAAAAAGAAATTTCGGTGAAATTTTAAAATGTCGTAGCTCTGTTACGAGAGATTCCTGTTGCTTGAGAAAAATAATTTTTAACGCAAATTTGTACAGAATTTTATGATCTTTAAAATTTTACATAACCATTTTTGCACTATGTATCATTAAAAGATTATTCTGCAAAAAACAAAAAAATTCTCGAAATTTTCTTCTTTTCTTGTCTACCAAAACTTTTTCCGAAGTGTTTCGAGGTGTGAAATTTAAGAGTTTTCTTACTAATAACAATTTAACAAAATACAAAAATAAAATCTCCTACCTCACCTTTAGCAAGGACACCCTTATGGCTGCCCTTCGACTCCACTAAATGGGCTATGATTGGTAATGAGTTTTACAAGTGCTGGCTGAAATGCGTTAACATGGATTGATTTATTAGTGTTTCTGAGGAAGTCAATTGCTAAGGTCATTATTCCCATACGTGTGGTGCATGTTTTAGTCGCGGGCGGTGACGATCTCCCCCTGGATGGCGAAATCTGGCGCCGACATATACGTTGGCTTGTGGGTTTTTCCTCAAGCAGGTACCACCCACCCGACTGGTCTACCAACATGTGTGGAGGTGCAGTATTTATTTGAAAACGATAAAAACAGTATTTTTTAAGTGCAAAATCGAAAGGATACATTAAGAAATGAAACACACTGGGGACCACCCACGATTCTTACTTCTTTTTATGCAATGACTTTCTGAGACACTCTTCTACTTCAAGATCATTTACTCAGAATACTTTCATAAAAGGGTCTCGGCTATTTCTAATGTAACAACACAAGTACTTTGTGAAATAATTTAGACGATTGTCTTGTTTCAGTATGGGTGTATTATTATTAGTTTTCCTTTTAAATTATTAACAATCGCACTTTACATTAATTTAGTCAGTATGCTTAAAACATCTGTTACGTTTCGAAATTGTTTTGTTTTCACCTTCAGGTAAGTTTGAAAATAATTAACATCATAAAAGTGCGTAATTGTGTAAATTATATCTGGGTCATTCCACGTAAAACCGGACAGCAAAAAACCTGAAGTGTTTCAAATTCTGTAAAATTTTTTTTACACTATCTATTATGAAAAGTAAGAGACACGTATTTTTTTGTTTAGCCGAGAATACATTATTTTTGAAGTTACAATTATTGAAATATATTAATTTTTCTCCAATGTCGAGATGTTTAATAACTTTTAACTCCAAATGTATTGCTTGTAAAAACTTAAACTTGATTTCAAATTAAAGCTAAAGAAGCAATCTTTCAACAAGTGTTTATAAATAATTGCATATATTATATTGTGTTTTTTAAATTGTTTATAATTTTTAAAACGATTTTTTTAAGATGATCCCCATGTTTTTTTGTTTTTAAACTCGTCGCCATTAAAATCTTTCGACTTTCATCTCCATCTCTGCAAATTTTCAAAATGGCTTCTGTTTTAGAACTCACGTAAAAAAATAATATTCAACGGAGCGCAGAGTATATTCTCGACCGCCGCTGCGCACCGCCGCAGCCATACCGCTTTGCCAATGCTCCTTATGTCTTCCTCCACTGGACTTGCGGCCTTGCGCAACACTGCCTACGCCCTTTCATCGATGTCAGCAGGTCGTTTACCACCCAAGGCAGTGGCAGGAAGTCGCCCAAGCAATACAAACATTGGGATCAGTTTACATCCAAGAGTGTGTGACAGTGCAAATAATATCCTCGTTTGTGACGCGTATGTGAGTGCCCATGCGCTTCTTTCTTTCTAGGAGAGTGACAATAAATAATTGAAGATGGCAGGTACAATGAAGATACGCTTTGATTCATGTTTCAATCCTTTCAATCTAGAAAAGTATGGTAGAATTGAATGTAAAAGTTTACATGTAATACGAAGTATCCTTCAAAAGTTGGGCACACAATACTTACAAATTACTTCGAACTTGAAAATCTGTAACATATACAGATGTAGAACTTCAAAATGGTTTATAAAATTAAAGTCAAACTTCTAAAGGTACCATTGAAGATTTTCCAGCAAACCTGGTACAAGTCAACAGAGTAGAAGTTCAGAAGAAGACAATAATTCGTAATTGAACACTGAAATCAGAGATAGTGGTGATCCATCTCTTACTGAAGCAGAAGCTGCGCCAGCCAAGAATGTTAAATTATCACATCTGAAAGAAGTTTAACAATATTGATGTTAGGTGAAACACCTATTGGGGAAAACGAAACTGAGTCAAAAAGCATATCCTCGTGGAAAAATGGAAAAAATAAGACGAACCTTAGAGAAAGGAATATTTGATATAGAAGAGGTAGAAGAACAAGAAATGAATACATCATAGAAGAATTGAAAAAAGATACGCAACTACTGATGATAAAAATTAAAATTTTAACGATTTTTAAAGATTGGTCTTTTCCTAAAGTTAAAAAACATTTCGATGCATCTACTCACATGATAACTGTTGCAAAACAACCAGCAACAAAGGAATATTGTCAACTCACATTTTTAAAGTTCGCTGAATTAAAATGGAAACACTACATTTTACCAGGAGCTAACGGTACACATACAGTATGTGTTTGTGTATATCACGAAAACGTACGAGTAAAATATATTTTTGACGCTGAAGGTCTCGCAAAGTTAACAGATGATATAAATGCCTTAAAGGATTGTCGGTACTACCTAACAAAAGTTATTTTTGACCCTCCAAGAGCTGACTGTTACTTTAAAAAGTGTGACAAATGCCTTGGACTAGAACGACTTAAAATGTTGCAGGAAAGTTGAAGAGAGGATGATTGACAGAGTGACGTATCGGCAGTGGATTCACGTTGAACGATTCAAGTACATCATGATCCGATTACGACTACCAAGAAGCTCTATGACTGGGCACAAAAACATACAAAACAGTGTTTTTCATCTTCAGCAGTGAAGATTATGAAGAAGAATGAATTCACTTAAAAGTCGTAGAAATGCAGCAAAATGGCTACGTGGTACACGTTCGTTACATTCCTTTGTTCCTATTTGTGAAGATCAAGAAATAATTAAATCATGTTCCTTGAAAGAAAGTGCAGATATCCAAGTTATACAAAGAGAAACTTAAAAAGACGTAAATCATATACAATTTAATATTTTATGTGTTTTGGAATATTAACAAGAACTTTAAAACTCATTGCTCAGTGAACATTTCCACTTATCTTCCTGTTGTGAAGCTTGTTCCCCCCAGCGTTTCATTCGATAGCGGCACATACAACGACGGACGCATGAGGATCTCACGGCGCTGTGAACGAGGTAAGATTTAAAAAATTCTCAAAAAAGTTATTTTAACAGAAGCCATTTTGAAACTTCGCAGTCCTTTAGAAGAAAATATGAACTTTTCTTTGCATTTTTTTCAGATTTTTAATTCGCGATAACATTAATAATTTTATAAATAAAAATATATAAACAAAAAATTAACACTAAAAAATAAATTTTATAAACAATAAGATAAATTTCATGAAAGGTACAGATATAAGCTTTGATTTAAGTGGAACTCAAAACCGAGATTTTAAAATGATTTTGAGGTACAAATTATTAATGTTAATGCGTACGAAGTTACGGAAAATTTAAAAAAATAAAATGACGAAAATATAAATATTTGAGCAAACTAAAAAATATGTGTTGTATAGTTTGTTTTCATCAACCTGTAAAAAAATAATCAGAAAGATATGAGACATCGAGGTCAATTTTCCTTCAAATTCGTTCGATTTTGCGTGGAATGACCCATCTACGAATCAATCACTTCTGATTTTGGTGACACACCATTTCATACAATTTCCGTTAGAGATGAAGCTAAGCCATATTCTCATTTTGATAATACGAAGACATCAGCTGTAGTAGTCCCACTCAGTATTCATACGATCGAAAATATTGTATTATTAATATTCCAAATAAGTCTTAGGAATATAAATAGAGCAATATCATACATTTGATGCTCAGTAAGTGTTTGACATATTGGTTCCACGGGCTTCCACTATTACTTATATTGCAGGAGTGGCACTTGGAATTATATGTACTCTTACAATTAGTGGTGTCTGAAGGAGTGCTACTAGCAGGACTGGCGACTTAACTATAAGTACACTTATTTATAACTAGTGGTGCTAAAATATCCGGTACTTTCTCCCCCTTATTTTCACGCAAAATTATGCGAAAAGTTCTCAAATTTTCGAAAAATTTGACATGAACTTACTTTCAAATTATATCTTTAAGGAACAGATTTCATTAAGGGGAAAAATCTATATCTTTAATATTGTAGTTGTAGGAAGACTCAGATTTCTTTTTTAACTTTTGCAATTTTCGAAACAATCAGAGTTTTCAACGAACATAAAACCTCCACCATTCTCTTAAACGTCACACTATCCAACAACAAAATTTAATAAAATTCGATGGAGCCACTTTTAATACTAAAAATGTCTCAGGGCCTAAATGTAAAGTACCCCCCAAAATTAAAATATCGGTTTCAAGTTCAGGAGACCGCGACATCAGCCAGATCGATTGAGGAATATCAATTTTGGAGAAAATCGGCAGAACTCTTTTGCCGCTAACGTTGTTCACAGACGGATAGACAGACACACGAATGGATAGATGGACAGGTTTGCAGTCATTCGATTTTCGGCATCAAGGATTCACTAAACATGGATTCTGGCTACACCACGTGATACAAGATTTTTTCCTAATGGGTGTAGCCCGAATAAAGGGGAGAAAAGTGCCCCAAACCGATTCGAAAATCACGATACTCATATGAAAGAGAATACAAAATGTACAGATTCCCAAAAAATCAGCCTTCTGGGCTGGGCTATCTGTTGCACAGATACAATAAGAAACGTGTTTTTCATGTCTTATTTTTTCTCAGCTTCTATTGCATGAACATGGCGCTGCAAAACAAAATTACGCTTCATTTTAATTCAATTTCCATTCAAACTGCGCTTCACCTGGGTTTCATTGTTGCTGAGCGTTTGCCGTGTGACGCAGGGCGAGGAGAACCGGAGGGGCGCCCGAATGACAGAAAGAGAGACAGATTGAGTCAGAGAGAGACGGAGAGTGTCGGAGACACAGAGGGAGAGACGGTACGCGTGAGACAGAAAGAGACATAGTGACACAGAGAGACAGAGAGAAGAGAGATAGGGACACAGAGACACACACACACACACACACAGTGGCAAGCACAAAGAAGTAGAGAGAGAGACAAGAGACAGACAGAGATACAGAGAGAGAGAGGCAAACAGAAAGGGACAAAGAGAGACACAGAGACAATCACATGGAGAGAAACAGAAACAGAGACAGACACAGAGACAGACGGTGGCAGAGAGAAACCCCTTTTGTTTTTAGATTGACATATTGTTTTTAAATAAATCAAATTACTCTATTTAGATACATTAATTATTCATGTTTATAATAAAAATCAAATAACTCAGATGTCGGTTTATTAATCATCGACAATTAGTCATAGACAATCATTGTTTCTGTTTGGGGATTTGAAGATTTTATTTCGATAATGTAAATACTTTCCACATAAAAACAAACATTTGTCAGCAAAAAATTGTAGATCATACTGGTGAGTGAGACTTTTCAATAATTTAAATATAAATTATTTAAACATTGGTGAAATTGTTTTCCAATCACATTTTGTCGCGAATTTCAAGTATTTAAACGAATAAAAATGGTCGTAATTATTTTTCACTATCCTCCACAATGTTTAAAGATTTGAAAAAAAGTTGTAGAATGTTATAAGACACAGTCTGGGGGGAAATACTGAGACAATACTCCAACGTTATCATGGCGCAAATTACTTTGAAAAATTTTATTTTTGTATTTAAATTTGGCGCCAAAATTGATTAAAATACCTTGAAATTCAATTATTTTCTCCCGCTATCCAATTTTTTCAGCCTGATTCATGCAATAGAAGCTGAGAAAAAAATAAAACAAGAAAACACTTCTCATTGTATCTCTGCAACACATTACTCTAGGAAGCTGATTTTTGGGGAATCTGCTATATTTTGTATTCTCTTTCATATGAGTACTAGCAAAATACCCGGCGTTGCCCATTTTTTTTGTATTCATTCCTTGTGAAAAAGAAAACGTTTCCGTTTCTCTTTGCCTCCGTCTGTCTCTGTGTCTGTCTGTGTTTCTGTTTCTCTCTCTGTGATTGTCTCTCTCTCTCTTTGCCCCTTGCTGTTTGCCTCTCTCTCTCTGTATCTCTGCCTGTCTCTTGTCTCTCTCTATCTCTTTCTGCCTGCCACTGTGTGTGTGTCTCTGTGTCCCTATCTCTCTTCTCTCTGTCTCTCTCCGTGTCACTCTGTCTCACGCGCGGCGTCTCTCTCTCCCCCTCTGTGTCTCCGTCACTCTCCGTCTCTCTCTGACATCACTCTGTCTCTCTTTCTGTCACTCGGGCACCCCTCCGGTTCTCCTCGCCCTGCGTCACACGGCAACGCTCAGCAACAATGAAACCCAGGTGAAGCGCATTTTCAATGGAAATTGAATGAAAATGAAGCGTAATTTTGTTTTGCAGCGCCATGTAGAGGAGTTACAACAGAACTAACAGCACATAAACCTTCTGGGTGAAAAACACGTAGAAGTGCCAACTTTAATGGAGATCGGTCACACGGTTATCGGAGTTTACCTCTTACATATAGACCAACATCCATTTTTTTTATAGAGTGATCGATTTGGTTTGTGAGCACTTTTCACCCCCTTATTGACTATATCCTTTGCACCTAGCTTTATCCATTTTCGTTCAGAGAGCCCTGTAATATGAGTTTCTGCCCAAAATTCGCCGTTTTTCCGCGCAGCATTACAGCTTATAGAGCTACAGAGTAGAGCTTTCTTTCTACTCTGTAGCGGGAAAGTAAAAATGGATCAGTGTGACTGGCTGAGACGGCTCAAGATAAATTTTGCCATTAAAATGTCTGAGCGGGAGACCATAGTGTTGGAGCCTCAATGGTGGCGGATTTTCAGCACTATTTAAATAGCTAGGCCAAATTCAGATCCGTTTGGAGGAGAATTCTAGCGGCCGGCTGCTCTGATCGGTAGTTCTGCGAGGTTTTTCCAAGATAACCAAGTATATAGCAATATCATAACAAATGGGCTACAACAGCGCGCGATCTTTCTTTCCTCGTCCGTGTCACATACTCTCTTCTTACACATGCACAGTCCTTTTACACATTGTTGGGAGATCAGTCGGGATCTTAGAGCTTGTTCCGGCTGGAGTGATAGCCCGCTGGTGGAGGTACAAAGAAGAGGAATCACCCGCACGTATATGTCTGCACAGGATCTCATACTCTAGCGGGGAAGGCACACCGCCACATACAACATACACTGTACTCACGAGACTAATGATCATAATCGTTAATGCACACGAAAAACAAAATTATCAATGGATCAGTGTGTGCCAGACATCTTGCAGAAAAATCGCAAGAACGCGTTTGTAATCCAACGAAATGGTGAAAAGAACATATAAATGAGAAGAGGAACAGTGTAGAATATTTTAGGGGCAAACACGGAAAATCAGTGCCCAAGAAAAATCAAGGCATTGACAGTGAATGCGCTTCTTTTATCGATACATCTAACCTCAAATGCGAACGCCACACGCTAAGATATGATGAAAAACAAGGAATATTGTTGTTTACAAACTCAAGAACTACAGCATACAAAAACGTATGTCTTAGTAGTCTCATTGCAAGAAAGGAATGCATTCGTTGAATTTCTCTAACAATAAGTTCAAGTAAACACAAACGTAATTAGTCGATAGAATGACAAAAAAGTTACCTTTGAGGTAATATACTCGTATAATCTGTAAAATAATTTAAAAATTGTTAAGACATTTTTCCAGTCAAACAAATTTGCTGTGAAGGTAATAGGAAAAGTATTACCTTAAATATACGAATAATGGTAAAACAAACCAAACCCAAAATTTATCTCAGTTCCATGCCTTTAGGCGTTAGCACCCTTTCTCACTAGTACGACGCAACTGAAAAAGTAATTATAAATACAGTTTAATACTGAAAGCGAGTGAACTTCATATATTTTATTTGACAGAAAATGCATAAGAAAAAGGTGCTTACTATAAGGGAGGTTAAGCCTTTACACACAAAAATTTTTGTTTAATTTTCTAGTCTTATTCTTGAAAAAAAATATTTTTGTTGTGTTGTGTTTTTGTAAAGCAAAATATTCTTGAAATATTTACGTTCCTCAAAATCAATAGAAGTGGTTACAACTTTCTTCCAGAAAATTCTTGACATGTTAAAAGGGAGCTTCATGTTTTTGTGAATAATATTGCAAAATGTGTGTGTGAAGATTATAAAAGGTTTATAAACAAATTTACACGTTCTGACGGGTATTTACAGCTTATCCTATCGCGTGACGAACCATGTGTCAAATGCGGGTCTCCCCACAATGCGGGGACTTATCTCACCCTACATTCCAGACTCGTCTTAATAACACGCACATTTGTACTTTTAATCTGTGCTGTTATTTTGAACACTAAGTATGAAATATGTAATATGTTTGGTTAGTATTTTGTTATGCGCGAAAGGTAAATATCCTCACGTATGATGTATGGAAAAATAAAAGCTTGACATGCAGTGCTAGAAGTTAGCCCGCTAAATTTTAATTCATATCAACAGTTTAAAATGTTTATTGCGATAGAAAATTTCGATAGTTTGTGAAGTACGCGCAGAAGTCTACTTTTGACATAACATTTAACCCTTTATAGGTCGGGTAACTTTTTCCCCAGAATTATTTTAATTCTCTTTTAATTGGTTATGTTTGATCTTAGAAATATGAGAAAAATATTAATTTGTGATTTGAATAAATATAAAATGGGCTAAATATGAAAATTATGCGGTCGCATAAACGACCACAATCGATTTAGGGCTACACATTACACTATGGATTGTGGTGCGAACAGAACCACCTCGTATAATTCATGAAAAAATATTATATCCATCATTAATAAACGTCTGTGTGTTCTTTACAAAGTTGAAGAAAAACGTTGGAATAGACATGAAATACATAACAAGAAATTGAAAGTAAATGGTTCAAATAAGTAGTAGTGAAAATATGATATACATTTACAAACAAAAAACTAAAATAATAAAATCATTGGTTAAGGAAAACAATATTGAAGGAAACGTGGGCTGCTCGAGTTCATTAGCTGCGTTCTTGGCGTCACGTCATCTGCATCTGAATCCCTTCAATACTCCGAATATAACGCCGCATCATCATTCTTGTCAAAATTAGCCAAGAAATTGTTAAATTCTTAATATACCATAGGTTCCAAACTGTGGAAAACTACTAAGTTTAGACATTCTGTAAGATAGCAAACCACTAGTAGCAAATATGGGTGCTACATTATACTACGCAAAATATACGTAAACACTGAAGAAATGTAAAAATATAAATTATTGAAATGTTTTCTAAGCCAAAAATATTCGGAAAACTAAATCTATTTAGATATAATCTTACATTATTAGACAATAAATTTATTGTTTAAAAACTTTCTTAAAATTCAAATTTCCACAGAACAAAAAAATATTTACGATTGTGTACTTATTCCTGATTACACCCTTGCAAATATAATTTACCATCATTGAAGTAAAATGGAGTATTGTATGAATAAAAATATTGTAATGCTAAAAAACATCACAATAAAACAATATTAAATAAGTAACACACCGCTGTTCTCGAAAAACTCCGGAAACTCGAAACACGAAAAATCACATCTCAACCAATGATCAAATGAACACTCCGCAAGAGTGCCTGTGTGCATTTTGGTTGCGACGACGACCACCACATACATGGCCCAGCAGCTATATTCCATGAATTAATGCGATCACACTATCTACAACAATCGCATTAGAAGACTCTACAATGCGAAATTAGCAATAAGGATGAAAATGGATTGGTTTAGCTAAGCAAAAAGCGGCCGTACAGCATGTGGTTGCGGAGAGAACCAAGTGTCTTGGAATTCGCCATAAAGTTAATAAATGCACAAGTCATTCCGATATATACTGATATGATTTTTCAGTATTAGACACAAACTTTCCTGTATTAGTTTTCTATTTCCTTTGGTCTCGGCTAGCCATTCGGACTTGCCACATACTCTTGCCTGCTGCCATCTATTGCCGCCAGAAGTACATTTTTGACATTTTCTTAATTTTTTGCTTTCCTAACAGAACGGAAATATTATTTTAAAAATATTAAAGAACAATAAACCCTCGTCCTAAGTTTTCATGGCAATTTTCTTGGAAAAATTTGGAGAAGTGTTTTAGAAAATGGCGTTCAGCGGTAATGTAAACTCAAAAGTTGAAGCTCCTTGTCACAGAAAAATGTTTGAGTTTTTAGAAAAACTTCATTAGAAGTCACTTCATTGAAGAAGTCTTCATTAGAAGACTCTAGCTCACAAATACCATAGTGTTTACAAACATGCTGGAAATGTGCATATTAACGATGTGAGATATCTCTCAAAACAATTACATTTGTGTAATTAAAGAAAAAAACACCTCAAAAAACTTTACGGCATAGTCAAAAGTGCAGTTAGCACTATCCGTTCGATAAGTTTGAAAAAAATTGGAGCCATTTAGGAGAAAAATAGTGGTTTAACCGTTTCTGAAAATACGCAAATTTGAGCTATTTTTTGCAGAAAACGGTTGCATTTTTGAGAAACTTTGTATAATGGCGGCGACGGCGACGGCGACGGCGACGGCGACGGCGACGGCGACGGTGACGGCGACGGTGACGGTGACGGCGACGGCGACGGCGACGGTGACGGTGACGGTGACGGTGACGGTGACGGCGACGGCGACGGCTTCGTGGGACGCGCCATCCCGACGTGTAGTGACTGCTGCGCGGGAGGAGTCGACTGCTGCGCGGGAGGAAACAACTACTGCGCGGGCGCAGGCACCTGAGGAAGACGCAGGGATCCCAAACTCTGACTTGCAGGTGAGGAAAGGCTTCGCTAGATTGTTGCAGGTGAACGGCCGTAGTATCATGAATAAGGTAACAGAATTCTGGAATTTAATTGAGGCTTGTGATCCTGATATCGTGATAAGTACAGAGTCTTGGCTCTCGGATGCGGTAGCGAA
>JAHLJT010008446.1:200967635-200997373 GCA_031308135.1 Acheta domesticus
GGATAGTGAAATGCGGTGCTGACGACGGTGAATACAATTTTTAACTTTCGCAATTTTCAAAAATTCATATAGTTTGACAAAAATCGGATCTGCGCCATCTTTAAAGGCGTGTTTTGCTGTGTCCGAACAAGAAATTTAAGTAAAACTTTTGGAGCTATTTTTTAGAAAATTATAAATCGTTCTTCAGGCTTGAAATACAGTACATACCCCCAAAATTAAAATATCCCTTTCAAATTGGCAAGGCCTGAAATTCGGCCAAATCTCAGAGACTATCAATTTTACTGAAAATCCTGCCTACGATTTAGGTGCTAGTGAATTCGACAGACGCACGGAAGGAGGAAAGCACACAGACAGCTGAAAGCAGGCAGAATGATAGACAGGCAGCCAAAAAGACACACAGCAGAAAGAGAGCGAAACAGAGGGTAGATAGACCTGAAGCAATATCCGACAACCGACAGTCACACACACACGATGACAACAGACACGACGACAGTCAGCCAGCCAGCCAGCCAGCCAGCCAGCCAGTCAGCCAGCCAGCCAGCCAGCCAGAGAGACGACAATCAGCCAGTCAGCCAGCCAGACAGAGAGACGACAGTCAACCAGACAGACGACAGGCAGATAGACAGACAGACAGATAGACAGAGACAGACAGACAGACAGACAGACGACAGTCACAGACACACACACAACGACAGTCACACACACACGACGACAATTAGCCAGCCAGCTAGAGAGATGAGAGACAGACAGACAGACAGACAGACATTCAAACGACAGGGAGGCGGACTTCCCGGCTGGGGCAGTGCCCTGCTAGTGGAGATACCTGGTTCGGGAAATTCTCTGCCAGTCAATATGTAGTTCGGCGCCAGATCGCATCATCCAATGGGGAGGAACATCTCCATCGCCCGGGATAAAACATTATCTATACGAATAGGGCTAATGAGCATAGGAGTTGGCGTACCCGAAAACTTCAATCAATCAATCAATCAATCAATGCTCGCGCTGACCTGTCCCAATGTCTTCGTCGTACTTTCACCATTTCTCTCCTCGCCTGCTAAACGTTCGCGGTCGACCGGATGTCAAAAAGAAAATATCCTTAGGCGTCACCAACACCAATGGTTGTGGGAGGGACTCAATACATCAGGTACAGATTACCGTCAAGTCCCCTCCAACACGCCCACATAGCGAAAATAGTTTCGGCAAGCCGTGTTCCGTGCCCCCCCCCCCCAAAAAAAATGACATCCAAGAAAAAAAAACACTGCACATGTCTATCTCACATCCGCCGCGTCGCCGCGAGTGCACCGGACGCCTCCACCGTCTCCAGCCAGCGTCATCCCGCCGCCGCGCCGCGCCGCGCCGCGCTGCGCTGCGGTTGCCCGCGCGGCCTTCGGGTTGCACCTCAGCGGCCATTCAGAGCTTCCGCGCGCGCCAGCAGCCTCGCGCTCCCCGTAAGCCGACACCCACGCTTCGGCCGACGCGGCGGCGCGGCGGCGGCGGCGGCGGCGGCGGCGGGGACCGGCCGGCACGTCACTCTGCGCTTCGCTCTCGCTACTCGCTGCAGGCCTACGCCACTCTTCCGCCAGAAGCTCCGGCCGGGAAGTCTCCAAGGTATGTAGGGCGGGCAAATTTTTTTTACGCCAAAGTTTCCAAAGTATGTCGTTGTCGTTGTCTAAGGCATGGGCTCTAAAATCATCTACTTTCCTAATGCCAAATTTTCAAAAATATGTCGTTGTCGTTGTCTAAGACATGGGCTCTGAAATCATCTACTTTTTCTAATGCCAAATTTTCAAAAACATGTCGTTGTCTAAGGCATGGGCTCTGAAATCATCTACTTTTCTAATGACAAATTTTCAAAAATATGTCGTTGTCTAAGGCACGGGCTCTGGAATCATCTACTTTTCTAATGACAAATTTCGAAAGTATGTTCTTGTCGTCGTTGTCTAAGGCACGGGCTCTCCAATCATCTACTTTTGACGACGCCCGAAATGGGCTCTACTGTTGGGCTATTTCAACTGGGCAACACAATGGAGCCACACGCATTTATTTTGATGTCCATATTCGCCGTCAGGAATAGTCAATAACGGCCGTATTCATTTTATCTTATATATGTCGTTCACTGAGCTGAGCGAATAATATAAGGTTTTTGGTAAGACGGAAGTTGTGGTAGAATTTAGTTTTGTCAGGCATTGATCCAAGATGCTTTTATATGCCAACAAGTATGAAATGGCACTCGGGTAGTGTTGTCAAGGTCGAAGCCACGAGCGGAAGTCCGTGGCACGAATGCCACGACGAAATCTCCCCTCCTCCCGGTTCATTACCCCGACACCAGAGACAATGCTATCCCTATTGTAAAACGGCGGTGTTACTAATAGTTTCCTTTCCCGACGCTAGTTGCGCAGAGAAGCTCGTGGCATGCTACGGTGTCACGATGCGTGCCACTGCCACCAGGCGAAGACCTCGACATCACTGCACTAGGGTTTTCGGTCCATTGAAAATCCACTACCCAATTGAGTATCTATCTGCAAACTCGCGTATTAGCAGCCAGTGAGCTAACGACCTACACCAGGCATGTCAAGGTTGTGGGCAAGGTAATAAGCTTAGCAGAGCTCGAGGGCACTGCGTCCAGAAAATTGGCGCGAGATTTACAAGTAAGGGTTGTACAAATTGTTCCGTAGTGGCGGTACGTCACTGAATACCTGGGTCTTTGGGAAAAGTTACTTGACATTAATTGTCACAAATTTCGCTAGATAAATTACCAGTTTTCCCTTTAAAGCGTAGAAATTATCAAATAAAATTAAATAATACGTCATAAAGACTTCAAATTCTTAATTGAGAGTAAATTACACATTTTGATTCCCGCCCTTTGGCGGATTGTTTATAAAATGCGTAATTTAAAAAGAAGGTAAACATGAAGTAGTAATAAATGGTACAGAATAATCCAATTCAGATCCCGGTTGTTTGATAGAACAAATCTAGCAAACATTATTTCACATGCAGCCATTACTCCTCGCAACGCGCTGTTTCAGCATGCGCACGTACACTTCTTTCTACATTTGGAGGGGAATTGAGAGCGGTGTCAAGGGCGGTTGCCCGTGATCGCAGGAGCGCCGGACTTCCAGGCGGGCAAGGAGCTCCTGCGGGCGCGGTTTGATGTGCCCGCCCTACACCTTTGGGGCCGGATGTTATCAATGTTTAGGCCAGGTATGTCAAGGTCGTAGGCAAGGTAATTAGCTCGCGGGCACTGCTACCAGAGCAACTGGCGCGCTATTTCAAAGGGTTGTAAAAATTGGAAGTGGCGGCACATCTGGTGATACCTGGTCCACATCAGTTTTTGGGACAAGTCAGTTGACAGTGACCCAAAATTTAGAAGTATTGATTTGCATTTTCTATACTACAGTAAAGAAATAATTCATTAAATTGTAATACATTGTCAAATATCATATGTCCATTGAGAATTTGAATTAAACATTTTGAATCGAAAGTATTTGTATTTTCTAATCGTGATTAGAAATTACATTAAATATCCTGATTGTTGATAGAACAAACAGTATGACAAACATTATGGTATAAAACCTCTATTTCACGCCTGGCGTGGAGTCGAGCTCTCATGACCGCCGGGGTTTTCAGCGGCAAATAGCTAATGCGGATGCAGTTTGGCATACTGGAAGGGAGACCGGACAAGGATATTATTTCCCAATTCTCTGATTTCGACCATTGCTCGTCCATCTACACGAGAGTTTATAGTTCAGTGAGTCACTTGGAAATACGAGAAATGGAAATATGGATAAAATTGCTGGGAAAAATGAAAGAAATATCAACGCTGGAAGAAAGTTTGGAAGAAACTGGTGCCAGTTTCTCAAAAGTCACTATTTACCGAAATCGAACGGGTTGCATACTTTATATTTGTGTGTGAGGGAAACAAGCGATTTGTTAATTTATGATGAATCTGACAGACACGTGGCCCACATTCTTTGCCAGTCATTCTGAATATTATGTACATTGGATACAGCAAAATACCACTAGAATATCGTATAAGAATGAATATGCACTGTGTATGATGCAAGCCGTGACTCATATTGGATTTTTCCTTCCTGATATTCTTATCCAGTTCCAGTCACGTCTACTTCATCGTATTTTCATAATACGTCACATCAACTTTACTGCTACCCAAAGAGCGCTAAGTGATTAATTAGTTTATTTTCGTGTGCATTTGAGGATATCGCCTAATCTAAATTAGTTTTCATTGTGCTATTTGCTATTCCCTCTGTCGAATGGCTTGGTAGGTCCGAGCATCAATTGATCTCACTGCAGTGCCTTTCACCGGGAGGTCCTAGGGTTTGAGTCCGACGGTGCCGAATTGCCGAACTATGTAATAGCTACATCGAGTTTAGCCATGTCTGGAGGAGAATTCTAACAGCTAGTTGCTCTGATCGGTAGTTTGCCGTGTTTCTTCGAACACCAGGCGAATGCGAAACAGCACCCTAATGAATGAGCCACGTACCGCACGCATCTTTCTTTCCTCTTCTTTGCCCTATCCTCACCCCTTACACACATAACACGATCACACATGTCCAAGAGACCATTCGGGAGCTAGAGCTTATGCCGTTAGGGGCGGCGCCCCGCTTGTGAGATACCTGGTAGGCGAAAAAACCCGACAAGCCGACGTATAGGTCGACGCCGGATGTGGCCCTCCAGTGGGATCACCGCCACCTCCCGCGATAAAAAATGCACCACACTTACGGAACTCATGACTCGCATTGACCTCCCGGAGACACTAAGCAAATAATTAGTCCCCTTTGTGAAACTTAAAAAAACTGTAAATGTTAATGTAATGCGGTGGTTTTCGGAGACGTTGTCCTTTTACTTCTATATTTTCCTCCTTCTAGTGTCCAAACAATTCACAGAATGAAAGCTGGCGCACGGCATTTACGATCTCTTCCCTTTTCCTTTGTGAATACTTGAATCCAGAAAGTTGGCGGGTCTTTATGCTCGCCACCTGTGCGTGCTGGGTTTTGCGAACATGTCAAATGCAAGCATCGTTTGACGCTGCTTCCGTAATCAATGATCTGCTGTATGCTTGAAGACGCTATTTTTATATTATATCCTAAATAAAATTCAATGTGAACAGAATGATTGCTGTCGATGAAGAAATGACAAGTTATGTTAGCAAATTGAATAGAAGTAAAATTACTCTAAATGACGATTTCTCGTTTATGTAACTAAATGAAAACTATATATTTAAAGCTCCTATAACAATGAAATGAATGTACTAAATGGGAAGATTAATTATTCCTCATATCCTTCCTTTCACATTTTTGAAAATCTGACATAAGCGACTTCAATAGTACAAAAATTAGTACATATCATACAATGTGTTGAAATGTTATCTTCAGGCAAAAGTAGTATACCCGTGTCTAGAAAAAACTTATTCTATTATTCACATAATTACGTTATTCTCTATGCATTTATTGGCATTTGTTCGACATACATCTATATGACATTTTAAAAGATTTTTTTAAATATTATTTTTTCATTATTTGTAATAATTACTTTTTAATTGCTCTCATTATGCAAGAATATTTTAAAATTAGCTTTAGCACTATCCATCCATCTTTATCAAGTAGCAATTAGAGTTTAGCAGGTTTTGCGGATACGTTTAAGCAGAAGAAATAGACAATACAGCTACTTATTACGAATAAAGCAGAACAGGCACAACTTATTACGATTATTTCTCATTTCAAGTATTTATTCAAATAATTCTCAATCTGAAATTACTTGGGTGAAATCTGATTAGTATAAGTTGTGTCCCTTTACTTACTTGAAGTTCCGTAAATGAAACTAATACATTCTCATGTGGCAGTTCTCATTGCGCTATACATTATTTAATGAAATGTATTGATTATTAATTGCGCATCATCACTAAAGTGGTTAGGCTTTGAAAATCGACATTTCCCTTACGTTAGTTTCAGATATTTTCTATATTGGCTACAGGCACCAATGCAACAATGTATGTATTATATTAATATGTATTAATATGTATTAATTAATTAATAGGCTAATTAATAATTAATATGTATTAATATGTAATAATTAATTAATATTATTAATATGTATTAATTAATCATTTTATATTAACATTTTTAATCCGGCACTTTTTGGCACGCAACTGCGGAAGAAGTGAAACGTTCAACAATCTTTCGGAAGAGTTTCATCGTGTAACACGCTGAAAAATGTCCTGAAAGCGAAAACAAGTAATAACATGCAAATATGACCTAGAAAGTTCAAATACTGTCTTAACGAATAGTATTATTTATTACGCATATTAGCTCACAGAAAGTTTTGTTATGATGCTATAGACTGCAATTAATATACTGCCTTCACTCTACACAAACAGCATGTAACAAACAGAAAAATGTAGACTTCCAATGACGCGTTCTGCTATAACAGATTCATTTAATTGTCAAAGGGAACTGCGATGGTGGAATGATTCGTCTTCTGTAACACTTTATTTACCAGGAGGAACGTATTTCAGACTGGTCTTCTTTCAGCGTGCCAACCAACCACGTTTGTTACATATCTTCCATCCATCTGTAACTCGTGTATTTAAACCCATATCTTATCCATCACTTCATCGGAACTGAATTCGCTTTCACCAAACTCGCAACTTAGTAACTTCTCACTAACTGGAACTTTCGTTTTGGATATATCAAACAATTCAATGTCTGAGGAACAAGGTACGAGCTACAATTACCTGTTAAACAGGTTTACATAACGAGTAAACAATATCCTGGTTTCAAGGAATTGACCGAACAGCAAACAATAGCTCTTACCTACTAGCACACTCCAAAACACTCCTAAATTTACCACATATGTCATTTATTGTTTTTTTTCAAAATATGTCCCAAAAAAACTAAATATGCATTTGATTTAAAACCTAATTTCTCATAGAAATCCGCCTTCATGCTTTACTTAATTTCTCTTCAGGATAGTTTACCATTGTGTGCGGCTAAAGCCTTCTTGAATGAGTCTTTCTTATGCAGACCTTTCAAGAATTGTTTAATTGTATTCTCAATTAAATTTAAGAACTTAAAAATGCATTTGATTGTAAACGCATTTTTTCGTACAGGACGGAAAGAGTTACGGTGCAATGAGCTTCAATTTTCCCTGAAACTCTAATTGCGTATGTCGAATTGAAGAAGGAAGTAAAGAAACAATAATTCTGCATCAGTTTCATCTGGTGAGTCATCAGTAGCCGCCAGAGCCAACTGCAGTTACAAAGTAACGCGAGAAGGTACTCGAGTTCTCGGAAATTTTACAGGAAATTTTCACACGGGATACAACACGTCAACACAATCTTTCCTTGAGAAGTATATTGGTTGAGGTGGCTCAGGGCATCAACTGATGTAACTGCAGTGTCTCTGACCGGCAGGTACTACGGTTCGAGTCGCGACGGTGGCAGGCCAGTGTAGTCTACACTAGCTAGAAATCTACGTAGCTAGGCTTGGCTAGCTAGCTAGCGAAAATTCAGCCGCTGTCTGGAGGTGAATTCAGCGGTGGCTACTCTGATCGGTAGTTTTCCGTGTATTCACTGATTGCCCTGGCAACGCCAGGCGAATGCCAGGGCAGCACCCTAATAAACAGGCGATGGACCCCGTGCGATCTTCCTTTCCATATCCGTGCGCTATTCTTACTCCTTGTTTACACTTATATGCACTATACAACCACGCATGTCAGAGGACCAGTCGGCAGCTAAGAGTTTTTCCCGACTGGCGTGTTCCCCCGTTGGAGGGAGATACCTACATGAGGAAACCCCCGCAAGCGAACGTAGGTCAGCGCCCGACATGTATGACAGCGCCTGACATGTAACTCCCGACGTGTATGACTGTGTAGTGTGGGTAATGGGTGTGCAAATAAAAGACGAGGATAAGACAAGGAAGGGGAAGGAAAAATCGCGCGCTGTCTTTACGGTACTGCTCCGGCCATCACCTGATGTTGATCGGAGAAACCACGGAACAGCAGATCAGAGCAACCTGCCGCTTGAATTCTCTTACAGACAGCGGCTGAATTCGCTGAAAGACAGCCGTTAATGTCGAAAATCCTGCCACTCTCGGGTTTCGAACCTTAGATCCTTCCGCTGTGAGGCAATGCAGTGCTATCAGTTGATGTCCTGAGACACCTTTGCAGGTCTTATGACGCGATGATTTGCAAATTGACGCGCCCGGAAAACGAAATAATCAATCGAGAGGTATTTTCATAAACAAACGTTAGAATCTGCGGGAAAGAGATATTCATTTTACTCTGCCGAGTACACGCCGAGTTCAAATAACGTTATTTAAAACTTTCATTGTTTTACTTTCTCACCGTTAAGAAGGAACTTAAGAGAAAGCTACGTACTCGTACGTCAGAAAACTTCGAATTTTCTCCAGAAAAACTCTTATCGGCGGGACCTGGTAACGAAAAAGTGCATAAATCCTGTTTCTAAATATAGAAAAAATCCTCTAACAAGTGATGTAGCAAGAATCCATATTTTGTAGGTACTTGATACCTAAAAATAGATTGACGGCAAAACGTCCGACTGTCCGTCTGTGGTCAAGACTAGCGCCTAAAACGTTGGGCCGATTTTCTCGAAAATTAATATTCCTCAATCGTTATGGTTGATGTCACGGTTCCTAGATTTTGAAACCAATATTTCAATTTTGGGGGGTACTTTACATGAAGTCTCTCGGACATTTTGAAAACGTTCAAAAACATTTTGTTGTTGAATAGTGTGTAGGACATTGAAGGAAATGCTGCAGGTCCCATTTTCGTTAAAAAAAACGATTTTTTCGAAAATTGTAAAAAATTAAAATTACAATATTGAAGAGAGAGGTTTTCGCCTGAGAAAAGTCTGTTGTACAAAATCAGCTCTTTAAAGAGGTCATGTACAGTGATTTCAAAAAACAAGTAGATTTTGCGAAATTTTTACTTGAAATTAATGAATTATATACAGGTTTCACACGAACTACGGGCCACGAGAAAAATTGAATGAATGGTATTCAAATAATTAAAGTTAAATTATAATTGACTATTGAAAATGCCAATATTAATTATATTTTTATTTCCTCGCGCTTTTACTCAATTTGTTTTCCCTATGTATTGATGTATTTCTTTTTAAGTAATCCGCAAAGCTTAATTGAAATTTCCGTAACAATACCGCATCGATATTTGCATTGAGAAGCTTATTGTTGTTAAACGTTGATATAATGATGGTAATAAGATGCAACTGTTTTATTTAGTCGAGCTGGTGCTTGTGTAACTCCTAGGACGAGAGTCAGTACATCCATTTACGATGAATTTCGCAGCAGTATTTTATAAATTACTCCTTAGACTGCCCAGTGCGGTATGTTATATACCATTTAATAGCATCTGATCGCTAAAAAAATGTACTTCGTATTGAATAAACGAAAAAGGTACAACTTAAAGAAAACTATACCCGCGAAAATTTTTCCATAAGAGCCTGTACTAATTTAAACTTCTTTTATTAAAAAATGAGGCTCGTAAGGGCCAAATTGTTTCTTATCGTCTTGAAGAACAGAGATTTTATTTTCATTTAAAGTATTTTGGGGGGGTACTTCACCGTGGTTGATCTAACGAACATACTACACTAGTTTTATTTTCCTGCGCTACTTTTGAGGCGGTGTCAATATATAAAAAGGCGGTAATAAACTAACTTACTATTACAAATCGTAGAATATTAGTAATTAATTAGTTTATTGCTATTCGAGTTATTTATCAACTACGTATAATGTACTACAACTAACCGATAAACAAATTGAAATCTGAATACATATGGAAATACGCTTGAGATATTGATATTATTGAAGAATTGATATTATTCGCCAAGCGACTGCACGACGCTATTGAAGTAATAGCTGAGGTGTTAGAAGCGTAGGAAATGCAATATTTCAATATTATGTAGCGGTTTCCAATAAAGCGAAATTGTATGCGCTGTTGTAGCACCACTAGTTTTTTTTTGGAAAGGGGTGAAGCCCAATACTTCGCTCTCTAGATGGATTTAGAAATAGCGCGGATCCAGAGGGGGTGTATTCGCATTCATATGACATGAACATCCTAAGGCCGGAAGCGAAGTGATCAAGTAAGACGTAATATGTATTATAAACATGCATTACGTTTGTATCAACAGACCGTAAGTAATGAGATGGCACACACATCTCAGCTTAATCCATTTTAAATTTGATCTATTTTTAAAAAGTTCTCTTCGGAGAATCATTTACCCTACATAGGTTCCCGAAATATTTGTTTTTCCGTTTCTAAACTCAGAACTTGTACACGTGGTCGTAGGCACACCTCCGAACCTGAATAGATACGGTTCTCTGACAGTGCCTTCCATGGTTACATCCATGATAAAAGCCATTACCTTGGGCGGGTCTCGCGCAAGCAACACTCTTTCGCATTCCAAGGCTATCACCACGACTGGCCATGCCGTATGTAAATTTGAAAGATAGAAGTATGGGAAGTACGGGACAATGATTAAAAAACTACGTATTTTGGATAGACAAGCCGCCTTTCAAGCTACTTAGCCCGGCTAAATAATTGTGCTCTGAGCAAAAGAGTTCCAACGGGTGTTTATCTTGTATTTTGTGAATATGTGGTGAGGCCAAAATGGAGACTTGGATTGTGATCAATGAATGCCGTCCTCAGAAACTCCGACCTCTCTCTTCATTCTCTTTCCCGCCTTCGGTGGACGCTTTGGCTGAACACTGCCAATCGAGTAAGTGAAGCTGCTATTTATTCAGTCTTTCTTTCTACACTCTCCTTTCATATACAGAACAAATGTCAAATTATACAAGTAATATTTTGCTATGATCGTATAAAAATGAAAGACAGGTTCCACTATGCGTGCACGATGCGTGCACGATGATAGTCATTTCTGAAGACATCTGAGACATAACAGTAAAAAAAGATTTTATGGCACATTGACGTCAAGTCACATTGTTTTAAATACATTTTTGTTATTGACGTCGATAAACACGCGCGTAGATCCTTAGCAACCAACCACCTAATCTACGAATTAAGAGAGCGATCGTAGCAACGGCCGTTAAAATGCTCGACAATTTATTAAAAATAGTTTAGCGGACGTTCGGGTTCAGATTTTACCACAGCTTATACAGTTTTGAATAAATAACTCGCACAAAACAGATTTCTTGGAGATAAATTTAAACGAAATTTCTTTTTACAATTGTTTTTGTATAGATGTATTTAAGTTACAATTTTTGGACATCCATTGAATGTAATGCCATTTGAACCCATGACATTTATCTTCGTTAGTATTACAAAAATTGATTCTGAAATTGTTCCTCCCGCCCCTTTCGCCCCTCGCCCCTTTGGTCCCCTTCTTCTTTCCCCTATGTCCCCCTCCCAGTTCTTCCCTTTGCTGATCTTGTCCCTTCTTAGACATCGTCCCCTTGTCCCATTTCGTCCCCTGTCCCATTTCGTCCCCTGTCCCATTTCGTCCCCTGTCCCATTTCGTCCCCTGTCCCATTTCGTCCCCTGTCCCATTTCGTCCCCTGTCCCATTTCGTCCCCTGTCCCATTTCGTCCCTGTCCCATTTCGTCCCTGTCCCATTCGTCCCTGTCCCATTTCGTCCCTGTCCCATTCGTCCCTGTCCCATTTCGTCCCTGTCCCATTTCGTCCCTGTCCCATTTCGTCCCTGTCCCATTTCGTCCCTGTCCCATTTCGTCCCTGTCCCATTTCGTCCCCTGTCCCATTTCGTCCCCTGTCCCATTTCGTCCCCTGTCCCATTTCGTCCCCCTGTCCCATTTCGTCCCCCTGTCCCATTTCGTCCCCCTGTCCCATTTCGTCCCCTTGTCCCATTTCGTCCCCTTGTCCCATTTCGTCCCCTTGTCCCATTTCGTCCCCTTGTCCCATTTCGTCCCCTTGTCCCATTTCGTCCCCTTGTCCCATTTCGTCCCCTTGTCCCATTTCGTCCCCTTGTCCCATTTCGTCCCCTTGTCCCATTTCGTCCCCTTGTCCCATTTCGTCCCCTTGTCCCATTTCGTCCCTTGTCCCATTTCGTCCCCTTGTCCCATTTCGTCCCCTTGTCCCATTTCTTCCCCTTGTCCCATTTCGTCCCCTTGTCCCATTTCGTCCCCTTGTCCCATTTCGTCCCCTTGTCCCATTTCGTCCCCTTGTCCCATTTCGTCCCCTTGTTCCATTTCGTCCCCTTGTTCCATTTCGTCCCCTTGTCCCATTTCGTCCCCTTGTCCCATTTCGTCCCCTTGTCCCATTTCGTCCCCTTGTCCCATTCGCCTCTTTGCTCCCATTGTCACATCTGTCCCTCTGCCTTCATTGCCCGCTTATTCCATTTTTTACCCTTGAACCATTTGTCCCTGAGTCCCCAGAGGACTTGTTACATAAATAACTATTTCGCACAATCCTGGTGAATGAAGATGGTTCTTTGTTGCGATGACCATGAAGACGAAAGATGAAATAAATAATAATTTGTAATAGATTGGTGGAGTAGCGTTTCCGTGAACGGCTAAGGTCAGTATTCACGTAAGTTTAGTGGATTTTTTAACTCGCAGGTGGCGGTTATCTTTCCCAGCTGGATGACAAGATCCATCGCCGACCTACACGCCGGGTTGCGAGATTCTCTAACCAGGTACCTCCCACCAGCGGAAAAGTCGTACACTCACCGACTGGTCTCCCGACATGTGCGCTAATGTAATGCATGTGTGTAAGTAGGGAGTGAGAATAGGACAACTGAGAGGAAGGAAAAGTCGCGTGCAGTTCGTGGCCCGATCTTTAGAGTACTGTACCGGCAGTCGCCTACTGTTGATTGGAGAAACCACGAAAAGCTACCGAACACAGCAGCCAGACGTTAGAATTCTCCTCCAGACAGCGGATGAATACGACTTAGCTATCTACCTTGTGTCGAAAATCCTGCCACAATCGGGACTTCAAACCTAGGGCCTCCCGGTCAGAAGTACAGCAGTGACATAATGCCTTGAGTCATCTAAGCCGGTATTCGTAATAAAAGCATATTTATGCGATCTACAAAAAACAAATTTCGCATGAGTGGCATGATTGTTTCTTGCACAATCGATAATGACTGAGGTTTTTTTGCTTTTGCTGAGGTCGAGGCACCCGAGATCGTCAATTAAATCGAGAAAAACAATCGAGATCGTGCAAGAAACTATAATTTCACGCACATAATATTATGCAAGAAGATGAAAACTGAAGTCTAAGGTATTGAAAATGCAACTGTTCATTTTAGAGACTTTTGCATATTCAGAAGAACCTTCAAAAAAGTGTAGTCACGTATAAACACCACTTAATTTGTCGTGTTGTTTTTCTACTATTTTTAAATCCATTTATATTTCTTCGTAATATTTTATATTTGTATAGCATTTGTTGTATTTTGTATAAAAATGGTATCGGGATATGCCTGTGGATATAAATGAGCACAGTTACCACAATTAGCTAATTTCAATATTTTTAACATACATATCTTTTAATATAAATATGTTGTAAAATGTGTTGAAAAAATTATTTTTTTTTTTGTATTATTTTCTTAGTCTATTACCAAAGCAACAGGTTTGGTTTTTTCGACTTCATTCGGAGAAATAAGAAGAGAAAGGTTTCAATTCTATGTCCCTCGCCACAGAGACCGCCTGAGTTCGCTCAGCATTGTCGCTACCTGCAGCGATTCTGACGAGGAAGTCCCAGGGGTCGAGTTCCGACGGTAGAGAATTTCCGACACACGCGTTATAGCGAGAACGAATTCAGCGTGTCTGGAGAGGCATTCTAGCGACCGGCTGCTCTGATGAGTAGTTTTCCATGGTTTCTCCGATCAATTCCAGGCGGATGTCGGAGCATTATCCTAAAAATGGACTGAGGACCGTGCTATCTTCCCTTCCTTTTCCTTGTCCTACCTTCTCTCTTTACACACACACACACAAACTCATGCACTACACTACCACACTTGACAGACTAGTCAGGAAGTTAGATCTTGCCCCGGCTGGGGCTAGCACTTGGAGAGGAAATACCTCACAAGCCGACGTGTAGGTCGGTGCCGGAAATCAGTATCTAATAAGGGAAGAATATCACCAAAGACAAAAACACGCACTATACTTACGGGACTAACGATCGTAGCCCTTTTTTTAAGTGCATGGAAATAATCAATCGTCACAGTCAAAAACACACAATTTTGTAGTACTACGACATTGTTACATATGCACTTATACTTACACAAAACGTAACAAACGATGTGGCGAGTACATTATCATATCGATTACCTTAATTTCATGGAAAATGTGTCATAATATCTATAGCCGGGTCATTCAATTCTAAGCGGACTAATTAATGTTGGCTTTTAATGTAATATCATCTATTATTAATGATTTGGCTAGACCAAAATTATTTAGCGGGCTGGTGTGCGGCTGCATATTAGCGGGCATGAGGTCGGTTAAAAATGGGGTCACGCTTTTCCGGTAGCCACTGGTATATCTTATTATTTCAGGAGATCATTCCGGGTGACTATAGCAAAAAACGTCTCATTCAGAAAAGGAAGGAATTTGCCGATTGGCAAAATGGATTTCTGGAATGGTAAGATGTGTACGCTGAAATGTCAAGAACTGACAGGCACGTTCATCTCATATTTTTATTCAAGGAAATAATTTTGAAGTAAACTTAAGAATATAAATACATTAGAACGTTGATAATCCTTATTAATTGGACCGGACACCTTTCCAATTACTAAATTCTTAATTTTCGAAAAGTAACCTATGTAACGGTTGGTAGACCTCTTGAAAGAACTGGAAAAAATCGGTCATAATACACTCTGATGATTAGAGAGTACTTTGTTTATAATAGTTAATATATAATATCAATATAAACATTTTTGCAATCAGTATTTTAATAATTATTTTTATTGTCGTGTCGATGCTTTTAAACAAATATATGATACTACGTTACTGGAGTATTCACGAAGACCGTTGTCGAAATATTTAATTTACTGCAATGTTATACGAGAGTATTTTATTTACTATTCTTCAGCACTGTGCGTGTTACTTTTTGGAAAACAATTTTGTATGGATTGTTCACCACCTACTTTTAGGTGCTATAGACCACTAGTATATAGTATTACAGTATTTCCTGGGGATTTTTTTTTGCTAGAATTGAATCCGGATTATTGACAGTCCAGGTTTTTGAAGCTCTACTGAAGCTACTGAAATAACGGTTTACAGTAGTTTTGTAGTTAGAATCGTTCGTTTCATAAGTTTTTTTCACCTTTTGTGATGATTGTGAAAAGCCACGATACGTTCGTGGCACGATACGATTGTGGAAATCCACGAAACGTGTGCTTCGTTGCCACACACAGACTTGTCGAAATCAGTCGCTGTCTGGAGGAGAATTCTAGCGGCCGGCTGCTCTGATCGGTAATTTGCTGTAGTTTCTCCGATCAACAGCAGGCGAATGCTGAAGCAGTACCCTAACAAACGGGCCACGGCATGCGCGCTATCTTTCCTAGCTCTTGCTTGTCCTATCCTCTCCCCTCCACACACACACACTAACATGCACTACACTACCACACATGCCGGGAGATAGGTCGCGAGCTTAGAGCTTGTCCCGGCTGCGGCAGTGCCCCGCTAGTGGGAGATATCTGGTTGGGGAAACCTCTGCTAGCCGACGTTAGGTTTGGAGCCGAATCTCGCCATCCAGAGGGGAAGACCATCGCCATCACCGAGGAACAAATTGTACTAAACTTACGGGACTAATGATCCTAGTAGTTCACGCGCTCGGAATCACTAACAATCAATCATTCGAAGGCAGAGTGTCGGAACTTGGTCAATACAACTCGGAAATGCATAGCTAAGAGTCAACCGAGATACACATGAGGTTAGATTGGGGTAAGGTAAATTACGTTACGTTACGTTACGTGGTATCGTGTAAATAGAAATTGACGATTGACACTGTAGAAATCGAAGTTATACCACAGCTCGCCTCGCAAAAGCTTTACAAGTAACCTTTCAACGTGTTCAGGTTCAAATTTGACCTGATTTTTTTCCATCGAAAGATATTCACTATTTATTTGTACTGGGAAAAATTAGATGCCTTCGTGCACTGGAAGTTACTGGAAGACATTAGTCAGTTTTAGCCGCGCAGTTTTCGCTGACACCATGGACAACTCTTGCTGCAGCGATGGACTCGCATTGTACTGCCATTGCTCGCTAGGAACTCTACTTATCAGTTATATCTGGCAGTTCGCTGGGCGGAAAACAGTAGTTCATTTCGGGGAATATTCTGTTCCGTTATACGAAATATGTGAATTTGTTTTGTTTATTCGTCAATTACTAGGGGTTAATCACAAGTAGTACAACAATCGATTATTTTATTCGATTAATAAGCACAATTAAATCAATTATATTTAGGCCGATTAATCTGTGCATCAATTAAAATTTACGATTATAGAGTTAGAACATTTCAGTTTTCATTAAAGTTAGATTGCTACCTTCGCTGGTTTACATATATAGAGTCATGTTACGTCCTTTTTACATCGGTAGCCAGTAATGGCTCTTAAATAAACACATTTATTATTTTGTGTCATTTATTGTTCACAACATTTCGGGAACCCATCATCAGATGTCCTCTAAAAAAATCAATTACGCAATACAAACAGTTATCTCTGACTATTTTACGATTGTTCATATAATTTATCTAAAATACTATTAAACCTTTCTTTATTCTTCGTAAATTTCATTAGAAAATATATACACATATTAACCGTACTCTCATAAATATTGGCATTTCTGCTATTTTTCTTTGCTTACGTTTTTTGGTATAATGTACGAGTAAAATTACCAATTGTCGCTGCTCGAACGTAGTGTTTCCGCTTTTCTGGCCCGTCTTTCTTCCACTTTCTTAATATTCGTGCATTTCTGCCGTCTGAATGGTTACTGAACAAAAAATGTGATGTTTCGATTCATGTTTCAGTTTTTCACTCCACTACCTAATAGCAATGATGGAATTGTTTCAAATTACGGGAAACTCGCAGAAGTACCCGAATATTAAAGTGGAGTTATCTTCCCCTTCTGAAAGCACACGTCTTGTTTTTTAGAAAATCTTTGAACATTCAGTGTTCTAGTTGCCATTTGTAATGAATTTAGAAATGTTTATATCAAAAAAGTTGTGTGACTTTTAAGACAATATGCATCTGAAAATCAATTAAGAAGAGGAAAGGGAGTTTTACCCGAATAACAATGTGACGGACTGTATGTCATGTTCGCCACAAGTCTTTCTTACCCCCAGGCGTGGAAATCAAACTAAAGCCCAGACCTGGAATCACCGTTAACTATGCGGCAAAGTCGTACAAAAACGACCCCCATGCCAAATTTATACCTTTCGTATACTGAACATGTCCATAGAAATATTAAAAATGTTTGGAGATAGGCTGCCAACTTTTCTGACTCCTTTATCTGTTGGAATCTCTTTCTTAACTTTCCTTTCTAACTCTAACCATACTCTGGTTCTAGTAGATAACGCATTTAATAGTAGTTAGGTGTTTGGTATATCGCGTTCTTTTTAGGAATTCTCCAAAGCATATTCTGTTCACATTACCGAATGCCCTGTGTCTATGAATGCCATATGTGTTTCTAATTAGTCTCTTCTTTCTTCAATTTTTCTTTTTATTGTGAAAAGGACATCTGCTTACCAGGCCGCCCTTACTAAAATCAGCTTGCTCTTCAGATTTAAGCGGGTCTGCTAAGGTTTTCAAATGAGTGTTTAACATCCTAATATTTATATGATGTATCTAGGAAGCTTATTCCCCAATTTGTATTACTTTCCGAGCGATTTCATTTTTACTTTCTCGCGTTACGAATACTTCGTAGGAAAAAAAAGTATGTTATCGTGCCTGGGAAAACTGTGAATTTTCGCCAGAAAAACTCTCATTGTCGGGACCTGACAACGAAAAATGTAATTGATCCTGTTGCTAAATTTAGAAAAAAAATCCTCTAACTCGTGGTGTTGCCAGAATCCATGTTTTGATGGCTCTAGATACCAAAAAATCGATTGACGGCAAAATGTCCATTTGTCTGTGCGTCTGTGGTCAACGCTAGTGCTTAAACTGTTCAGACTGATTTTCCTCCAAAATTGATATTCTTTAAACATTTTGGCTGATGTCAAGGCTCCTGGAATTTGTAACCGATATTTTAATTTCGGGGGATATTTTACATGAAACCCCTAAGACATTTTCATAGTTTTCAAATAAATAGCTCCACATTTTTTTATTACAGTTTGTTGTTCAATAGTGCGAAGAACGTTTAAGATAATGATGCATGTATCATTTTCGGTTATATCTCCAATTTTTAGAAAATTGCATAAAAAAATTCAAAACTGCAAAATTGAAGATAGAGATTTTTGCCTTAGACAAAGTCGGTTGTACAAAATTAGTACTTTAAATATGGCCATGTACATTGTTTTGAAAAAAACGAGTATTTTTGACTTGACGGTTACCAAAATTTTGTTTCTCAAAAACGGCTCCAAATATTTTCTTTAAATTTTCTTCAGTTATGTAATAAGGAACGGTAAAAAATATGGTGCTAGTCCTCTTTCTGGGCATCGCTTGGTTTTTCGAAAATCGCAAAAAAAGTATTTTTAAAACTACAAAATAGTAGATAGAGATTTTTGCCTCAGACGAAGTCTGTTGTACAAGATCAGGTACAATTTTCTGAAAAAACGGGAAGTTTTTGCGTAAATTGTGCTTGAAGTGGAGCGGTTTTTGAGAATTTTTTTCGTACAAGTGTTTTCTTTACATTTTCTCCACATGTGTATTAAGGGACGCTAAACTAGTGGTGCTATATAATGGCACAGACTTTCTCGCCGTAGTTATTTTACTACTCTCCTTAGTCTGGTCTAGCATTTGGAGTAAGCTTTATGCTCTCACGACTGCCTTTCTTTGTCTACATGTTGCTAACAGTTCCGAAGTTATTATTACTTTCCCGCCTTACGAATAATTCGTAAGAAGAAAAAGTTGTTATCGTGCGCCGGAAAACGAATTTTCCAGCGCACTGCGCTTGTTTGGCGAAGTAGTATCAGCGCCAGCAGGTATTAACTCTGAGGAACTAGATTCGGGTGTCGGAATGGAAAAAAACTTCCTGGTTAAAGCACTTTTACTGGTTTATGTAGGTGTATGTTATTGCGGAGCATTTAAAAAATTCAAAAATATATGTGCTTTGGTAGCACTCTGTGTTGAATTTGACGTTTTTAATTTGAACGGGAAAGGGAAAAAATATATCTACTGTGGAATTTTTTATACCGTGTCCCGATTTTTTTTTTTTTCGAATCGGACATTTACGTTTTTATACTTTGGCTCAAGTTCCAACACGCGCTCTCATGTGGCGTAGTGGTATGATTAATGGCAAATTAACTCTTGAGAATTTGCGATCGCGTCTCGGAGCGAAAAAAATTTTCCGTTTGAAAACCCTTCCTGGTTTATGTAGTGGTATAATATTGCGGAGCATTTAGGAACAATGCGAGTAATTATGTGCTTTGGTAGCACCACTAGTTTATAAAGTGATTTCACAGAAATTGAGAGTTGTAATTTGCTTGAAGCCATTTTCTTCAAACTTTTAATTTTTTCTAACACATTTTATAAAAATGTAAAATGCGCAAATGGTAACAATTCCAGTGTATTTCAAAAGTTTAGTTAAAATTATTCAATTCCGACGCTCTCAGATATTTCATTTTTTAAGACTTCTTTTAACTCTTCTAAACTCAGGCAGTCTGTTTCAGCAAGATCGTTTTTACTACTAGTTTCTTGCATACTGCCCACATTCCACAACTGTTTGTTATGTGCCATCAAATCACTTTTATCTATTATGGGAATATGGATGATGTCCTCCTTTCAGTTTATTGGCGTCATTACTTTATAAGCTAGACACTGCCGACCACGTACGTCATATTCAGTGTTTCCTTTAAACCTGTCCCATGAATAGTGGTGCGCATATAATGGATTTTTCTGAATTTCTAGCCTTCTTGTATTCTTCTCAGTGTTTTGTTGTTGGACTTCCAATGTATATTCTGTATTTTTCCTGTTTGATGTCTGCATTATTCTATATTTCTTCGAACCATATACGAAGTTTCTTCTTTCTTCAAATCTTTTTAACCGTACTGCTTTTGTCCCAAAATAGTTTTTGCCAACTGCTCCCTGTAACAATATAGTTTTTGTGTTCTTCCATTCTATTTTTACACTGTCACTTGTAGAAATATTCTGAATTTGAATCTTAATTCTATTTTGATTCAGTTGTTTTACACTTTCATTTTCTAAACAATATACGTTAAAATCCTATTCATTCCTCCTTGGTTTTTTCTTTTCAATTTCTTCCATCTAGCCCATTGCCTTAAAAGCAAAACCCCCAGTTCTACATCATTCCTTCTTTTCACAGTTTACTACAAGTTTCCCAGCTATTATTTTGTTAACAATTTTGTAGTCATTAAGGATCTACATCCTATTGCGGCTCTAGTAAGTTTTCTAATATCTTCGGAGTTCATTAAATTTTGTAAATTCTCTTAAAACTCCTCCATTGCTGTTTATAACATTCTCTCCGCATTACCCGACAACATTTGAAATTTCCTTTTTCATGCATTCACGCATTCACATAACCAAAAAGATGTACCTGATATTTCTCATTAAATTAATCTAATATTATCTGTAGTTTATCGTAAATCTTCTGGTGATATCGGCCTACTGCCACAAGATGCCTCCTAACAAGTTTAAATTTTAATTTAACTATTTAACATGCCTTTTAGAACCCTCTCTCTGTCCATGGTTTTGTCAGGAGTTTCTTTCCTTTAACCTTGGGGTTAATTCCTATGAACTACCCTCCCACATTCTAATAACAAGGGGGCGGATTTTGATGGCCTTAACCATCACCAAAAATGATCAATAAAATGCTCTTAATTATTTTTAATTGCCCTAAAATACCTTTTTGAAAAATGACATAAAAAATGTAATCAAAATCAGTTCCGATGAACAACTTATGCTGTTGGATACGTTTCTGATGTAATCGAGGCATATATTCGTTCAAGTAAACTCAACTTTTGATTGTTCTAAGCAGAAAGTCTCTGTCTTTAGCCGACTGTTAGGTGGGCCCCGCTAGCCGACTGTTAGGTGGGCGCCGGATCTCACCATTCAGGGGGAAAATCACCGCCACGTCCCAAGAAAAAGCATGCACTACACTTACGGTACTAATGATCTTAGCAGTTGACGCACGCGGAATCACTAATCAATCAACGGCACTGCGATGCAGAGAATAACATTCACCCAGCTTTGCTGTCCGCAATATATTAATGATATTCTGTAAAAGAATCGGATAGAAACATTCGTACTTACACTGCGCATGCGGTTTTGATTGAGTGCTATGTCCCGCCCACAAACATCGTCAGCTAGCGTTTTATATTTCATCTACATTGATCAAGGTGATGTTACGCGTTCGTTAACGGTGACAATTGTTCCTCGATGGAGCACGAGTGCGTCACAACCATAGAGCGCCAACCGCGCCAGTCGCTCGACCGATGCGTAGTCCTACGAAGAGCTTCCGCCGAGAGAACCCAAGAGGCAGGCGATTTCCCGACTCTTTGAGAGGAGCACAACCTTCCAAGTTCTTTGACACATCTGAGGTGCCGCCTTATGTCTTGCGGAGGTAGAAAATCATGCCGCTCAATAGCATACCGCAGTGCTTGACCGTTATGAAATGAATAATTTTAAATTTATTTGCTTATTATTTATCGTCAAAGGCAATATCATGTGTGTGTGGCATATGGGAGAGAAGTATAAATTTCGCATATCTCCGTGAATTTGTTTACACCTGTCTTTCTATTCGTAGTTGAATGATGACTAAAGGTGCCAACAAGCATAGTTGGTAATATTTGAAAAATAGAAAATATTGCTCTTGTGCAACAGCAAAAGTATAAGTATCGGCAAACGAACAAAATACTTGGTTCTGCAGTAATGCAGGCGAACCAACTACTCCTCCCCTTGCGCATCTAGCAAAAGAGAGTTCCACAAAAGTTGCCAAGATAGTGAAATTACATTTTATATTCAGGGGCAAAGTAAGAAAGATGTGCTTCTACGCCATATCCAGAGGCCGGAATTTACAAGGCATTCCTTTTTTGTAAAATGTATTATTGATCCCGTAAAAATGAATAATTAACGACAATTTCATAAATATTCTTGTGACAAAATAAACCGATTTCAACTTACTTATTTTTCATTTTAACAACTCTTTCTCTTTATTGCTGCTGTTCCTTCTGGTTCTTTTCTAAACAAAATATTGATAACATTTCGGCAATTTGAAAAACATTCCAAAAGTGACTTACAAGATCTCTCGTTTTATTCAGAACATTTATTACCAAGAGAGTTTAAAAATATTGAAGTGCACAGAGGAAATATATGAATGGAACGTGGGAAGAGGAAAAGGCTACTCTCGCGTCATTTGAGCTCAGATGCTTTATCGCTATCGCTAGCTTTAGCGAGGAATTCAACAATCCGATCCTAGTGCTTCTCAGGTTCTGTGCAGTTTAGATCATTGTGTCAACAGAGAAAAGCCCTATTAACAACTGATGAGAAGGCAGTTATGTGCATGGGTATTAATTGTAGTTCTCTGTACTAGTATATAATTCGAATTCTTCTGTAACTTGTATTTGAAGCGTTTCATTGACTTCAGTGATAATGCCAGACTGTGTTAGTGAAATAGAGATTCCGCAAGGAAACCGCAAGCTAAACTCTGTAGTAAGAAACTTTAAGAATGATTTCATCTAAACCGACGCGAAGATTATTCGCTGTTCATTGTGTGATGATAACATTAAGATAGTTGCGAAACATATAAACGACAGAATAATGCAACGCTTGAAATATTCTAAGCGCCAGCAAAACAGATACTGTAAATTCGCCGGAAAGTCACTGATTCACTGATTTACAGAAGGCGGAAGAATACGGTAAGCAACAGAATGCATTTTTCTGTGACTTGACAGCTGTCTTTGTACAATGCGGCATTCCCCTTCGCAAAGTTAGTGCGCCAACAATGAGAACTTTCTTACAAAAAATACACAGAAATATCACTTCCGGATTGAAGGACTCTGAGGAAAGATTACCTAAAAACAATCTAGGAAACCAATATTCAGAGAGTGAAAGATAAAGTTTGTTTGCTTTATTCTAGATCAGTGGTGTCAAGATCTGCTACTGGTGGCAGTGGCACGCGTTGTGGCGTCGTGCCATTCCACGAGTTTCTCTACGCAACTAGCGTCGGGAAAGGGAACTATTAGTAAGATCGCCGTTTTACAATAGGAATGGCTCTGTCTCTAGTGGAGGGTAATGAACTGCGTGGAGTGGCGATTTCATCGTGGCACTCGTGCCACGGACTCCCGCTCGTGGCATCGACCTTGACAACTCTGTTCTGGCTGAAACAATATACTATATTTCGAGGGCAGTCCAAACATTCTTCTGTTGCCTTTGATTGGAGATCCATCGAAATAGTGTTTGTCATGTACGTATTAGAAAAAGCCAATACTACAAGTACAAGTATACGCAACGTTTCCATGACCGCTACTGTAAATCGCGGTCGCCAGGAATTCCATATAGCAAAATATGGCAAGTTTATTTGTTTGTTTATTTGCCAAAAACAGTAAAAACTGTATATGACGCTGTGGGGAAAGAGATTTATCTGCGCACGTTTTCTTGAGGGCCAGAAAAAAAACAAACAGAAAAAATGAATTTAGAAATAATTATTTTAGAAAACTAAAAATATTTGAAAAATGTTTGTTCCCGAGTTACAGAAATCAATTTCAACGGTAAATGAACTACAAGCAAAAGGAATGACTCAACAAAACGTGCGCACAGTGAAGCTACATTTACGTCCAGAAGCAAAACAAGGGGCCATCTCTCAGCATTTGCTCAATGGATCAGGGAAACTGGACAAAAACCTGATCGAGGACGGGGTTGTAACCGATCAAGCAGCATGACTTCAGCATTAGCAAATTGAAAACTATGCACCCCGATCTCCATCACGTAACGCGTATTGCTTACGCATTGCACAAGCAAAAGTGAGTAGAATATCACACTGCAAATAACTTCGTTTCTGAGCTTAAGAAGATGCTGCCTAAAGCTACTAATATAACGTAGAGGGATCACAGGTGTCATTGCCCAATGCCTGCTGTTTTCTCAGAGAAAATTTCAGGAAGATTAAAAAGATCATGGTCTCCTTAAATGATAAATAATCAGGAGCTGTTGCACAAACAAAATCTTTATTGAAAAAATCCAAATTTAGAGGCTCAATTGTTTGAAGGGTAACACTTTCAAATTTCTCGAGGAAGCCAACACGAAACTTAAAGAATTTGTATTGAAGGTGCCTAGGGTCATGTGATTAAAGATATTTACAGAATGCTTGACAGTTTTGCAATGAACAAATTGTGGCAACGTTTTACTCAAAATCCAGATGTTGAAAAAATAGTAAAAACCACAAATTTCAGAATCAATGTGTGTCCCTTTTTCATTTTAAATGCTGCCTTTTAATGTTCCGTTTTTGGTCCTATTCACACAAAAAAGTGCCCTTTAAAATTCTGCGTCTGGTCATACCGTACGAGTTGAGTATTTAGTTTTCCCAAGAGTGACAACTAATATGGTCATTAGTCCATTAGGGCATGGTACAACCAGGGACCGAAAAAGGTATTGAATACCGGTAAAAATACCGGAAAAACACCGGTATTTTTTCATACCGGTAAAATACCTTTATAGGACGTCTATACCGGTATGGACGTCCATAAAGGTTATACCGGTATTATACCGGTATTTTCAATGGAAATACTGCCGCGTGCCCCACACACGCGCCGCAAACACACGCGCGCGCCACAAACGCGTGCGTCACAAACGCGTGCCACACACGCGCTCGCGGCAAACCCACGCGCGCGCTAACAACACGCGCGCGCCAAACGCACGCGCGCGCCCACACACGCGTGCGCCAAACATACGCCCCAAATACATGCGCGCGCCCAACTCGCGCGCACGTCAAACACGCGTGCGCGTCAAACACGCGCGCGCCAAACACGCGCGCGCACCAAACGCGCGCGCCCACACACGCGCACGCCCACGAACGCGCGCACCGAACAAACACGCGCGCCCAACAAACGCGCACGCCGAACAAACGCGTGAGCCGAACAAACGCGCGCGCCGAAAAAAACACGCGCGCCGAACAAACGCGCGCGCCTTACAAACGCGCGCGCGAACAAACGCGCGCGCCGAATAAACGCGAGCGCGAACAAACGCGCGCGCCGAACAAACGCGAGCGCGAACAAACGCGCGCGCCGAACAAACGCGCGCGCCGAACAAACGCGCGCACCGAACAAACGCGCGCGCCGAACAAACGCGCGCGCCGAACAAACGCGCGCGCCGAACAAACGCGCGCGCCGAACAAACGCGCGCGCCGAACAAACGCGCGCGCCGAACAAACGCGCGCGCCGAACAAACGCGCGCGCCGAACAAACGCGCGCGCCGAACAAACGCGCGCGCCGAACAAACGCGCGCGCCCCGAACAAACGCGCGCGCCGAACAAACGCGCGCGCCGAACAAACGCGCGCGCCGAACAAACGCGCGCGCCGAACAAACGCGCGCGCCGAACAAACGCGCGCGCCGAACAAACGCGCGCGCCGAACAAACGCGCGCGCCGAACAAACGCGCGCGCCGAACAAACGCGCGCGCGAACAAACGCGCGCGCGAACAAACGCGCGCGCCGAATAAACGCGAGCGCGAACAAACGCGCGCGCCGAACAAACGCGCGCGCCGAACATACGCGCGCGCCGAACACACGCTTGCACCAATCATACACGCGCTACACACTCATGCGCTATAGACTGACGCTCTATACACTCTCGCGCTATATACACACGCTCTTTCTTTCTGTTTCTCTCTTTCGTTCTCTTTCGATTTCTTTCTCTCTTTCTTTCTCTCTCTCTCTCTCTTTCTCTCTTTCTCTCTCTCTCACTCACACTCTCTCTCTCTCACAGTACACATTCGGCAAAGCGTTTGTTGGGGCCTACGGTCAAACATCCTTCTCTCATATTTCAATTCTACTCACTGCGAAAAGAAATTAATAGCCTGGAGTATATAGGTCGAGTGCGTTATCCTCTGCCGAACCGGAGACGCCCATGGGTCGAAACGCTGACCTCCGGGAACTGCTTAAGCAACGGCGCAGCTCTGGCAGCTCTTACAAACGGAAACTGATTCCGAGAATCGGAATGCGCCAAGGAACGTTGCATGAAGTCTTATCAACCGATGTCAGATTTCTATCGCCTTCGTTCTTTCAAAACAGATGTCGAAGGTCATATCCTGGCAGAGTCCGCAGGCCCGACCACGCACGCTCCCCAAACGCGCGTTCGCTCGCCAAACGCGCGTTCGCTCGCCAAACGCGCGTTCGCTCGCCAAACGCGCGTTCGCTCGCCAAACGCGCGTTCGCTCGCCAAACGCGCGTTCGCTCGCCAAACGCGCGTTCGCCTCGCCAAACGCGCGTTCGCTCGCCAAACGCGCGTTCGCTCGCCAAACGCGCGTTCGCTTCGCCAAACGCGCGTTCGCTCGCCAAACGCGCGTTCGCTCGCCAAACGCGCGTTCGCTCGCCAAACGCGCGTTCGCTCGCCAAACGCGCGTTCGCTCGCCAAAACGCGCGTTCGCTCGCCAAACGCGCGTTCGCTCGCCAAACGCGCGTTTCGCTCGCCAAACGCTGCGTTCGCTCGCCAAACGCGCGTTCGCTCGCCAAACGCGCGTTCGCTCGCCAAACGCGCGTTCTCTTCCCAAACGTGCGTTCGCGTCCCCACACGCGCGTTCGCGTGTGCACACGCGCGTTCGCTCCCCCAAACACGCCTTCGCGTGCCCAGACTATTATAATAATTCTTTCTCAACCAACAACAGAACTCGACCTAGGTTGAATGATTGGTGACGAAAATACGCCAACGTTGAGACTCGAACCCTAGGACCTCCGATCAGAAACTCTGCGGAGTCCATAATTGTTCCTCTGAGCCATCTCAGCGTAAAAAATCAGAATGTTTCCCCTGCGAAACCTGTATGATTATACTGAAATACCGGTATTTTCTCATGAAAATACCGGTATTGTCATAAGAAAATACCGGTAAAATACCTCTAAATAGAGGTATTTTACCGGTATAGACGTCGAATAAAGGTAAAATACCTCTAAAAATACCGGTATTTGACGTCTTATACCGGTATTTTTAAGGTATTTTGAATAAAGGTATAATAGAGGTAAAGATATTTCTACACCGGTATAAATACCTTTACCGCTATTATTTCGGTATTCAGTCCCTGGGTACAACGCGGAAATTGGCGAGGCTCCTCCCTTGCTGGAACCTGGTATCAGGCGCCCGTTTACACGTCTGTTCGCGAGTTTCCTCCTGCATGTATCGGGACATCACCATAGCCAGGACAATTTATTATCTAGGTTATGCGGGATGAGGCGCGTCTCTGTCATGGTGGCTGAAGTTTCGGCCAACGTATTATAACCTTCCTCAAAGCAACTGCTGAGTAGTACGCTCTGAGTGTACGCAGTGACGCGGCTTATCTCCGAGACGCCTCCGACTGCGGAAGCCAACGCAATTTAGCCGGGACAAGCTAAAAATCTCGTGATTCGTCTTCCGATATGAGTGGAGTTGGAGTGCAAGTATGTATATGAGTTTAAGAGGAAACGAAGGAACATGGAAGAAGAAGAAGAAAATGAAGAAGAAAATGAAGAAGAAGGAAATATCACGTGTCCGTTGTCCGTTTGATAGGGTTCTTCTCCAGCACTCGCCTGGTGATCGGAGTGACTACGGAAAACCGACCCGAGGGGCCCTGGAATTGTACCCCAGACAGTGGTTCAATTCGACCAAACTCTGGCGCTAGTGTCAGACATCCACCAACCGCGTGAGGGCGCGAAACCTAGTACCTCTCGGTCAGCGATGCTGCAGAGCCATCCGGCATGGTCACTGAGCAATCCTAGCAGGTCGTATCATACAATATGAGAAGCAACCACAACGCAGCTCTCTCCATCCCTTCAAGGTCGCCGCGTCCCATCTTGCGGCGAGGCAATGTTACGAGATGTAATAGCGACCGCTATAAGGCTGCGACCGCTCAGCGCGTGGGCGGCGGCGTGATGGGTCCCGCCCGGAATCGACCTTTCCCCTAAGCCGCCGTCAACGTTACACACGGGAGGAAACACACACTTCGAACAACAGAGATTAGATATTTGCCTTCCTTGTCTGTCGGGTCATTTTTGCACATTTGTAACGTCTTGACCTCGCGCACTACGAGCCCCATCACCGACGTCAGAAATGTAACGACGAACCTTACGTGTAAGGTACGATCTTACGCTTCTTTTCATAGCAATGGATTGTAATATCTTTAAATCAACATGTTCAAAATGGATGCTGCGTCTAACAAGTCTAGGTGACTAAGATTTTACACTAACAAAGAAAATGGACATGACTCCAGTGGTGGTATCACATGTATTCAATGACTAGTTAAATTGATATTTCTTGACCTGTATCAGTGTTTTTTACTTTCTCGCCTTACGAATACTTCGTAAGAAGAGAAAGTTATGTAATCGTGCGGCGGAAAACGGGAATTTTCGCCAGAAAAACTCTTATAGCAGGGGTCTGGTGACAAAAAAGTGGATAAAACCTGTTGCTAACCAGAACGCCTGCGATAAACTTACAATCCGTAACGTTTCCGAAATTAATATTACTTTCTAGCCTTACAAATACTTCGTAAAGCGGTTCACCGCTGCCTTGCTTGGTCATGTTTGAAAGACACGTTTTTCGCATGTTGAAAATTACCGGCTCCTAATGATAAAAGCAATAGAATTACGTTTTGACTAAATATAAGTAATTGCGATAAACGTCCTGGAAATGTCTGTTGAGATTTGTTCAAATAATTAACTTTTAACAATTTTTTACTTCTCTTGTATTTGTAAAGCGTTTTGCCATCGTATCAATTGTTTCTTAATCATGCAATTTACCATTTTATAGGTCGGTTTCTATTCTTTCATGGTTCTGTTCGACAGTGTCGGTGTTGGTGTTGCGTAGTGGTATAAGTGCCGGTTCGTTGAATTTGAGTTTCGGTTGTCGGGCCTTGGTACCGAAAAGGTTTGCTGGTATAATACGCTTTTTCTGGTTTATGAAGTAGTGGAATAGCAAAAAGGACCGCATAGAAGCAGAGCGAGAAAGTATGTGCGTTGGAAGCACCACTAGTGGTTTTTTTTGAGGTTGTCAATCGTATAACAAATTGCCGCCGCTTTAAATCGGAAAACGCGCATTTCGTCACGAGCAGCAATAAATTCTTAACACACCTTCATAACGAAGCATGTTAAACGATTATCACTTATATAGTACAGCTAATTTACTATAATTATTCTGAAGTTTTATTTTTGCGCTTCACGACTTTATTTCGCAACAATGGGTGAGGTGTACTGCCAGCGCACTAAAACTCAATATTATGCGATTTATAGTGCATGAGGGCAAGACTTTATGCTAAAACTCTATACTATTGCAGAAAAACTAGTGGGTGCAACCAAAGTACATCCTTTCTTGCATTGTTTCTACATGGTCCTAAATGCTATTGCACAACTACATAAAAAAGCAAAAGTGTTTTCTTCCAACAATATTATTTTCCCGTTCTGCGATCCGAACTCAGATCCTTAGAG
>JAHLJT010008446.1:200997473-201033040 GCA_031308135.1 Acheta domesticus
CAAACGTGTCGACACTCATACCTCTAAGGGCCGGTTTCACCAAACAAGGAGTAAGAGTTTACTCTGGAGTAAATCATGTTTACTCCGAGAGTAACGTCTTGCAGCGTTTCACCAACACTTTACTCGAGTGTAAAATTCGCTTACACGAGAGTAAATTAGTGAGTAAATTTACACCGCGAAAATCCGTCGGGTAAACTACCGAGTAAACTGAGTTTTCAATACGCGTGTACCTCCGACGTGTTGTTGTGGCTCGACGATTGCAAATTATATTTGAAGATGATTCCAGTGATGATTAGGAATATAATCTCTAGTGCGAAGACAAAGGGGGGTGCGGGAGAGAATGGTTTGTTTTCTTCCAATTACGACAATGGATATTTTGTCACGAGGTTATGTTTGGCCAATCATCAGTTCTTCTGTACGGAAGAAACGAATAATTTGCAAACGAATTACAAAACAAAAAATAAATACGAGAAGTATAATAATTTCATGAACTATTTTTTTCTGAATTAGAGGTATCTTACGATTACAGGCAATCAGTTCAGAGTCCAGATCAAAATAGAATGTCTATTAAGGGCATTTAAACAGGGTAGCAAAGTATTTTATTTGTGAAGCACGATGTTAACTTTATCTTGTACATTAATAAACTGTGAAGGACTTTGTAAATTTCTTTTTTACAGATGTGGATACGAAATAAAGGTTGTAAATATACGATAACAAAAGGAAAAATAACAACTTCAAGGACTAAAAGTACTTATTTATTCAGTAAAAAACAGCAGTGAAAACTGGATCACGTATGGGAGAGAAGATCTGCGCACGTTTTCTTGAGTTCCAGAATCCCTTTCCAACATTTTAAATATAATTAGTTGAAAGATTAATAATGTTTAAAAATAAAACAAAATAAATAATAATAAAATTTTTAAAAGCGCGAGATTAGCAACAAATGAAAACTTGACGTTTGCGTACTAATTCATAATATTCGAAAAACTGAACTAAGAAATAAATATACGAAAACTAAGAAATAAGCTACGCTAACTCAAATCACCAAAACACCACACAAGACTATAACCTAACCTAACATAACCAAACATGCCGCCTCCAAGAACTCCCAAACTTAAAAATGAAAGAAAAAGCCAGATGTTCCCGTTGGTCCGCATTGGTTCACAGCATCAGTCGCTCACGACCTCTTGAATCCCTCTCTTCTGCGTATGAAAAATTGCGCGTTCAGTCGGTTTGCGGAGTAAACCGGGGAGTATGTACTCTGGGTAAAATAACCCTCCAGAAGCGTGGTGAAACACCTTATATTTTACTCGAGTGTAACTATCCCAGAGTAATGCTTACTCTCGAGTAACTACTCTTAACTTACTCCACTATTGGTGAAACCGGCCCTAAGACAAACAAGAGGTGTATGGGTGGTACTGGGGCAGGCATAAAAGTGTACATGCCAAATTCGTGTAAAAAATGATTTGGGACAAGGAATAAAAATTCCAGATATATTTTTTTGCTTTCTCATTGAAATTCAAATTCAACTAGTGACGCTAGCACAGAACATTGCATTGTTTCTAAATGCCTCGCGATATTATACTTCTACATAAAACAGCAAAAGTGTTTTCTACCAGCAATTTTTTTCCGTTCCGAGACCCGAAATCAGATCCTCGAAGTTAACTTGCCGACACTTATATCACGACGCCACACAAGCACCGTATGAGCCGAATAGAGCCAAAAAATGGTAAATGCATGATAGGAAAACAATCGATATGATGGTACATACGTTTTACAAATGCAAAAAGAAATGTGAAAATCTGTTAAAAAGTTGAAAATTCGAAAATTACATACAGACACTTCCAGTTTATTTTCCGTAATTATCAATATTTGAGATTCGAATGGCTTCAAATGGTTTTCAATAAAGCTTCTAGAATTCGCAATTATTTCCTGCGTCAACAAAGAATTTGACAAATAATATTGCCCGACCAGGACTCGAACCAGCGAAGCTTTCCTTGGAAGAGCACGCCACTTTGCCACCGCGACCACCTTGGCAACGAATGGCATTATATAATAGTAATAAGTGTATGGTGGTTTCATTTCTAGCATTAGGAAGCCAAAAAATTCAGAGAATGTGAAAAAAATGTCCTTTGGGCGCCCAAAGACGGAATCTGGGAAGATTCATAATAGAAAAACTAGTTCAAACTAAAGAGACTAAAGAGATAGCACCACTAGTTTATTTATTTATTTGCCGTACCCATGTGAAGAAAATTTTAAGAAAATATTTGGAGCGGTTTTTGAGAATATTTTTTCTCGTAAATTTAAAGCCCAAATTACGCAAAAAGGACTTGTTTTTTCAGAATTGTACATGACAGTTTTTAAAGAACTAATTTTGTGCAACAGACTTTGAAGCAAAAATCTCTATATACAATTTTGTATTTTAAAATATTGTTTTGAAATTTTCCAAAAACCAATCAATGCCCGGAAACAGGACTAGAGCCATATTTTTATCGTCCCTTATTACATAAGTGAAAAAAATTAAAGAAAAAATTTGGAGCGGTTTTTGAAAAACAAAATGTTGATAAATTTCAAGCGCAATTTACGCAAAAACTCCTCGTTTTTTCGAAACATTATACGTGACCTTATTTTAAGTGCTAATGTTGTACCACCGACTTTGCCAGAGGCAAAAATCTCTATCTTCAATTTTGCAGTTTGTAAATAGTTTTTTTGCAATTTTCGAAAAATTGGGGAATCAATGAAAATGATACCTACACCATTCCCTTAACGTCCTTTGCACTATTCAACAACAAAATTTAATCAAAAAATTTGGAGCCATTTTCTTTTAACTTTGAAAATCTCCGACGGGCTTAATGTAAATACTTCTCAAATTAAAATATCGGTTTCAAATTCCGGAAGCCCCGACATCAGCCAAATCGATTGGGGAATATCAATTTTGAAGAAAATTGGCTGAACGGTTTAAGCGCCTGCGTTGACCACAGACAGACAGACGGACGTTTTGCCGTCAATCGATTTTGCAGTATAAAGTCAGAGATGGGCAGTATCGAAAATACTTGTATTTAAAATACATATTTTCGATAAATTTGTAATTTGTATTTTGTATCGAAAATACATATTGAAACATGTATTTTGTATTTGTATCGAAAATACTTTCTGATAGTATTTTGTATTTTCAAAATACAAAAATACTTTTTCTTAATCCGTCAGAAACATTGATTGGGCCACTAAATGGAGAGGGGTTCCGCCACGTGGACGAGTGCGATCGGACTTCCGGTTCTTCCGATTGTTTTTTCCCTCCGTCGGTTCAACCGAAGATAACCGGAGGAGCGCTGTAATAACTGTGTAAGATATATTTCTCTCACCGTAGCTGTAATCGCGAGCTCAGATTCAATTTCTCTGAGAGCAGGGCTCCACGTGCCAGAACGAAAGCTGCCTATGTGTGTGCCTCGTGGCCGTGTGGTTGTGCGCAGTGATTGGAAATTTGTGCTTGCGGTGTTTTTAAGAGCTGATATTTCGTTATGGTATATTTAGGTAAAAATCTATTTTTTTTCCTGGATACCTTGTACTAAATAAAGCTTTATATATATAAAGTTTATTTGAACTAAAACCCGTCAATTTTATAGCGCCTAAAAGAGCCTATTTCAATATTAATGCCTATTTGTGCTACTTTACGTTTAGAACCTAAAATGAGACTAATTTGCCTATTTTCTTTTGTCTATGACTTCTTTTATCTTTTTTCTTCTGTGTCGGCACAACAGACAAGGATGATATTAATTTTAAGTTACAAAAGTAACTTAAAATTAATATCATCCTTGTCTGTTGTGCAACAACAACCTAAATTGCATTCGTTCTCTTGTACTCTTTATCCCTTGTCTCATTTTGTCGCCTGTAAGAGAGATGAATATACCAGACAAGGATCTAACGAAAAAAGTCTCCACGCCACTACTTCCTGACTTCGTGGAGAAGCTGCCTCCGTTTCTAAGATAAAGCGATTGAATTTCCCCGAAAGCAAAGTGATCTTGACGTATAAGAAACATTTATTTTTGTTTGAAAACTTGGAGAGTGTATTAGTAATTTATTGTGAGGCAAAATACGGTAGGAATATTTCTACTAAAATACGGTAGGAATTGTCTACGGTAGGAATCTTGTTCATAAATAGTATTATCGCAATATGTTCAATACTGATTCTACGTAATATTGATTTATGTTCTTATCTTTGAGAAATATAATAAATCGTCAAAAAGTGAGTTTTCTTGTAAGTTTCGAGTTTTATTAGTGCCTATTATACCATTTAAAAAGACTAATAGATGCTGAAAAAACCTATTTTAGGCACCTAAAATGCATATTTTAAAACTTAAAAATCCGCGGTATTCATCAGATATCCATATCATTTGTGATGTATGTTCTTACTTTTAGTCTGAAAGCTATCTTGGTTAATTGTCTATAACCTGCAATATTTGTCCCAAAGTATTACCTCCCAAGAACTCATGGTGAGATCTTTAAACTCCAAGTATTCCTTCGGCTCTTAGCATGGACAAGATGCCTTTCAGACTTAACATATGAACATACATCACAAATGATAGGGGCCATCCATAAATTACGTAACTCAAATTTCAAGTATTTTCAATACCCCCTCCCCCTTGTAAAGCACTTCCTTATCTCTATGTAAAGCAGCGTAACGCTGCCTCAGACCCCTTCCCTTCCCATTTAGCGTTACTTTTTGTAATTTATGGATGACCCCATACGGATACCTAAAATGGGTTGAAAATTTCATTTGAAACATTTTTGTATAAAGAATGTTATATATTTTTAATAAAATTTTTAATGTGGTGTGATCTTTTATTGAACGTGAATGATTTGTTGAAAAGAGAAAAAATAGGATAGAAGGTATTTTGTGTAAAACACCGTTGGTTGTATTTGTATTTTCGAAAGTATTTTAAAATACTATTTTGTATTTTGTATCTAAAATACTTCTATGAAAGTATTTTGTATTTGGTATCTAAAATACATTCGGCGAAGTATTTTGTATTTGTATCTGAAATACATTTTTCAAGTATTTTGCCCAACCCTGGTATAAAGAAGCAACAAAACATGGATTTGACTACACCACGAGATAGAATTTTTTTTCTAAAATTAGAAACACGTTTTATCCACTTTTTCGTTACCAGACCCCATCTCTAAGTTTTTCTGGCGAGAATTCGCCGTCTCCTGCCCCAAGATAAGTTTCTCTTCTTACGAAGTATTCGTAAGGCGAGAAAGTAAAATGTCTATCGAAAGAGAAAAATACGCAAATGCAGTGCAAATCAGGTCGCACCCCAACATGTTCGTTTGGTCTCATTTCGTGAAGAGGAAAAGATGTGTTCACTGGCCTGGATAGACGAGGACTAGTACTGGAAGGGTAGCGGGTTTGCGTGATTAATTGTGATTCCAGGCGCGTGTACTGCGAAAGTAATTAACTCCGTAAGTGTAATGCATGATTTTCCATGAGAGGTGACTGTGGTCTTCCCCGATGAATGGAGAGATCCGGCGCCGTCCTACCGTCAACTAGCTGAGTTTTCCCAACCAGGTATCTCCCATGAGTGGGGTATCTCCCGAACCGGGACAAGCTCTAAGCTCCCGACCGGTTTCTGGCGTGTGTGGTAGTGTAGTGGATGTTAGTATGTGTGTGTGTGTGTGTGTGTGTGTGTGTGTGTGTGTGTGTGTAAGTAAAGGTGAGGATAGGACAAGGGAAAGGGAGGAAAGATCGCGCGAGGTCCGTGGCTCCTTTGTTAGGGTACTACATTCGTCTGGTATTGATCGGAGAAACCACGGAAAACCACCGATCAGACCAGACGGCCGCCAAAATTATCCTCCAGACAGCTAGTTGTCAAAAATTCCGCTATCGCCGGGACTCAAACCTAGGACCTCCCGATCAGAGGCACTGCAGTTGCATCAGTTGATGCCCTAAGCCACCTCTCCTGGTCGCGGGGTCGAATCCCGCCCGGGACATGGATGTTTGTGCATCTGTATACCCCCAATGTCACCTACGGCGGCCTTTCCACTTTACGGTACCGGTGATTAAATCCCACTTGATCCACGCAGAATTTGGAGATGACAAATCAGGTTCGCGGAAATTTTCTGAGGGATTTCGTGTTTCTTCCTCTCATTCATGTGTGGCTCCATTACTTACATCAAACGTGTCAAACCGTGGCCGCACGAGATACCTTCCCGCCCCGAAGCTCGGCGCCCCTGCGAGCATGGGCAACGTCTCTGGACTCCGATCTCATTTGTTCTATAAATCCAGAAAGGGGAGTTCAGGCGCAAGCTGTAGTGGGAAACTTAGCACAAAGCGCACTCCAAATATCACAATGGAAGGTTCATTCGAAAACTTATTTGCTGGATGTATCCTAGCAAATAAGCGAGATTTAAATTCTTTATATACGTTATATTCCTTATTACATTATATCATGTTTTTTTATACAGCATTTTATAAACATTGTTGCCAAGGGCAAGAATACATATGAATGATGAATTCTTTCCTTGCTTTCATTTTGTATTGTTTTTATTCAATCATTCAGTTATTTGTTCTATATAGCAATAATGTGAAATATGTTAACAAGCCTCTATAAATTAACAGTACCCACTTACGGTATGACAGCTTTTTTATCAGACAAGAATCTATCTCTTGAAGCTTCTAACCTAATCGTAAGAAGTTATTGCACTCTTAAGTAACACGATACGAAATAAAGATTCTTTCGATTCAAAATATTTAATTTTACTCGCAACTGAGAACTTGAAATCTGGCTAATGTATTATTTCATTTTAATAGATAATTCATTTGCTTTAGTAGATGAAGTGGGCATTAATATCGCTTTGGGGGCAATACCTGTCAACGGACTTTTCCAAAGGGCCATGTTTCAGTTATCCATTGACGTAAGTCCATTCCTCAGCAATTTGTATAACCCTTACTTTTAAATCTTGCTCCAGTTGCTGCAGTCGCAGTGCCCACGAGATCTTCGAGCTAGTTATCTTGCTCGCAACATTGAGTTGCCTGACTTTCGTCATACCAGCATTATCACCTTAACATCCATTTCATTTCACCATTCCAGGCTAGACCGCACACGATCTGTAACCATAATAAACGTAGCATCGCAGGCGACGGCCACTGAGAAAAACAATGCTATTCTTTGGAACTCGCAAGAGAGCATATTACGCTGTGTGCTGTCAAAGTTTCTTCGACCGAGCGCGTGGCGAAGTAACGATATCGGATCGTCAAGCCACCGCGATAAGACGGTGGCCGTTCTGCTACACCGGCGGCGGCGGCGGCGGCGGCGGCGGCGGCGGCGGCGGCGGCGGCGGCGGCGGCGGCGGCGGCGGCGGCTGCGTGTCACGTCCGGGGCCGCGCCGCCACCTACGCTGTCGCGCACCCTTGCAACATCACGCGCAGAGCGTGCTCCGCGAGCGACCGTCGGCGGTGGCGGTGGTTAGCGGTGGGGGGCGTGACCGGTCGCCGATAAAGCGCCGTGAAGCGGCCTAGGGTTGCGTCACAGGCACGCCTTCCCGTGGAATGGTCCGCGTCTCGACGCTCGTCGAACGACCGGCTACTCGCGTGGCTCTCCGTCTCTCTCTCTCTCTCTCTCTCTCTCTCTCTCGCACTCTCGCCTCCGCCGCGGCCTGCGTCTCCCGGGAGCCCCGATGACTCACGACCGCAACGGGTCGCCGCCGCGACGCGCCGGTTGTTGCATCTTCCGGAAGAAGGGAGCCTTCGGTGCGGGATTCGTCAGAGGTGGAAAGTTGCATGAGTGGGAGGTTGTCCAAGGAAAGTTTCTCTCATTAATATAATAATGGTTTTCGAGGAATCAACCGGGTAGGCGAATTTTAAATGAATATTCCGCATTTTTCTTGCAGTTTTTTTATGCTTCATATTTTGGCACTTTATTAAGTCAGAATACCCATATATCTGAAGCTCTGAACTTGAATAAAACATACATCATTTGCTGTACATTTTGGAAATTGTGCGTATTATTTCAGCCAAATTCTTCTTTTGACCTATCATCCATCTTTACATCCGCCTCTACTTTGTGCAAAACTGGGCTGTTCACATTGATGCTCAAATGTTCAATATATTATAGATGAAGTACTTTTTAAATGCTTTTCAATATCCTATTTGAATTTCCCCTTTCAATCTCTTTTCAATTTCACAAAATTTCGACTAATTGGTTTAAAAAAGTTGTTCAGGTCGCACACTTATTTATTTTTTTGCCCATCCGATGCAACATAAGAGGAGAATTGTGTATGGTTTAATTGATCGTACTATAGTCGACTCCGGTTATAGTGAACTTCTGCGGACTAACATTTTTGGTACACTATTTCCGTTCACTATTATAACATCGGTTATAATGATAACCGATGTTAAAATTAAATATAATTTCTCCCCAATGATTGATTTTATTAATATAGATATCCAGCAAAATACATTAAAAGCACTAAACAAAAATTTCAATATATTTGTTTGTCCTTAAAAAGTCAATTGTTTGCTTCGTACGTTTTTCATTAGTAATTTATCTAGATCCTTCTCCAGCGTTCGTGCTCTCTCCACACTTCATCCTGCATTGTCCTGTGCCTCTAATTTCAAGTACCATAATGCAATCTTGACACCCTTCAAGTTTTGTTGCACTGTTGGAACACCGTTCCTTTCTCCATAGGCCCTTTTGGTCGCTTTATAACATACGGGATCCTATCGGTAGCGGCGTGGCGCAAGCAGCTAACGAAACTGATCGCTTTTCCGCGCGACACGGCGGTTATCGCCAGGCTGTGAGTCTGTGGTAGTAGCGCGCTTCCTGTCGGCTACGTACAACTCAACACGCTTTTCCCACGGAATCTCAAGTAACACCAAGATTGAAACCGAAGTAAGCAATCGCGCGTCGCCGCCGCCGCCACTTATAGCCCACGCAGGACACGGCCACGGCAGTCAAACTGAGTGCCGTAAGGTCATCAGTAAAGTTTCCATTCCAGGTCGGCTACCTTCACCTCTGGGGAGACTTGTTCGATTATGACTTTCGACTGACGATATTTTTGTCACGCTGCCTAATGTTGGAATTTGCGGCACCGAGGCGATATTCCTTTTGTTCCCCGGAGGGAATTAATTTCCAGGATACTCTATTTCCTACGTTCACTATAGCTGAGGATTAGGTTCACTATGAGACCAGTGACTTGAAGTTCACTATAACCGAGGGTTCACTATTACCGGAGTCGACTGTATTTAGTTATCGGATCCTTCATACCATACAAGAAATTTAACCATTGCAAAGAGTATTATGAGGGAAAATAATTATTTTATACACTTTGTCCCATATCAAATGGGGAAATATACCACAACCCGTATCATACGGGTCGCTCGTATCATTCTTGATGTTGACAATCGGGAGGGATTCCGTATAATGCTATAATTGTAAATTAATTCTCAACGGTCAAACATTACCACATAATAAGTGGAATAGGAGATAATCAAATGAAGATCGTATAGCCTCTCCTCTCCTACACATTTTTTGCTCTTCTAATTTTTTTACTGAAATTTGAAGTGCTGAACAAAAGAGTATGCCAACTTCCGAGAACGTTGGAATTATATTTATTTCACCATGAACCCTAGCCTGTAGCCCTAGGCTTCTGCGGTGACATGCTCGAAGTGGGATAGGAGCCACCGGAGAATACGTACAGTAGAAGCTGATCTGGCTCAGGCCCACGAATATATTGAAGAACTGACTAATAATCAAGGAGTTGGAAGATGATGTTAAAGGTCAGGCAGAGCGGGATGCCCCTCGCGAGAAAGAGGCGAGTAACATGCGGTCAAATGCTTTTGAGTCTCCTCCGTCAGATGTTCCGTATACCGGAAAAGTTAATATGATAGGCGACTCGATGCTGTGGCATAGTGGCGGAGTGTTGAAGAAAAAAGGAGCAGATGTTTCTTTTTTCCTGGAAATGGCATCGATAAAATGACCTCTGTTGTGAAAAAAAGCCGAGCAAAAGGATTGATTGATTGATTGATTCGTGTTTCCGGGCGCGTCAACTGCTGAGGTCATTAGTCCCGTAAGTGTAGTGCGTGTTTTCCCCCGGGAGGTGGCGATGATCTTTTCCCCGCTGGATGGCGATATCTGGCGCCGACCTACCGTCGACTAGCGGGGTTTTCCCCTCAACCAAGTATCTCCCACCAGCGGGGCACCGCCCCAGCCGGGACAAGTTGTAATCTCCCGACCGGTCTCCCGGTATGTGTGGTAGTGTAGTGCATGTTAGTGTAAGTGTGTGTGTAAGAGGGAGAGGATAGGACAAGGATGAGGAAGGAAAGATCGCGCGCGGTCCGTGGCCCGTTTGTTAGGGTACTGCTCCGGCATTCGCCTGGTGGTGATCGGAGAAACCACGGAAAACTACCGATCAGAGCAGGCCGGCCGCTAGAATTCTCCTCCAGACAGCGACTGAATTCGACCTAGCTGACAAGCTAGTGTCGAAAATCCTGCCACCGTCGGGACTCGAACCTAGGACCTCCCGGTCAGAGGGACTGCAGTGACATCAGGTTGATGCACTGAGCCATCTCTCCCGGTCCGAGCAAAAGGAGGAAACTGGTTCTCGTTCATGTATACACAAACGCACGGGAACAGCAACCCGTATTTGACACTATAAACCAGTGTGTCGAACATGGACAGGCTATCGAGGCTAAGTTAAAAACTCTAGGGTGATCGTTTAAGGAAATATGGGCCGGAATGATGCGCACATTAGAAAAACACGCGATCTAAATTGCTGCGTACTGTGGACATGTGGCGTTTTCGATAGCCTTTTCGTAGACCCCAATCATTGGCTCGGGCAAGATGAGTTAGGGCGGGACGGGCTTTATTTCAACGACAGAGGCGCATGGACGTTGTGGTGCTTGCATGACCAGGTATTGGACACATACCTACATTGGAAAGTGACGACCGGGGGAAAATGAGATGGTGGCGCCATAGGCAGAAATGATCGCGAGAGAGGGTGTGAAACGTGTGGGGATTGCTGAGCGGGAGGAGATGGCTACGATAAGGAGACGCTTCAGTATATTGTTGCAGGTGAACTGTCAAAGTATCATAAATAAAGTAATCTAATTTTGGAATTTAATTGAGGCTTTTGAACCTGATATCGCGATAGGTACAGTCTTGGCTCTGGGAGGCGGTAGGGAATCCGGAAATTTTTCGGTCTGATTATGTTGCTTTTAGGAGATATCGCAAAACTAGAGGCGGCGGAGTTTTGATTTGCATAAAAAACACATGAAATGTATCAAATTCGATTGATAACGTTTTGAAATGACGGGGTTATAAAATTTAATTTTTCTGAAAATATTCTAGAAATAATTGCTTGTTATCGTCCACCGGCTAAAAATTACGAAATCTTAGGCGCAATATACGAAAGAACAAAAATTAGAAGTAGCAATCCTGTAGTTATTGGCGGAGATTTAAATCTTCCAGACACAAATTGGAAAGGGTGCGTAGACGATGGAAACGTGCAGCAGGTTGTCAGTAGACTGGCCTGGGACAACTGATTAGCGGAGGTAGTAGACTGGCCGACTTGACAGGACGCATTGTAAGATATTTGCCGTGTTAGACTGAAATACTTATTCTTATCGTGCAGCGTCGGAGAAGATATAAGTGTCCATAAAGGAGGTCTTTTCGACTTAGACTTGAGTACTTCAAGGAAAAATATTACCACCGGATTTCTAGTGAGGGAATACAAAAAAAACGAATGTGGAAAGGCTTCAAAATTACTTAAGGGAGCAATACGATAGGTTTCTTAGAATAAGAAGGGGAATGGAAGAAATATGGCGAGGATTTAAAATCTTTCTTGAAAATGCCGTGCTGCCATTTGTACCGTGTAAATTGTTGAAAAGAAACCAGGACACGAATATTATAATGCAAAGATTAGAAGTGTGAAAAGAAAGACCAGAAAGGCGTTTAATAACAGACACATTAGTAACAACCATGTCATTATTTCGAATTTATTCAAAAGCATTAGAGAAGGAAAAGAAAATTGCGACGTCATTTGAAATATATTCTTGATGTGGATGTCAATAATTGGTCGAAATTTTTTAAGCACGAGTATGTTCGTAGAAGGAAAGGAAACAAAGACGAAATACCAGTTGTTCGTATTAATAATTCTCCAGTAATCGACGACAGAGAAAACGCAACGTTTGTAATGCGTATTTCATTTCTGTATTTAAGCAGAAAACTAACTGCACACAGATAACAGTGTTATCAGATACAAATCTATTTTATATCTATGTAACTACGGAAAAGAATACAATTAATGAAAAGCGGAAAATCTCGAGGGTCAGGTTCCATTTCCACGGACATCAAATTAGGTGGTGAGGCTATCCTACCGTACCTAATTAGGTTATTTAATGTATCTAACAATAACGCTTGCGTACCGAAAGATTGTAAGTGAGCACTCATAGTACCTGTTTTTAAAAGCGGCGGGAAAAAGGATTTGATGCAAAGAATTTGATGTTGTTGCACTGGATCCTCTTGTAAATAAGTTAATAGATTCACGTGTAGTCACAAGGGTGGTGGCTTGGATAAACGAACTATTACGTGGCAGGAAGCAGAAGGTTCGAATCGGAAGGTATTTATCAACCTCCGCAAGTTTTACGTCAGGAATTCCACAAGGAAGTGTGGAAGTGTGTCCTTTCATGTTTCTCGCCTTCGTGAGTGACTTGCCAAAGAATTTAGCTTCAAATGTAAGACTCTTTGCCGATGACTGCATCATCTATTGGGTAATCAAATCAGAAGAAGACGTAGATATTTTGTAGCGAGACACAGACAAATTACACTCCTGGGCAGATATAAACGGCTTGGAAATAAACAGTTCAAACAGAAAAGTCATCACGTTTGGTAGGGGTCAAAGTTATCGTGAAACTGCGTGTTCGGGCCCACAGCAAAGCAGAAATAAATACGTTTATTTCACAAGCAAGGCAGAACAATTGAATTGCGTAATCGGCAGAGCGCGGCCGTTGACCGCTGAAATCACGTATCGCCTTCACATCCGTTGTTCCGCGAATTCTCCAACGGACGGGACGCAGCTCGCACGTGCCCGACTGGCAACCCCCCCCCCCCTAGCTCGGTCCGTTGGAGGAGCAACGGACAAAAACCGCCAGATCATTCCAAATCTAGATCAAATGGCAAATGGTAATTGGCCATCGCCATCCCACCTCTGCCGCGCGTGAGAGCCCTTTCCTAACGTCTCTGCCCCAACCGAATTCGGCTTAACCGAATTCAGTAGTCCGCATAAAGACACCGTGCAAGATAGACGCGTGTGTTCAGGGCTCCGCGCGTAAAGCGTGTAAAGAATGTATAATCGTGCAAATGAGCTGCATACGGCTCGTACATAAATTGTTTAATCGTGGCAGTGCACGCTTTAATTGTGTCTGTCGCTCTTGCGTGGGTTTGCGCCCGCAATTTTGGTTGAACTATGTAACTCGCGGCTGCTTCTGGTCGGCGCAAGGTAGCCACGGCGGTCCAAGGTGTCACTACAATAACTACGCTTGGATAGGTGTATTAATGCACCAAGAGACATTTTCATCTTAATTCTGTGCCTCTTGTGCATTTACTGTGTGAATACTGTGCATTTACTTATTAAATATTGTTTGTGCTGGATATTTGCTCGTGTATGCATCCTGCACTCCTGCGCCAATCCCAAGAGCTATGAAAGGGTTTCGGGACTACTGTACTTCATCACTACAGTCCATTTATACAGTCCACTCATGAACATTAAGTGTATAGTAGCCCCGAACACTGCGTACAAATTGAACAATATCATACCTACCGTCACATATTGCAAATACTTAGGAATACAATTAGACTGTAAACTGAGCTTGGAAAACAAGTAAATTTCATTGTGGGGAAAGCCTGGATATATTTGCATTTCGTTATGCGGATCCTCAAGAACAGTACAGTGAGAGGTAAAGAATTAGCTTATATATCACTAGTGCGACCCGTGTTAGAATATGGTGCGATATGTTGGAACCCATACAAAATATCGCAGGAAGGTATTCTAGAAAAGGTCCAGCGCAGAGCATCAAAATTTACTTACAGGGGTACAAAATACAGGAGTATGGGGTCACTCGTAAAAAGCGGATTAAGTTGCGACTCTATCCTATGTACAAAGCATACACAGGCTATCCTGCTTGGAATGAAATTCATCGTCATTTATGAAAACGTACGAGTACTTCGGCAAAATGGATCACGTGCACAAAACTAAAATTAGAATACAGGAAACGGAGGTGGGAAATTTTCATTCACAAATCGAACTATTAGAGACTAGAACAGTTTGGCTACGCCAATCATTGAACCCTTTGCTCAAAACTTGAGCAAATTTAAAAATAAATTAGTTTTTTAGCTAATTATATATATTTTACATCAATGCATTACTGATAAGTGTCTGTTAAATTAGTTGTATTTCCTGTTAAGTAGTTGTTTAATTATTAGTAGTAGCAGTTGTAAAAGTATTGTTTTTATTACAATAAGATATTTTTAATCGTTCTAATAACAATTTAATTTTGTTTTATACATGCCCAGCTTGCTCCTACCTGACCATAATGTTAATATATCCTTATATCGTTCTGCGTTGACTGCCGTTCGTACGAGCGCCAAAGGACCCCGCACAGTACTTACGGAAAACCTGCTTCCGTTAATTTGGCTGATTTTTTGATATATTGTTTTTTTCAGCAAGTCGATGAGAAATCTCAATGGCCACTCGGACCCGAACCCCATAGTTTAGGACTTATATGCATTTTTACGTGTGATTTTGGACTTACAGTAAAGGAAATCTTTTTATCGCCCTAATTTATAGTTACAAGTTTACTTTTATATATAACGATGTATATGGATATGGATGAATGAAATAAGGTTATGAATGATATATCTACATACATAATATTGCAAACATATTTTATTGTTGTCGCTCGAAACTAATATATTTTAAGTAACATTTCATAGAGTTTTACTTCATAGAGTACTACTATTATTTTCATCGGGCTATTATAAACGCTGGAAGTTCGCGAGTTGCCAAAACCTGTAATTGTTCATATATAACATAATTGAGGGATGCATTAAATGGCTCATTTTACATTATTATTTGACATACTAACAGCGAACAAGTCATAATCTTCAGTAATGAAATTAGTTTTCGTCTTCATATTGAAGCCATCTATTAGTAGCGTCTTTACATAATCGAGGAGAGCTTCACTAGGGTATTTTATAGTTTCCTGGTAACTGGTATAGCCTAGGTACCATAAGACCCTGGATATACGAGCACAACATCCTAATGTTCTGACCCCGGATTTGCGGATGCAATAGTATCCTAAGATAGGATCATCTTCCATTATTATTCTGCCATCATCGTAATTATTAGCATCGTCAACATTCACAGCTCATCTGAGTCATTAGTAGCGTGAGTATGAGCTGCAATACTCTCTCCTCGAGAACGTACCTGACCTCGACGCCCCGCGTGCAACGGTACTAACACAACTAGAAAAGTGACTAGTTCGTTCGCACGCGTGTCCTTCACTTGAGCTCTAAATACCCTAGAATGTTTCTCGAGATTCGTTAAAGAATTATAAGAAGCTTGCGGTTTACAACTAATCATACAGCAACTAATCGTTCTTCGAGAGTTCACTTCTCGGCTTTTTCTACCGTAAGTCCAGAGTCACACATAAAAAGGCAAATAAGTCCAAAAATATGGGGTTTTGGACCGAGTAGCCATTGAGACTTTTCATCGACTTGCTGGGAACAACAATATATCAAAAAATCAGCCAATTTAACGGAAGCCGGTTTTCCATAAGAACTGTGCGGGGTCCTTCCTGTAGATTCTCCTGTCAAAATTCTATTGGATTGTATACAATACGTCTGTAATAACCAGCCTTGTTTTCCATTAAAAAATTGAACATAACATTAAATCAATTAGTTTTTTTATAAATTAAAAAACTGTTAATTTTGACAGCCAAAAAATAAAATAAAAACAAACGGTTTTAAATTGTTTTAGAGATGAGCTTAACAGCTTTCCTTCAATAACTGTTATCAGAACAACAATGGGCTCGTAAGAACGGATATTAAGAACAGTTGAAAATAACACGTCTATGATCAGCAACCTGACATGGCCGTCTACAAAAATTGACTATTTTCTTTCACAAAAATGAATGTAACAAATTCTTGAAGTATTTCTCATATTGAATTCAAGTATAATTTCAGCTTTTCCCCATCAGACAGGAGTGTTGGGTGATATTCATTTAAAAGTTTTATAATTTTTAATAAATTCAGTAACTAGCAATACAACTTTAAATACAACACTCCTAGTCCTGACTTTCATTCTGACTACTCATTCACTATAGTGCGATTTTTCTAACTCTGCCTCTCGAGCCTTTTTGGCCACGATGGAATATCACACGGCATTTCGCGTCTTTCTCGGTCCTGCCGCTAGTAGTGGCATGATCACAAGCACTGCTTGATACAGTCGCGATCATGCGATACCTAGCATCGCGACTGAGAAAGACGCGAAATACCATGACATATTCCATTGTGAAGTAGATATGGGCTTAACAGCTTTTCTTCAATAACTGTTATCGGAACAACAGTAGATTCGTAATAACGGTTATTAATAACAGTTGAAAAATAATACGTCCATGAAAAGCAACCTAACATGGCCATTTGCTAAGAGTTAAATCAGTTGTGGCGACTGCTAAGATTTAAACCAGGCAAAACGAATAACGTTGGTGGCATCAACGCTTGTGCAGCTACCTTACGGCGGTTGCTTGCACTACTTCCCCAAACATTTTCGGACAGGGACAGAGAAACAGCTGATATGAACGAGACTCGATGAACTGCCAAGGAAGAATAGTAGTTAAAATGATGTGTAGCAAATGTGTATAGAATATTACTAAAATGACAGTGATTCGTAATCAGATTGCAAATATTCTTTCTAATATGCAAGATGTTCATAGTGAAGTGATGAGTGCCAAAAAGAATGAGAAGTAGAAACTGTGTTTTGCTTACCTACACCTAGAGTGGTAATGGCTGTTAAATATCAAATATTTTAATGCGAGTTATTTGACCGTAACTGATTATATTCTATCGAACTTAGGGAAATATTAGTGGATCTCACAAAAGCTGTAATGGGACAGGAATAAGTTAACAAACATATTGGATGGATTTAATTTAAAGGACGAACTTCTTATCGTAGTATATGAATACAATAAAATATAAAAATATTGTGGCACATGGTGTGTAATAATGACGAATAATGTATTATGAATCTATAATTTGAACACTTGTTAATCACGATTGATTACATGAAATGAAACGGTTGTCGTACAAAATGGTTGCCGCGAAAGCTTGTAGTAGTTCGGGTTTGGCCCAATAGATTTGAGTACTATGAATATCAATCGATAAAAGCCAATAACAGGATAAATGAAATAACTATTATTTCGCGTAACAGTTACTAAACGTTAACTGTTAAGAAATAACTGTTTAGCTGTTGTTAAGGGCACATCCCTAAATTGTTTTAATGTTTAGATGTTTTAACCTTTCTTTCAGAGCTGGAAAGGAACTTCAATTTCTTCGCGCGCTCTTGCTTTCTCTCGGATACACCCACGTTGTCCTCCCGCGCCGCGCTTCCGCGACGGGACAATTCTTCCTTCGGCCTTTCTTCCAATATTTTATTCTATTCCCATTACACAAAGTTCCGCACTGTCCCAATATTTCGCCGCTTGATGGGCGCCTAATCCCGAATACTAGTTAATACGGTATAAACGTTCGATATCTAAAATTTATTTTAGAGCTCGAGCCTTCCTTCCAGCTCCGTCAAGCTGGAACAGCCATGTCAGCTCACCAGAATGAAACATGTCTAATAATTTATTGCTAATTAATTGCCAATTAATTGCCACATTTTCGAATTAATTGCCACGTATCTTCAGGGCGAAAAAAGGGTGTGAGCTGGCTTGACGCGACGCCAGCACACACATCAGTGAAATTCGGGTCGCAGGTCCACGGAAACACTCAGATAATTTATTGCTAATTAATTGCCAATTAATTGCCACATTTTCGAATTAATTGCCACGTATCTTCAGGGCGAAAAAGGGGTGTGAGCTGGCTTGATGCGACACCAGCACACACATCAGTGAAATTCGGGTCGCAGGCCCACGGAAACACTCAGATAATTTATTGCTAATTAAATGCAAATTAATTGCCACAATTTCGAATTAATTGTCACGTACCTTCAGTGCGAAAACGGGTGTGAGCTGGCTTGACGAGAATATTTCAGTTTTTAACAATTTTTTTCTCATAAACAACAACGGCAATTAATTCGTGTTTGTGGTAAACAATTAGTATATAATGTGTATTAATTATGTTCTTGGTTTGGATCGAGTGTGTTCGTTGGTTCTCTCTAAAAACGTATTTGAATTTCTGGCATGGTTGAATATGTTTCAGTTTTTAACAATTATTTTTCCGTAAACGGCAACGGCAAATAATTTGTGTTTGTGATAAACAATTAGTGTACAATGTGTATTAATCATGTTCTTGGTTTGGTTCGAGTGTGCTCGTTGGTTCTCTCTACAAACGTATTTGAATATCTGGCATGGTTGAATATGTTTCAGTTTTAATAATTATTTCTCCATAAACGACAATGGCAATTAATTCGTGTTTGTGGTAAACAATTAGTATATAATGTGTATTAATTTTGTTCTTGGTTTGGATCGAGTGTGTTCGTTGGTTCTCTCTAAAAACGTATTTGAATTTCTGGCATGGTTGAATATGTTTCAGTTTTGAACAATTATTTTTCCGTAAACGGCAACGGCAAATAATTTGTGTTTGTGATAAACAATTAGTGTACAGTGTGTATTAATCATGTTCTTGGTTTGGTTCGAGTGTGCTCGTTGGTTCTCTCTACAAACGTATTTGAATATCTGGCATGGTTGAATATGTTCTAGTTGTTAACAATTAGCGACAAATTGGGAGATTAATTTCAATTTTTTTTCATAACTTTGCGATTCTAACTTACGGAGCTCTTCCTGAGAACAGCTCTGCTCCCTGTGTGGGTGCAGTCGCTTCCTCTTGGGAGGTTTTCGCCCTCTCAAGGAGCCATCGGAAGGGGCGGTGGCCGCAAAGCAAGTCGCAAGAGAGGCGGCGACGGCGTGGCTATGATGTTTCTTCATATTTTCGCTCGCGGCGTTTGGGCAGGGCTGGTGGCAGTCGGGAGCCGGCCAGTCCGTTAAGCCTCTACATCCGGTATGTCTCACTGCCGTGAAAGGCCGCACCCAGGCGAGTGCCAACAAAAGACAGCAAGGGATACATCTGCACTGTGGGGGTGGGTCGGTGGGTGGCCATTAGCCGCGCGATCTCTAGCCTCTTGCGTGAGAGAAGGGTCGTCAGAGACAAGTAAAAACATTATTATTTTGCACTTTTGAAAAAATAAAAAATATGGAGCAATATGGCGTTTATGTCATCTCATTAAGTACATTTAGCACAACCCCTATCAAAAGTTTAAAGAAAAACCTTTTAAACTTTTTCGAGAAAATATTGTTTTGACATTTTTTAAACCGCATATATTGCACAAAATATTGCGCGTAAACGAATAAACATTTCAAAAAACTTACACGATCTTAAAAAAAGAATCCTCTATGGAGGATAAATTTTGTTGGAAAGTAAACTTTTGACTGAAACGTATTCAACCATGCCAGGTATTCAAATACGTTTATAGAGAGAACCAACGAGCACACTCGAACCAAACCAAGAATATAATTAATTCACATTATATACTAATTGTTTACCACAAACACGAATTAATTGCCATTGTCGTTTATGGAAAAATAATTGTTAACAACTGGAACATATTCAACCATGCCAGATATTCAAATACGTTGTAGAGAGAACCAACGAGCACACTCGAACCAAACCAAGAATATAATTAATTCACATTATATACTAATTGTTTACCACAAACACGAATTAATTACCATTGTCGTTTATGGAAAAATAATTCTTAACAACTGGAACATATTCAACCATGCCAGATATTCAAATACGTTTGTAGAGAGAACCAACGAGCACACTCGAACCAAACCAAGAACATGATTAATACACATTGTACACTAATTGTTTATCACAAACACAAATTATTTGCCGTTGCCGTTTACGGAAAAATAATTGTTAAAAACTGAAACATATTCAACCATGCCAGAAATTCAAATACGTTTTTAGAGAGAACCAACGAACACACTCGAACCAAACCAAGAACATAATTAATACACATTATATACTAATTGTTTACCACAAACACGAATTAATTGCCGTTGTTGTTTATGAGAAAAAATTGTTAAAAACTGAAACATTCTCGTCAAGCCAGCTCACACCCTTTTTTCGCCCTGAAGATACGTGGCAATTAATTCGAAAATGTGGCAATTAATTGGCAATTAATTAGCAATAAATTATCTGAGTGATTCCGTGGACCTGCGACCCGAATTTCACTGATGTGTGTGCTGGCGTCGCGTCAAGCCAGCTCACACCTTTTTTCGCCCTGAAGATACGTGGCAATTAATTCGAAAATGTGGCAATTAATTGGCAATTAATTAGCAATAAATTATTAGACATATTTCATTCCGGTGAGCTGACATAGCTGTTCCAGCTTGACGGAGCTCTTCCTTCCGCTTATTCACCCGATTCTGAAGTCTCGTTTGCCTCCCTTTGTTTTTCATTGTTCTTGTGTCTGCCACCCGTATGGTGCCGGCCTATGCCACCTGTATTTAATGTCGTCTATGAGTGGCGTTGCCTGGCTAAACTACACATGTTCCTTGATTTACAGTTCTTGTGTAATCCTTTGGTATGTTACAACTTTCCTTTCCCCAAGCTTTATAATATCTAACTCAGTTTGATATTATGACAAAGACATAGTCATTCCCTTCTACTCGTCTAAATTAGTTTTTAACTACATTATCTTCGTACTCTTGCACTAGTACACACTACACTTTATTACATTTACACACGCTCACTTTCTTCCATACGCTTCTTCCTTTTTAATATCGTGTAACCAAGGATGGCAACAGAAACGAAAGTACGCGAAATTAGGCATTTCGTTACTGTTTCTTGTGCACAGAAACTGAATTACGTAACGAAACTAATGTCCGATGCGCGGGGAAGAAATCTATTGACTAGTAACGAAACTGCCTCTGGAACGAAACTGTATTGCGGCTGGGAATTTAGTTTCATTACAGGAAGAAACTTATCATCATGGGAGTTTAGTCTCTATCCAGGAGATTAATTCAAGATTCAGTTTCGTTATTTACAATTCATGACGTCACAAAAAAGGTTTAGTTTCACTCCCGGTGACACAACTTTTGGCGAACATTAATATTGAGACCTTCCATGACGTCACTGCCTGTCGAAAAGCGGAAATCGCGCGACGTCAGTCTTCCGGCTGATTCGTGCTATGCGCCGCCACTATCAGCGCATCTGTCGCCAGAGAGATCATAACCCTGGAGGCGGCAAAAACGTATGTGCACATCCTTGTTGTAAGACAGGCGAGGAGAGGTCCAACACATGCTTGAGTAATGCAAATACAACTTTGCAAAGATAAGGGTCCCTTAAAATGTAACCTCGATATACGATAAATAAATAAATAAATGAATAAATAAATAAATAAATTGCATATATACTTTGCATTTTGGAAACAAAATGTTTACAGTAATGAGGACCTATAAAAATATAAAAACACAGCAAGTGACATAATTTAACAGGTGCACGGTATTTTAATTTCTTTTTCAGTTTCCTTAATAATGTCATTGGTTTACGATATTCGCACAACTGACTTCGGTAGAATTATTAAGAACGCGTGTCACTCTGCACTTCAAACTAAAAAGAGACCAACGAATATGGCCGTTGCCGTGAAAGTCGTGAAAGAACGACCGCGTTAGAAATTTGACACCGGTTGCGTTACATAATGTTCCTCGCGCTACCGGAGTAATGGTTTTCTAAACGCAACGAAAATTTGAACTCCTTTTTTCAAAAACCGATATCCACTGGTCGATCTGGTTCGACTCGAATCGCTATAAAAAATCATTCTTTAAAATTTGGGAGCAGGTACCGAATACCGAAATAATAGCGGTAAAGGTATTTACACCGGTATAGAAATACCTTTACCTCTTTAGGGCCGGTTTCACCAACAGTTGGGGAAAGTTAAGAGTAGTTACTCGAGAGTAAGCAATACTCTATGATATTTACTCTCGAGTAAAATATAAGCGTTTCAGCACACTTCTGGAGGGTTATTTTATTCTAGAATACATACTTCCCAGTTTACTCCGCGAACCCGGTGAACGCGCAATTTTTCGTACACAACAGAGAGCGATTCAAGAGGCCGTGAGCGAGAGTAATGTGGACCAACGTGAACCTCTGGTTATTTTCTTTTATTTGAGTTTGGGAGTTCCTGGCGGCGGCGTCATGTTAGGTTATGTTATGCTAGGTTAGGTTATAGTCGTGTGGTGTTTTGGTGATCTGAATTAGCGTAGCTTATTTCTTAGTTTTTGTATCGTTATTTCTTCGGTTATTGCCTACGGTAGGTCGACGCCGGATCTCGCCATTCAGCGGGGGAAAATCACCGCCACCTTCCGAGTAAAAACATGCATTACACTTACGAGGCTGGTAACCTTAGCAGTTGGCGCGCCTGGAATAACTAACAATGAATCAAGAACGTTCGAGTGCGGCCCATGCATGGACCGTTAACGCCCGCGAAAGTACATGAAAAAGAAATGCTAATATATATCTATTCATCTGATGCAATGTTTTTTCTAATACACAATTTTTTCTCTGCGTGCCAGATCAGTCTAACACTAACACGCAACACACACCGTGTTGGATACTCGGATTGAAATGAAATTTTACCCACTTGTTCAGCACCTTTCAAATGTCATGCTGCTATGAAATATTGCAAGTAGTTTGTGTCACAATTAGTATTGTGACCTAACACAACCAGCTGCTTATCGAAGTGCCGAAATCGCCGCGCACCGCTGGTCCTGCGGCCATCACGCCGCTATCACCGTTATCACCACCATCACGCCGCTATCACCGCGGTTATCAGCTTGTTGGCAGGCTACTTTCTCGGAGGGCAAGCAGGGTGATAAGAACCGGTGTTTATATGACTGATTCAGAAAGACGAGGTCAAACACATGCGTGAATAATCCAATACAATTATTGCAAGATGAGCCCCTGAAAATGTTTCTTGATATAGAACAAATAAATAAATAAATAAATAATTAAATAAATAAATAAATAATAAATAATAATAAATACTTGCATACATTTTACTTCTGCATTTTAGGAACAAATTATTCACAATAATGGTCTAATAAAAATATGTCGAAAAATAGTATAACTCAAAATTCATCAAGCGCACCGTATGTATGTTTCTTTTACATTTTTCTTACAAATATCATTAGTTTACGGTATCCTTGCAACTAACTTCCGTAGAATTGTTAAAAACGCTTATCACTGTGCACTTCAAACTAAAATGAGTCCATCAGATATGGCCTTCGCCATCAGTTGTGAAAGGACGAACGCGCTAGAGATCTGACACCGGTTGATAATGACTTGGCGTAACGTTCCTGGCGCACCCGATGCATGCTCTGGGTTGAAATGTAAGTGGAATTTTGTCAGTTGACCCCAGCAAACTTTTTGCCGAGGGGAGAGAGAGGGAGAGAGAAAGAAAGAGACAAAGAAGGAAAGAGAAAGAAAGAGAGAAAGGGAGAGAAAGTGAAAGAGAAAGAAAGAGAAAAAGAAGGAAAGAGAGAAAGAGAAAGAAAGCGAGAGAAAGAGAAAGAAAGCGAGAGAAAGAGAAAGAAAGCGAGAGAAAGAGAAAGAAAGCGAGAGAAAGAGAAAGAAAGAAAGCGAGAGAAAGTTAATTTAATGAATAAAATTTGCGGTTTTTCCACTTAACAGCTTCTGCGCAAGAACAATATTTTTACAACCACCAGTCAAAATCATTCGCAGTATCATGCAGGTAGATTCGCATTATACGGCCCTGCTACGCATATGGGTACCATTTGAATACGGGAGGGGTGGATATGAGAGGGGCGTTGGGGGGCGCATTGATTGGTTTATCGTGATTCCGGGCGCGTCAACTACTTAGGTTATTAGTCCAGTACGTGTGTACGTTTTTCATCGGGATGTGGCGGTGATCTTTCCCCGCTGGATGGCGAGATTCGGCACTGACCTACCGTCGACAAGCGGGGTTTTCCCCTAACCAGATATCTCCCACCAGCGGGGCACCACCCTAGCCGCGACAAGCTCTAAGCTTTCGACCGATCCCCCAGCATGTGTGGTAGCGTAGTGCATATTAATGTAAGTGTGTGTGTAAAGAGTGAGGATAGGACAAGGAAGAGGAAGGAAAGATCGCGCGCGGTCCGTGGCCTGTATGTTTGGGTACTGCTCCGGCATTCGCCTGGTGTTGATCGGAGAAACCACGGAAAACTACCAATCAGAGCAGCCGGCCGCTATAATTCTCCTCCAGACAGCGACTGAATTCAACCTAGCTGAATGCTTGTGACTAAAATCCTGCCGCTGTCGGAACTCGAACCTAGGACCTCCCGGTCAGAAGGAATGCAGTTACATCAGTTGATGCACTGAGCCATCTCTCCCAATGGGCGCGTTGACGGGCGCGTTGACGGGCGCGTTGACGGGCGCGTTGACGGGCGCGTTGACGGGCGCGTTGACGGGCGCGTTGACGGGCGCGTTGACGGGCGCGTTGACGGGCGCGTTGACGGGCGCGTTGACGGGCGCGTTGACGGGCGCGTTGACGGGCGCGTTGACGGGCGCGTTGACGGGCGCGTTGACGGGCGCGTTGACGGGCGCGTTGACGGGCGCGTTGACGGGCGCGTTGACGGGCGCGTTGACGGGCGCGTTGACGGGCGCGTTGACGGGCGCGTTGACGGGCGCGTTGACGGGCGCGTTGACGGGCGCGTTGACGGGCGCGTTGACGGGCGCGTTGACGGGCGCGTTGACGGGCGCGTTGACGGGCGCGTTGACGGGCGCGTTGACGGGCGCGTTGACGGGCGCGTTGACGGGCGCGTTGACGGGCGCGTTGACGGGCGCGTTGACGGGCGCGTTGACGGGCGCGTTGACGGGCGCGTTGACGGGCGCGTTGACGGGCGCGTTGACGGGCGCGTTGACGGGCGCGTTGACGGGCGCGTTGACGGGCGCGTTGACGGGCGCGTTGACGGGCGCGTTGACGGGCGCGTTGACGGGCGCGTTGACGGGCGCGTTGACGGGCGCGTTGACGGGCGCGTTGACGGGCGCGTTGACGGGCGCGTTGACGGGCGCGTTGACGGGCGCGTTGACGGGCGCGTTGACGGGCGCGTTGACGGGCGCGTTGACGGGCGCGTTGACGGGCGCGTTGACGGGCGCGTTGACGGGCGCGTTGACGGGCGCGTTGACGGGCGCGTTGACGGGCGCGTTGACGGGCGCGTTGACGGGCGCGTTGACGGGCGCGTTGACGGGCGCGTTGACGGGCGCGTTGACGGGCGCGTTGACGGGCGCGTTGACGGGCGCGTTGACGGGCGCTTTGACGGACGAGTTGACGGACGAGTTGACGGGAATTCAGAACTAGTTTGAATACGATACATCAATCTACATGTGCACTGAATAAAATTCACTACTAATGAAATGCCAACATATTTAAATAAAATAGAAACTTGTTCCAGCACATAGATGATCTATATCGACCTCTACTAAATCCACGGCTAAATTTTTCACATTCAGGCCTTTTCTTTCTCAACTCAGCTACAACAGTTCAACGACCTTATGTCCTCTTCCTACAGGAAAAAACTCAAATGCAAACAGTAAATTCTCATCAATGTCATCAACGTATATAAAATCATTATCACACCTTTGCTCCCATTCCATTGATCAATCTCAAGTAAAGCGGCCAAATATAACCTAAATTAAATTGAAGCAATCCAGAAGAAATACCTAAGAATTATTACCCAATCCTCCTGAATCATGCCCAATAAATCAATACATCATGAAATAAACTTCAAAACTATCGCATATCACATAGCCTTTGTCTCCAATCATTTACATTCAAACTTGTACCTTATCTATCAAGACATGAGCATTCAACGGGAATCAGAAATAGATATGTATCATTTCCATTTCAACGTCCAATTTCGTATGATCAACACTCACAATTAAAAATTAGGCCTCATTTTCATTGAGGCCTCTTCGGGAATCGAACGAAGCACAGGTGTTACATGTCGTTGGATGTCGGGTAGGACTGCAAAATGTCTGTCTTTGATGACCCCTCAAGGCGAGGTAACAAAAAGAACGGCAGGCCCCGAATTAGGGAGTACGCTGGATGTGCGAGACCAGTTACACGGTGTTGAGCCAAGAAGTTGCGAACACAGATCGCGGTATGCGGAAGGGTAGTGGTTCCATTAATCGCCGGAAGCGGTGGTGATCTTCCCCAGCTGGATGATCCGGCGCTGACCTACACGGGCGAGAGACACGAGACACGCTGATTTACACATGGCGAAATCCAGCGCCGACCAACACGTTGGCTTGCAGGTTTTTCCCAACCAAGATTCTCCCATCAGCAGTGCACCGCCCCAGCCGACATAAGCTCTAAGCTCCCGAATACTCTTTCACCGTGTGTGATGGTGTAGTGCATGTAAGAGTGAGTGAAAATGGAGAGGATCGGAATAGGAAGAGGAACGGAATATTGCGCGCGGTCCGTGACCCGCTTGTTAGGGTACTGCTCCGGCCTGGTGATCAGAGATACCAGGGAAAACTACCAATTACTGCAGCCGACCGCTATAATTCTCCTCAAGACAAGCTGAATTCGACATTGCTATTTAGCTAGTGTCGAAAATCCTGCCACCGTTGGGACTCAAACCCTAGGACCTCCCGATCAGAGACACTGCAATGACATCATTTGATGCCTTGAGCCACCTAAGCCGATCTGAGCGGTTCAACGCAGCTTCGTAGAATGCGCCATTGACTATTTTCCCTTGCGGGATCAATTCGTGGAGAATCGTGCCTCTGCTGCCCAAAAATTGCAAGCAGGAGTATGTTTATTTTCTACCTATATATTCTGTTCATTCTGATGCAAAGGGACGGCGGTAAACAGCTTCGACTCCGACTTCGACACGACTCAGACACTTCGACTCCGGTTCGTGTTGGTAGTTCCAGGCCTCGTTGCCTGTGACGATAGAAAGTTTTGTGTTGTGGTCAAACGTGTCAATGAAATCTCCAGCAATGAGCATGCGGGTTCCTTCTACCTGTCCCTCAATGAGTGGGGGAATGAAACTGTTTCATATCTTGTTCTTACCAAGTGGTGGTGATAACGCTTTGGTTTGATACTACTTGGTGAAGGATGCTGATAACACTGTGGTTGCGAATTATCATTTCTTCCGATATCCAGTGGAGAGACGGCCGCAGTATCTGGCGCCGATCGCACCCGATCGAAGTTGCCTGCCGTCACACCTGTGTGTGTGTTTGTGATGAGTGGCAAGCCGAAAGTGATTCGTCATCCACGGTCTCCTATCTCGTTAGAAACATTTTAAATCAGTCGTAAACGCATTTTCTGCTTATTGTGTCGGCTCCGTCCAGCCGCACCAATATTGCGTTACCGTCACCGTTTTACCCCGCTTGTAATAAACTGTCATGTGTACACTACGTTGTTCCATTTGAGGAGAAGTCACGTCCACACGCCGTTCGACTGCGCCCAGCAGACTGAACTCCGACGCGTTCGTGTCCTCCGTGCTACGTACTACATGCCTCTCCAGTGGTCGCGCCTTGCGCATGTGCGTGGCTGCAGGTCGCACTCATGTTGCTTGTGATTGATTGGTGATTCCGGGCAAGCCAAGTGAGAAGGTCATTAGTCCCGTAAGTGTAATGCATGTTTTATCGCAGGAAGTGGCGGTGATCGTCCTCCGTTTGATGGCGAGATATGGTCCCGACCTACCCGTTGGCTCGCGGGGTTTTCCCCTACACGTAATCTCCCACTAGCGGGGCACCGCCCCAGCCGATACAAGCTCTAAGCTCCCAACAGATCTCCTGTCATATGTAGTAGTGTAGTAGTTGTAAGTGGGTAGATTTTAAGAACAGGGTTCGGCTCCTATTGACGCGAACGATTCGGTTCCGAATGAGTCACTCGCGGCGCCGCCACAGTGTGCACACGGCCACGTGGCCAACGCATTTTCGTGTGGAATCGTGACGCTACGCTACCCGTGTCCAAGTTGAGGACGAGGCTCGGGCCTTCGGCCCTCGCGTTAACATAAAACATCCTTGAGTCTGTCCAACGCATAATTACCAACGCATTTTATGCATTTAACATTATGCATGCAACGCATTTTATGCATTTAACCATTGTAATTCTCCATTACACATTCGCACCACACCGCACAATGCACAATGCAAGCAGTGCTCCCTGAGTGATTCGTTCTCGTGGTCCGCGCGAGTGAACCATGCGCAAGTGAACCGTGCGCCGTGAGCCGAACCCTGTCCTTAAAATCAGCCTGTAAGTGTAAATGCGTGCAAGTAAAGATTGAGGATAAGATAAGGAAGAGGACGGAGACATCGCGCGCGGTTAGTGGCCTGTTTGTTAGGCTACTATTCCGGCATTCGCTTGGTGTTGATCGGAGAAAAAAACAACTGATCAGAGCAGCCAGCCACGCGTTCTTCTTCAAAGTGCGGCTGAATTAGACCTGGCCCTTTCATCCTCCCGTACACTGCCTAAAGTTGCCCACTGCACTACGCAAACGTGTTCAATCTTACACATTCCGACATAAGTAGTCTTTAATTAGCGTACTACATGCCACACAATAACGTCAAGTCTATTTTATATTATTTTATTTTACCTCAAAAACAGTTAATAACGGTTGTGACGTGCTACGGAGAGAAGTGATTTCTGTGCACGTTTTCATAATTCCATGACCCCTACCCTATGCTATATACTAGTCGAATTATGAATAAAGAAAGAAATTAATGTTTTTGCAAGGATTGTTAACAAAATACTCGTTCCGGTGTAATAAAATATATTTTCAAGGGTAAATCTGTTATAGATTTGGACTCTTATCCTTGATCATGCCCTTCGTGAAAGAATAATACCACCTGCCGCAACAACAAGGAGAACGATAATTTGAATAACTATATTTCCCACTGAATTCCTGAAGATTTGCACAGATAATGACGTTTCCACGTTAACACCATTTGTCTAACCACGTGTCAAAAGTTGCTTCATTCTTCACGAGTGAACACGTGTTTACCAGCCTCACTTCAATTTTCTGGCTTCTAATTCATTTGAAACTTTGCACCATCCATGGTACATCAAAACCACAAACTTTGTGTCACTTCACTAGATATTTTAGCGATTGCACTAATGATCATTCAGCAGCCGCGTGGATCATGGCCGATTTCCCGCAATTATCTTTTTTTTGTTATTTAAGGTCGCATCAACATTTAGGTCATTAGCGACCACTATTGGGTGTAACGTTATGGTAACTGTGAAGATGACATGATATGCTGATGATAGAGGGTGAAAGGACGAACACAAATACAGCCATGCCTGAGACGAGACACGAACCTGGGATCCTTCGGTTCAAGATCTTTACGACACTAATGTTCTTTTTGTTATTTAATTAAACGAAAGACCATTAGGTCTCAATATATATTTATATATAAAATTTTAGATTTGTTAGGGCAACTATTGAGATACCGTTTTAGATGATTTATGACTAGCACAAGAAGACTTAAACAATTATCTAACAAACAATATAGTAAACGTGAGTCTAACGTATCTCGTGTCTGTTGTATTTAGGGAAGCTTTTCTAATCACCTCCACTGAGAAACGTCTGGAAGACAAGGCGTGAGGGGAGAGTAATGAAGAACTTCAAAGGGCCACGCAAGCACTGTCTCCAACTCTTTTTCATTGGCATCGTCATCGTCGGGGCAGCGTGCCTTCTCATTTACACCTGTAAGTATGACTTATTTTCATGCATGAAATGTAGGGAAGGAGAATTTACTTTAAAGTATTATCACTGTTAAGTATTACGCACATTATAGTAATTCCTTAATATCTGAGACGACTACTGCTACAAGAGCATATATTTTTCTCGCATTATTTGTAATAAGGCATGCAATATTATAATAAACATGAAGCTGCAAAACAGTTATCAATCAAGAAAAGTTTCTGCTCCGCCTACAACACCGGAGCTTACTAGAGTAAACACACCATTCGTCTTACCTCTACACCACCGGCAGGACAGCATATCCCGACCTTCACGTCGCTTTAAAGTACCAGTGGTGCTACAACAGCACATATTCTCATTTCTACCATTGTTTCTAAGTTATGCAATATTCGAAAATTTAGAGAGTTCAATGAAAAGGTCACCTACGCAATTTTTGTGTTTTGCTGTAATCGAGAAAAGTTGTAAAGAAAGTACGGAGCCGAATTTGATAATTTTTAAACGAATTGCATTAACTTTAAGCAAACATTACGCGAAAATATTGTACAAACCTAATTGTACCAAATCTAAATTACAGATATATTAATACTACAATTGTATTTAGAAAATAATCCCTATTGTGAAATGTGTTCTTTTGGGAATTTTTGAAAATAGATTTTGCGGAAAAAGGGATCAGCGACAGCTATTTTTCTTTATATCCAAGGAAAACATTTAAAGAAAAAATTGAAGCATTTTTTGTAAAATAATTGTATAAAAATTGACTATATTTCACGCACAATTATGCGAAAGCTAATAACATTTTCGAAAAATTGTACACCCCTTCATCTTCAATATTGTACTTGACGGATATTGTACTTGAAGACAAAAAAAATGTTATTTTGCCGATTTTTGAAATTAAGGAAGTTCACCAATGTAACAAATTCATGGAAGTTATTGTGATAGAATCCACTTAAGAAAATCATTAATATTGTTCGTTAATGTTTTACAATTTTCGAAAATACAGTGTCTTCGCTGAAAACTAACTTCGCCATTTCTGCTCCATCCAAGGAAAAAGTTAAAATGTGGAGCCGTTTTTTGAGGAAGTAATTGTTTAAAATTGCTAAAATTTAAAATATTTCAGGCACAATTACGCGAAAACTAATCATATGTCCGAGAAATTGTAGAAGATTTTTTTCAAGATCTGTCTTTGAACAGCAGAACCCTTGATTACTATTTGCATATTCTCGGCGAGATAAGCTCTTCCTTTATACATTGAATTTGCACCGCTAAAAGCGGAGAATGTAACAGAGTGCGTTATTTCAGCAATCACCCAAATGAAATTTCCCTGTTTCCCAAGTGCGCAATCCCACTGTCTCGAAAAAAACACTGCCCATCTTCTACCAAGAAAAAGTACTCTTGTACTGCTTTAGAAATTAACCAAGACATTCTTTATTCCTGCAAATGTTCTCTGTTGTTCTCGTAACAACGTTACAAAACCCTTTTATACCATTTGTATTATTCTTGGCGAGATAAAGCCCTCTTTACAGATTGGGCTAGTGACGCTAAAGCGGAGAATGAGAGCGCTTTAGTTCCACAACAACTCAACTGAAATTTTCCTGTTGATACCCGAGTGGTCAATCCCACTCACTCTAAAAAACACTACCCTTATTCTAACTAGAAAAATTACACTTGTACTGCTATAGAAATGAGCAAAGACATCCTTTTCCCCCAGATTGCTCGCGCGATACCGCGACTACAGGCTGTGGTGCCGATGTTTCAACCATTTTGTTGTAGCCTTCCTCAAAGATCCTCAAGTGTCCAATATGGCTGAAGTGCCACAGGTACTGAAAAACGCCAAGTTAGCATGTAGAAACGTCGGCGTCACGGCAAAAAACAGAGGCAACTTCACCCGGGGAACAGGGGTATTTCATGATTGGTCGTAGAAGATTTCTACGTCACTTCCCTTTTTCCTGGACACGTAAACATGCGATATCCTACTCAAGAGTAAATCGCTTCTGTTCGGACCTGGAAAGAAAAGAGTTGAGAAACGCACCTTAAGAAAACTACCTAACTATCCTTCCTGTTTGGTTTGCTGTAGTATTCCCTATACTTGGGACTCTTCTCGAAAATGGAGCAGCCGAAACCAACGAGGCTGTCAACTGATGTCTTCGAACAGTTCAACACTGGACGCTCATCCACAGTCTATCACCCCGTTGCACAGTCCAGTAAGAAGTACAAAACTGCTCTCAATGCTGGCAACAATTCTCACGGTAATCGACCACATTGCAGGATTTCATTTTCCTTTTGCTATTTCCATTAGGAACAATACTAAATATTCATTTTTTAAAATATTTTAAGGAACAAAACTCAATTTAATATGATTAAAAAATGCGTAACTTTTTGTAGAGAAAGATATTCATCTTCATTCATGTTAGTGTTTTATTTTCCGTTTCAGAACATTATGCCATATCATTACTGAAGTATGCTTAAAATCGTTTAAAGCTATTCAATCGGTTTTCTTAACAATTATCCACATCTACTGCAACGAACCTCATTCTGTTTTTATACACTAAACTAGAGGCATATAAATCGACAACTTATAAACGACCAATAAAGGAAAATACGCTTCATTGTTTATAACTTGCGTGTTTTCTGAATCCCCTTAGAAATATTTTTTCTGTTAAGAATCATAAAAATCAGTTATATCTTTCGATTTTATTCTTCTCCTTGATTTAATCTCATCCACCTCCAATAATCCTCAATCAATCGGTACCTCGCATTTCCCATTACCTTCCTCCCTTTATTTCCGATAGCAAGATCGAGAGAGGTGGCTCAGACCATCAACTGATGTCACTGCAGTGCCTCATGAGTGGGAGGTCCTAGATTCGAATCCAGGCGGTGGCAGAATTTTCAACACTAGTTAGAGCTAGGTCGAATTCAGTCGCTATCTGAAGGAGGAATACAGCGGCCGGGTGCTTTGATCGGTAGTTTTCCTTGTTCTCTCCGATCAATACCAGGCGAATGCCGTAGCAGTACCCTAACAAACGGGCCATGGACCGCGCGCTATCTTTCCTTCCTCTTGCTTATTCCATCCTCACACTTACAAGCACTACAGTAATACACATGCCGGGAGGCCTGTCGGGATCTTAGAGCTTGTCAAGGCTGGGGCAGTTCCCCGCTGATGGGAATAACTGGTTAGAGGAAACCCTGTTTGCCGACGGTATGTCGACGCCGGATTTCACTATGCAGGGGGAGAAGATCACTGACACCTCCCGCGATAAAAACATGCATTACACTTACGGGACTGATTACCTTGGCAGTTGACGTGCCCGGTATCACTAGTCAATCAATCCGATAGTAAGACATTTTTGAAACTAAAGTTGTTACAACAACACATACTTTCTTGCGTTACGTATTTCTAACTGCTGTGCAATATTAATATGCAAAAGTATTTTCAATCAGCATATTTTTGTGCCCATTATACCTCAGATGGTTCACAACAAGGTGACGTTGTGGAGATAACCGTGCCCCATCTAACACGATCACTCTCCGGTGATTCGAAAGACACGAGTAAAATCGATGGCTGAAATGGCGATCATTAGACCTCCAGTGGTAGGTGATGATTCATCAGAAGGTGAACGAAATTTAAACAAATTTCGTATAAATTATAAGAATAAACGACACCAACAATGGGGAATCTCAAGGGAGTTATATGGCGAGTGATAAATGATGAAAATATAAGCGAATGGCAGTGTGACTAATAGGGGGGGAAATAGTGACATTGGTGGCGATTAGAACATCATATGGACACGTGAGTAATTTCCATGTTCCATTAAAAACGAAACGAGCCCAAGAATCGATAGTTCATGGAATAATTATGTACGGTGCTTGGGAGGGATTGGCCAGTCACAAATGAGAAGGCGTGCGAAGAAGGGGAGAATCTGCGCGATAGAACTAAGACGAGACGGAACTGGGTACTGCACTGGGCATCGTGAGAGACAGAAGAATAGCGCGTGTTATGAACAAAGGTGACAAAACGAATTCCGACGCGGTGACGATCGGATGGTAGTAGAAGGCCCCAGAAATGATAGTGAAATGTATAAATTGAGTTAATGGTTGATAGTATAAATGTTGTAAGTGGAACAAAGTATAAACCTCGTGTGAAAGGAAGACCATGACGCGATATAATTGGACTATGCTGAAAATGGAAATTTAAAATGTACGTGAGACCCGACAGCCAAGAATGTAGCGGTCTCAAACAGAAAAGTGATCAAATGGGACACATTATAACATGAGTAGTGTAAGAAGATCAAGTCTTGGAATAGATATTAACATTTTTTCAATTAATATAGTAAAGAGTAGTGGCCATGAATGCAAGGGAGGAGTAAGGGGAATATTTAAATAATAACAGGTTATTGTTTGTTTTGTTGGAATTGTTATGAAAAATGACTCGTATGTTTTTGTTTGTGTGAGGCAGAATAACAAGAGATTATAATGTTTAATTGATTTTTGAAACGGGTATTATCATTTATGGCAATGGTAAGGAAATTCCCGTACCCAAACAAAGAAATAAATATTTCTTACGTGAATTTTCGTAGCCGCGAAACTGTATAGACGGTCCTGTCCAACCACAAAAATAAATTTTATCAGGACGGATCGATCTCAACATACTAACAGGGTAGTTGTCAAAGTAAATAAATAGTTAAAGTATCGAAGGAAAAAAGATGAGAGTAAATAATTGCCCGGGTAGTACGAGGAAAATCTGCCTTGGTAGAATACGTCCGTAAGAACCACAAAAAATAATATTAGAATGAGAAAATTACATTTGTACTTCGAGGAAAAAATAATGGCGTCTCCTTGTGATGGTGACACCGATGGCAGCCTATTCCCTTCGACCCTTCCCGTAGCGACGTCAGTGAGATTTATCCTTTTGTACTTTCCCCTCTCTTGGTCTTCTAGTACTGACTCTTAACATTTCGAACTGTCAAACTTCGCTTTTATATTCGTTTCACATTATATTAGCCTAATGGAATAATGAATTTAGGGGTAATTAACCTCATCCTTGTTCAATGCGTAGAAAAAAGTCCAACTGAATTTCAATTTTTACATTTATTTTTCTTAGGCGTAAAACCAGCTGAAGTTTATGTAAACTCCCAGGCAAGAAATGGATTACAACCTGCCTTCATTTTCACCAGCCTTCCCGGCATGAACAAGGATCTGGTGAGTAAGCAAGAAAACAAAGCAAGCTCCTATTACTGCATTCTTCATTCTATTTCTGCATTCTTCCTCCTATTACTTCATACTTGTTGACAAACATAACAGGAATTTAGATTATTAGATAACTATCACAAAACTAACAGGAAAATTATTATCATGTTGTATGGCTGAAAATCATAAAAAACAATATACGGAACCTATGTCCCGGCTTTACTAGCGCATTTTAAAAGATTTCATAATTTCTTACGGTCTTTTCTAACGTAGGTCAATAACTCCGGAACACGTCTTTCGAAGTGCCAACTCATAGAATCTAATTGCATCATCTGGTTTATTTATTTATTTATTTATATATTTATTTGTCAAAAAAAGTAAAAACTGTAAG
>JAHLJT010008446.1:201033140-201191522 GCA_031308135.1 Acheta domesticus
CCTTTGTCTATTTATAAAAGTAGATCTCATATAAGTTAAAATTGCCCAGGCCTATTTTATTGCATTCGTACAAGTTTGAAAACTCGCTCTTATCATCGTTAATTTTCAAAACATGTGCTGATGCAATAAAGCTTAACATTATAACTAATTACATAACATATAATTTTTGTTTCGGGTCTATCTTGTTTATTTGTTATTAGTTAATTCGAAATAAAGGAATTCTTTTCAGATAGATGATGATGTTGCACTGTCGGCTGAGAAACTCGAAGGTGTCCTCAGGAAGCACGCCAGGGTCAGAGTTGGTATCATCGGTCGTGTGAATAGACGCAACATGCCAGTTCGTGATGTTCGGAACAAATACTATATTTCCCAGCTTCAGTGGCCTGTAAGCAAAAGGTTCTTACCACCATTCACCGCTGGGCCATCTTACCTAGTCACCAGAAGTGCTGCAAAGTTGCTCTACCGGCGTGCTCTGCAGGTAAAGTGTCATATTGTGAACTAGTATCTTTAGTAAAAAAGCTGATTACGCGATGGAATGTCTAGTTTGTCCACTTATGAAATAAATATCTGCAAAACAATTTAGATTACTAAAAAATGTTTATTGTCGTTAATTTAGACACTTTCCTCTTTCAACATCAAAAATATAATGATAAAAATAAAATTACATTGAAAGTAAACTAAATACATTTCTTCGGAGTGCATCTACTGCAACGAGAAACTTTATTCACTTAATGATCAAACATCCACTCACAAGCACGAAACCAATACATAATAATGTAAACTAGTCGGGCCCGTTGGAACCTTCTACACATCGTAAATAATGATTTTAAAGGCCTTTATTGCTTTAAACTCTGACCAGACATCGAACGTCTTTGTCAACCAGTGGCAGCTGCTACTTAAGGGGTCTAGGGCTGCGCCCTGTTCAGGAAAAATAACCTCGGGAAAAGTTGCAGAAAGTATTAAACTTGTGATAAATCGACTCGTTTAATTCTGTGCATGCCCCCAACGCAATTTGTGACGACGAATTTAGTTTCAAGTGCCCGATTATGCGAAAGATAGATGTCTTTGGAATGGGTAGCATCGTGAACTATCGGGAACTCGTCCGTAGCTGGGGCACGCCAGGCAATGGAAGTTTGAGAAAGACGGGGGAGGGGGTAGTAGAAGTGGAGTGGAAGTTGGGTGGAGGCAGCGTGCTCCTATTAGGGTTTTGTTCGGCAGAGTTCGCGGCGATTAACTAAGCCAATACCGTCGATTTCATAAATTACTGTTTTGTTAGCTGAAAATATTTTTTTAAATCTCTTATTTTCGCGTAAGCACAATTGTATCGTCCTTTATCAACGTAAAAGTTGTCTTAGACAAGGATTAAAATCCCGATAGTGCAAATCGGTTGTATACTACATGCTATAGTTCCCCCCCTTAAAAAGAAATATTTTCAAGAGATAAAATAATGTATGTAATAGTTCGGACACACATGTCGCCCCTCCTAATTCGCAACCCATGCCATGAAGAGGGGGTACCGTCCAAAAACGTTACAGAGCGTCCAAAAAGGTATAAATTTGTAGTTTACGACATAAGAAACATAAATGTAAGGACACGAAAACCGGGTTGTAAAAGTAAAGAACGTATTTTTTTCGAGGGTGGCAACCGGCTGAGGTGGCTCAGAGCATCAAGTGATGAGATTGCAGTGCCTCTGAATGGGAGGTCCTAGGGTTCGAGTCCCAACGGTGACAGTATTTTCAACACTATCTAGATAGCTAGATCGAATTTTGCTGCTGCCTTGAGGAGAATTCTAGCGGACGGCTACTCTGCTAACTAGTTTTCAGTTGTTTCTCTGATCAACAACAAAGGCCGGAGCAGTTGTCGAGGTGAAACGTTTATGTCAACGGAGTGCCTCGCGCTGCCGAGTCAGAAGAAGCGACGAGTACAATAATAATCCATAATTTAAACTACTTTCTCCGTCGCATTGCTATTCACTAAATTCACAAAACTGTTCTTAGTACGTTCGTATGAAGCCATCGTTTGAAACTTACTATGACTGATGACTAGTCTGCACGGACCAGGCAAATATTTGCACACTAGTATGCCATCTTGTCGGGAACGAAACTTAGTCTGTTTAGAGGAAGGTATAAAGTTAATTTATTTGATAAATGTGATGCATAATAATTTTTTCAACGTACGTATTGCAATAATATTAATAATAATAACAAAACAACAACAACAATAATAATAATAATAATAATAATAACAACTCCACCTAGGGAGTACACGACCTTGGAGTTGGTGGTGGAGCTTGAGTACCCCCATGAGCCTGAGAGCTATGTCAGTGGTAGCCTAGCTACTGGTAGGGCTACCTTCCCTTGCTGAATAGGTTGAAGGTGAGGGGTCAGACGAAGAAGTACTCCATTTTGAGGAGAGTGGGGAGTAAGCAGAGGGGGAAGGGTCATGAACCTTTGGACTTCCTGTTATCGGCCCATGGAGGGTACAGGAGAGAAACTGGGTTGGCACACCAGGCCACTGATTAGAGTGGAGGCCCGAACCTTGCATTAGCCAGCGAAGGAGGCTGCCTTCAGCAGTCAGTGAAAATCCCGTAGGGTTTAGTAATGCCGACTGGCGATCGGAGGGACCCCTTGCTGGGCCCTGCGGGGGGATGCCCCGAGGCCACTGTGGGTCGCAGTAACGGATCGCAGGAAACAACCCAAAGGTTAATTGTGATCTGTGAACTCGAACTTGCTACCTGCGAATCTTCACTTGAAACCAATGAGCAAAATGAATAGAACAAGCAATGTAATGAACCTTAACGTGTCTTGTTCTACCAATGTCCCATACCTGCTCAGAAACCGAGCTAATGTCACCTTGTCGACATCTGGCTATCCCACGGATGTTAGTCCCAGGGACCCAGAGCCGGCAGTAGCTCGAAGCCATCGTCAGAGATGGGCCCAGGATGAATTAATGGAGGTGGTGTGGTGCTTTTACTATGCAAAAGCGAAAAATGGGGGCTCAGAAATAGAAGTTTTTAAGATATGGAGAGAGCGGAACCCAGATATGAGACCTACCCTAGACTCAAAGAAGCTTGCCAGTCAACGACGATACATACTCAGCAGTGGAAAATTCACATCAGAACAACTTGCAGACATCCAGAGAAACGCAGAGTATGTTCATCGATCAAACCATCCACATGACGAACATTTAGAACCATCTAATATACCTGAAAACGATGATCCCCTTCAAGGTTCATCTCTTCCAAATGAAACATTCGTCAGTGGTGAAAATTCATCTGGCCATGAGTCACACGATAAGGACATGATGCGGAACCTCCTCCGACGCGAGATAGAGCGAGTTCGTCTACTTCCATTCGAATCTCGTGCACCGTTGAGGAGAATTTACGAAAATGCTAAAGCTAAGAGAGTGATAGAAACAGCGAATTCTGTCTTAAATGAGGTTGTACAGGCCTCAAGTAGAGATCTAGATATTACTAAAATCAATCACATCGTGTATGCAACTGGATATCTAGTATCTCAGATAATCTTGGGGCCAGCCAAGAACACCGATGGCCGACAGCCAGACAGAGTAAAAAGCTCCGTACCTCCATGGATGAAAAGAATTATGAAACGGATAGCCGACACACGGCGTGAAATATCACTCCTAGCCGAGGCATCTTCTAAGTCAAACCACACGTATAAAGTTCAACAAAAAATACTCCATGTTGAACAAAAATTTCTAATTGACAATGACACAACAAGGCTAATGGTAGCTGAAAAGCTAAGAGAAAAAATCCAAGCATGGGCTCAACGAATAAGACGGTACAAACGTAGAATCGATTTCCGTGTACAGAACCGGTTGTTTGAAACAGACGCGAAGAGATTCTATTGCAGTCTGACTCAAAAACCGAACGGCAATGCTGCCCCTCCTTCAAAAGATGACGTCGAAACATTTTGGTCAGGAATCTGGGAGGAAACCAGATCGTACAACAAAGACGCATCGTGGCTCCAATCTGAAGTTGATGCTGCCAATGGACTCGTGGAAACAGTGAAACATGTTCAAGAATTCTCGAAAGAGGACCTATGCCAAACAATTAAGAATATGGGAAACTGGAAATCCCCTGGGGTTGATAAGATCCAGATTTATTGGATTAAGAAATTAACAGCACTACATTCTCATCTTGCAAAGGCTGTTAATAACATTTTAGAAAACCCTAACGAACTCCCCGAATGGCTCACTCGCGGCATCACGTATTTGCTACCCAAAGGAGGAGACAGCTCTTTGGCGAAGAACTACAGGCCAATTACTTGCCTGCCAGTAATGTACAAACTTATAACTGCAGCCATTGCTGACAAAATGTATAGGCACCTAGAGAAGAACCATTTGTTACCAGTTGAACAGAAAGGATGTCGTAAAGGTTCCTATGGCTGTAAGGAAATCTTGCTTCTGAATAAAATAATTTTGAATGATGTAAAGAAACGAAAACGTAATTTAAGCATGACTTGGATTGACTACCAGAAGGCCTTTGACAGTGTACCACATGATTGGATTTTGAAGACCCTGGAGATCTATCGATTTCATCCTAGACTTGTTGAGTTTTGCAAGGCTAGTATGAAGTCGTGGAGCACCAGGTTACTAATCCACAGCGGAAAGGGAGTAGTAGAAACCAGAAGTATTCAGATTAACAGGGGAATTTTTCAAGGAGATTCACTATCCCCTCTGTTGTTTTGCATTAGTTTGATTCCTCTATCAAGACAGCTGTCGCACACTGACTTTGGTTACAAGCTCCATGGTGATGAAAGACCTGTATCACATTTATTTTACATGGATGATCTTAAAGTGTTTGCTAAGAATGAAGCGATTCTCTCCCAAATGCTGTCTGTCATCAATGAATTTAGCAATGACATCTGCATGAAGTTTGGTCTTGACAAGTGTGCAAAAGTCAACTTAAAAAGAGGCAAAATGACAACGTCAGAGAACATTGAAGTTGATAGACACACTGTGATTCAAGATCTTGAGCCAGGTAAAACTTACAAATATCTGGGCATTGAAGAATGTGAGACCATCTCGAACGACACAATGAAAGAGAGAATTCGCAGGGAGTATTATAGACGAGTGAGACTGGTCCTGCAGTCCGCTCTGAATTCCAGGAATAAAATATCTGCAATAGGTAGTTTGGCGGTACCTGTAGCGAATACAGTTTTTGGACTAGTGGACTGGACTGAGCAAGAAACTCGCACCAAGGATCGAAAAACCAGAAAACCGCTAACAATGCATCATGTTTCCCACCCTCGAGCTGATATACATAGACTTTATGTGTCACGTAAGGAAGGAGGAAGAGGCCTCAGACAAATTGAGGCCTCCTGGCACAATGCAATAGTTGGAATGGGAAAGAATGTAGTCAGTCATCGAGATGACCCTCTAATGAGGCAAGTCATGAAATCTGACCAAAGAATGGGAAACAGAGGCATTGTTAGTGTAGCAAAAAGCATTGCAAAGAAAACTATGCAAGACACGTCAAATAACACAGACACTGAACTTCTGGTACTACTAAACATGAAATGTGAGACAAAAATGTTAAAGAAGTCGTGGAGGGACAAACCCCTCCACTGACAATATCTAAAAAGAATGGACAAGGTGCAGATCAATAAAGATCAATCATTTATGTGGATTAAACGGGAAGAATGAAGCCAGAATCGGAAGCAGTTCTAGTAGCTGCTCAAGATCAGGCGTTGAGAACACGACATTATGATAAAGCTGTTCTTAAAATTTCTCAAGATGACAAATGCCGAATTTGCCAGGAGCAAGTAGAAACCATTGATCATATTGTCTCAGCTTGTCCAATCCTAGCAAAGACCGAATACTTGAAAAGACACGACAGGGTGTGTAGCTACCTCCACTGGCAGATCTGTACCGCCCTCGAAGTTCCGAACACATGCCCCAAGTGGTACGAACACGCACCGAAACCGGTGACGTCTGTTGGATTGTGTACGATATTGTACGACCAACAAATTCAAACTGATCGCACGATAGCAGCAAACAAACCGGATATAGTCATCCGAGATATGGAGAAAAAATCGTGTTTACTTGTCGATGTTGCTGTACCTTGCGATCAAAACGTCGTCACCAAGGAGGCAGAGAAACGTCTTAAATACAAGAGTTTGGAAATCGAGATCAGCCGAATGTGGGGCGTAAAAGCACAGGTCGTACCGATAGTTATCGGAGCTCTGGGATTTGTTCCGCAAAATTTGTGTAAGAACTTGTCTAAGCTCCCAGGTAATCCAAAAGACTGGGAAGTGCAAGAAATCGCTTTATTTGGAACAGCCCACATTTTGCGCAAAGTATTGTAGAGGCACCGACAGTCCCTAGATCTACCCCTTAGGTAGCTGGTTGCAACCTGGAGTAGATTTTATATTCAGCCGACACATAACATCTTTAGTCGTGCTTTAGAGGAATAATAATAATAATAATGATAATAATAATAATAGTAATAATAATAATAATAATAACAACAACAATAACAACAACTAGCTGAATGTGACGTCCTCGACGCTTCAAACTACCTTCCGTTGTTTGACTTCTTTTTTTTCTTTCATCGTCTCTCTTCGTCTTCGTCGTCATCTTCTTCGTTTTCGTCTTCTTCTTCTTCGTCGTCGTCTTCTTCTTCTCTTCTTCTTTTTCTTCGTCTTCGCTATCGTCTTCTTCGTCGTCGCCGTCTTCGTCGTCGTCTTCGTCTTCTTCATAGTCTTTGTCTTGTTCGTCTTCTTCTTCGTCGTCTCTCTTTCTCTCTAGCTTTCTCTCTCGCTTCCTCTTTCACGAACAAACAACGTTTTTGAAAATGTCTTAGAATTTTATGGCCGAATCTGAAAGCAAATTATCATTTCCTCATCAAAGGACCGAGACGCGTCGAATGACACAGTCTCGTATGTCGCGATGTGTCGATTGTCACACGGGAAGTGGTCTAACCGTGAGAGACGGAACCGCAAGTCCGCACGCACGCACACGAGGAGTTAATAATAATAATAATAATAATAATAATAATAATAATAATAATAATAATAACAACAACAACAATAACAAAACATCAACAACAAAAACAACAACACACTTTTTTGTCCAGTTTTTCTTGATCTAGTGAGCAAATGTTGGTCCTTATCCATTTGTTTCCCATGGTATTTTTTCCACCCAATATATGTCACAACTACAGTTTTCTGGTTTTAAATACATTAATTATCTAATATAAAACAAATATACAGAAACATATATTATCATTGCTTTTTATTTTGTTTAATTTTTTAAATATCAATTGTAGATTATACAATGTCTGATAAGAAATGCCATTTTTCACACAGACAAAATCACCTATTGAATTTGCACCTCTTGAAGATGTACTGTTTACTGGAATTATTGCATCTGCTGTAAAAGTTCGGTTGTTCAGTGAGCCTTACTGGCTCTCTGAGGAACAAAATACAAAGAAGCAATTGCTGCAGCTTTTGAGACAACGAGAACATAGAGCCAGGGAATCAAGTTGCATCACTGAGACACATCATGTAAGTCAGTCAACTAATACTATTTAAAACAATGTTAACTAGGCCTATTGTAGTTCACATATTTTCTACATCAAAGGCCCTCATCAAAGGAATTCTTGTGATTCTTTGTGATTCTTGGAAATAAAAATAGAACTGGGGGGAGGTATTTTTTTAATTTGAAAGAAACACAGTGGTATTCTAAGTACTTATTGTATCATATTAACTACTTATAATCTAATTTCTCCTAATCAATGTCTTTTTTTCTTTGCTTTCTATTATACATTTTCAAAAATATTGACAAATGCTTAAAACAACTCTTTCAGTTCAAATGCAGAGTTTACAAAGCAACCAAAAAACTTGTCAGCTTGTAAATATTTAATACAACTATAATAATTATTTATTAATTTATTTAACTGTTTATTTCTTTACTATGTATTTTGATTTGTTTATTCATAAAAGGTATAATTCAAATATTGACAGGTAGCCTATCATCCAGTTACATACAAACATATGCCAATGATGATGAAAGCTCTTCAACCCAATTGTACCCAACAAAACATATTCTAAACAAGTAAAAAAGTTTGAAAAGCTTGAAGTTAAATCAACCCAATGAAGTCACAAAACCATCATGCAAGAGGTTTTGAGTACTTTGCATACTACATAACATAAGGGTTCTTCTATATGAAGGTTGGTTTGGATCTCATTGTGGAAGTTGAGTTGTTCCTTCATTGTCTTTTCTGGACAACTTGTTTCAGGAGTAGTTAAATGTGCTTTTAGCATTTATAACTTATGTCCTATACATTAAAACTGATGAAAATGAAATTAATGTATCATTATACTAAATAATTTGACTTTTTATTATTTTAATGACTTCTCAATGGACATTGAGTGTTAAAGCATGAAAACTCTGTATTTTGTGAACCTGAAGAGTCAATTAGCCAATAGTGTTTATGTTTGTGTTTCACTATCTTATTTTCAGATGAATGAAAGTAGTTTAATCAAATGTAAAACAGTTTCATTAATACTAAAATTTCTCGTGAATTTGATATGTGTGCTTACCAATGACTGCTAATTTACTTTTGCCAAAAAAAGTGACTTTGAATCATTCAAGGGCAGTCTAGTTTTCTAGTCAAAGACATATTTTAATTGTGGAGGCATTAGCTAAAAATGTGCACTGATTTAAATGTAAGATGTTTTCCAAATTTGCATTAATGTAATGACAAATTTGAATATATTTTTAGATATATACTTATAATTTAAAAATAAATCATTATAAAAATGATGAATAAATAATGTAAAATACTAAATCATTATAAAAATGTTTGAAAAAGTTGTTTAATTAGTAGAAGACAAAAGTTCTTGATTTGTTTTTTATTTTGATATCTTATTGCAATCAATGATTTATATTCTAATGATTCTCATCTAATAAAAATTATGCTTGACATTTCTTATCAGAATAAGCATTTAAATAAGAAAGATTTGCATTGTGAAGTAAAATATATGTCATTACTTTGTTTAGTAAAATTGATTTGTTCTTATTGTCTTTTTTTTAACTTGTAAATAATTAAACGAAATGTTTGGGCTAAATCTGAAGAATTTATGGAGATTTCTTGGTGTATTTGTATATGATTGGAAAGGCATCTAATTTGAATTGGATATTCTTAACTGGCTCACAGTTATCTATTTAATATTATTTGTCAGAATGATGGAAATGTTATCCTATTGTCGATCTTTCCATTCTATTATATTGTATCTGTCAGAGGTTATTCATATAAACTAGTGGCAAGGTGTCATGGCAAGCATTGAACATAAGACTCATTTGGCTAATTTGCATTTTTATTTACAATACAAAGTAAAAATTACTTAAATAATTTACTTATATTTCACTATCTTGTAACTGTTCTTGGCTTGACAATTATATAAACATAAATGCCAAGCAATATTGCAACTCCTTAGTTACCAATTATTATAAATGATGTTTGAGCTGCCCAAAGAATTTTTCCATCCTGATCAGTAATCAAACCCAGATCTTCTAGTACATGCCTAGTTGCTCTACCACTTGTATTATTTGAGACAGTCAATTCTCCAAACAGCTATTGGCTATGACCCATTACTTTTACTTTAATACTTACTTTTACTTTAAATACTCTCTAATGTCAATTTATGATTTTTTTAAAGAACTATACTTTTATTTTGAAATACTTTTGTAAGGCTGTCATGTAGATTTAATTTAAAAGTTCAAAAAGATCCAACAAAAAGATTTCGGACAGTCAAATTTATAATAACAGTTTACGTTACAAACATGTTTGTGGCTACGTTTCGAAGGCTGATGCACCTTCATCTTCAGGCCAATACACATCTATTTGAAAAACTAAAATTATAAAAAAGTACACATTAGAAATAGTTAAAATGGAGAACAAAAGGAAATCAACCTGTACATATTTTATGAGAAATAACAAGATATAGTGCAAAATAATATTACATAAAACAAGAACTGTACTCACACTAGAAAGAATTTTACCATACTTTTCGGACAGTAATGTAAAGAAGTAGGCCGATAAGGTGAGTATCAAATATTATTGATTATTGATGTAGAAATATGATCTCAGAACTTAAATAACTTGATATTGAATTTTTATTTTTGGCAAACATTGTTACACGTTCATGCGAAAAGGATGAAACCTTGATAAATACAAATTTTAACAATTACATGTCATGAAATAAATGATGCTAGCAAAAAAGAGACTGATATTCTTAACCAAATTTTAGAACTATTGATTATTTGTATAAAAGTTGATATGATAGTAAATATTAAAAATTATACAAAGTATGACATGTCAAATTATAAATTTTTAATGGTTTTGGCATTTTAAGGAATAAAAATTAAAACTAAAACGAAGAAGTACACAGCACAAAAGACAAACAGACTCACCTTGAATGATAACTCATTGTAATGTTAATACAAAACTATGCACAGATAAAACTCAAATATATGAGGTACAAGAGTGACATGATGGCTCAATCCATAGAACGGCCGCTCCTGCTTCTAAGGGTAGGAGTAGGAGAGGGTGGTGGGAGAATTTGGAGGGGCAACGTCATTGGAAAGGGGGGTCACACGACTTCTAAGGGAGTATGGGACAGTATGTTGATGAAGGGGAAAAACGATATCTTGAGCAGAGGTATGTGCATCATTACGATCATCATCGAAGTCACGTTGTGATATTAGTGTTGTGATATTGACCTTATCATCAGGAATGAGATCTCAAAGAGATTGAATACCACAAGGACTGTTGAGTTTGGACTTTTGTTGGTTGAAATTGAACAAGATAGAGTTGTAACATTTTGCAAACTGTTTGCACTCTACATTGGTGTTCATAGAAGGATTGACTTTTATAAAAAGTGACTCTAAAACAAGTCTTGAACTCCAATTTTTTTCAATACCCAAAACAAATGGACACAGGAAATTGATGTGATGTTTGTACCTAATTCTATGGGTGGTCAATGAATTTTGTTTTTCCAGAGGCAATCTCATATTATTCATATGTTCCTTCACTCTGTCTCCCAGTTTTCTGCCAGTCTGTCCTATGTACACCAAATCACAATCTAGACATTGTATAGAATATATAGAATTGACAGTTTCTAATTTTGGAATAGGATCTTTTACATGACGTATAAAGCTAGATTTGTTGATTATGTTATTCACAAGACTTATGTCTGGAAATCTTCCATGAAAAATTTTATTTATATCCTTACTGATGCTAGGAACATACGGAAAGGTGAGAAATATTTTTTTTGAAAAATCATGAGCTTCAGATGGATTGTTTGGTTGACATCACTCAACCGAGGACAAACGTAAGATTTGTTTCAATTTTTGATTTACTACCCTTCCGAAAAAAACAAATGGATACGAATTTCTTAACAACTACAAAAATATCTTTTCCAAATTTACCGCGTAAAAAACAGGATCCAAAATTTGAAAAACACTCTGGATTAAATTCTTGATAACAGCTATTTTGATATTTACGGATGGGAAGAATAAAAATTCAATAGTATCCCAGCAAAGGACGGTTTTGTGTATTAATTTGTGATGCAACAATATGGATATCTATAAATTGTAACATCAAGGAAATTCATTGTGTAATCTTGTTCAGTCTACATTGTAAATTTCAAACTGGGATGGTATGAATTAAACGTATTGAAGCACTCATGGATCTTATCTTGGTGAAGGACAATAAGTGTGTCATCTACGTAACGAGTGTAGAATTTTACATCCAACTTAGAAAGGATGTTTGTTTCTATTTTCCTCATTGAAATCTCACACAAGATAGAACTTATTATGCCTCCAATAGGGCAACCTCTTACTTGATGATAAAACCTCCCATTGAACTTGAAGTAAATATTTCGAAGTATTAATTTATCTGCCAAAATGACCTCTACTTTTGGTATTTAAAGTTCTTATATGTAACTTGAGGAGTTAAGATGTCATTTAAGGCAGAGAAAATCAACTCATGTGGCATCGATTGAAACATTTTAAGGATATCCAACGAGATCAAAGAATCTTGAGGGTGAAGATGAAGGTGCATCAGCCTTCAAAACATAGCCACAAACATAAGTTTTAATGTAAACTGTTATTATAAATTTGACTGTCCGAAATCTTTTTGTTGGATCTTTTTGAACTTTTAAATTATACTTTTAGTTATGTTATGAAAAGAATGACTAAAAGAGCAAAGAGATATATTAATACTGAACTGTCAATACCACACTTTTTTGTATAGTACACCCTCATTAAAACGCATATAATGTGATGATAATAATAAGTCTTTTTAAGCATGGTGCATTATAAGTATATTATTTATTACATTTTCCACACTAAAAGTTTTTCTGTAATTAAAAATAATTGTCATTTAACTCTTTACAGAAATGTTGAATGCTGAATGGTGCCTCTTGCCAGTAGTGCTCATGGAGCATGCCATACTTGCCATACCCTAGACATGCCACTGGTATTTGAAGTACAATGTCCCATAAAAGGATATTTGAATTTTACAATCAAAATGCACAGGTTGATAAAACACATTTTTATCCTGATGTAAGCTATCAGGACAGAAGTTTTTGTTGACATAAATGGTAATTTTGAAAAGAAGTCTTTCAAAAATTAAGTGGATGAATATGATTCCAAGTGAAAGGAATTAATCATAAACAATGATATCTAACGAAGTTGCTCATTTCACTTCTATGTTGTAAGTTCTTCTAATTTTATAGTGTAAACTGTATTTAAAATGTAGTCATAGTGGAAGGCATTTTTTAATACCAAAGAAGAAAATGAAAAATTGCAATAGGTTATCCCAGAAAATAAATATGGATGCAAGATTAGTTACTTAGATTAGTAATGTTTTACAAAATGAATAATTTGATTTTTTAAAAACCCCTGTTCTTAGTTTTGATATTTAGAAATAATTTTACAGGAGACATTCATTCACAGAATGGAATTGCATGTATTAGTAAACTTTCAACATGGTGTGCCATCTTCAGACAAGATGTTTCTTTCTCTTCTATTCATGGGTGTCTGTATCTAGACATTAAGGGATGTTTACCTCAAAATTGGCAAGCTGTGTGAAGATGGAGGGTTGCTTTAGCAGCACACCTATCTGACTACCTGCTACCATAGATATGCACAGAATTTTTTCCCTTTGCCTGCATTGGAATGCTAGGGCATCCTACACCCAGGCTCCATGTTGAAGGGTTAAAAACTTATTACCACAATAGTACTGAAAGTAAGTTATGTTACTGCAAGTTTCAAATTATAAAATTTCAGAAAATAAATACCTTTATTGAGCTCCTAAAGCAAATCCTATTATTATATAAAAAATGATTGTGAAATTTCAGGGAAAAGAATTTTATCATAAAGATAATATTTTTGCTTGTGTTTATTGGAACATTGAAATAACTATGATTACAAGTATGTACCTGAATTAAAGAATTCAAATAAGAATTGGCATGATTCCATGGTAGCCCTATCACTGTTTGGATTAATAGGTTTTGCCACTTAGTAATAGCATTCCTAATCTCCTTACTAATAGATTAGTAATGGCATTCCTAATCTCGTGCTAAGTCAAGAAATATGTAATATAATAGTCATGATAAGTCAATAATTACGTATGTAATATAAATATATCTCTATATATTTTTAGCGAAGATGAATGTTAAATTCATTGATTCCATGTGATCATAAGTATTGTGTTGATACTGAATTATTTAATAATAAATAAATATTTTTCATAAAATTGTTTGTATTCATGTAAATTTTCTACACATGAATGTGTGTGCATGAGTGTTTTTATATGTGTGCCCACATGTGCACACATACACAACAACAACAACAACAACAACAATAATAATAATAATAATAATAATAATAATAATAATAATAATAATAACAATAATGATGAGCAAAGAATATGTAGTCAATTGAGTTCTATTCAAAGAAGAAATGCATTGTCATCTGCTGAACTGGAACTGATAAAACAACAAGTGAGCATGGAAATACTGGGAAATGTGACACAGCAAACTGAAGCCCAGACTGAGGAACTGGAGGGAGATCACTTGGAGGGGGAACCTGATGTTGAAGTCCAGCAAGTAGCACCAGGACATGATGAGAATGCTTTTGCCAGTAATCTGAGAGAAAATTATCAGAAATATAATATTCTGTACTAAGGTACACCCGTTGATCTTCGACCGCGTATACCAAAAATCACTGGTAATAAGAAGTTTTACGATGCTTGTAGAGTAATGAATACCATCTTAGAAGACCTAACCTTCACACCTAATTCTCTGGAAGAACTAGCTGGAGAAGTGCATAGTTCTGCCTTAGCCGTTTGTATGAGTATGGGGAGAGATATCAAAAGTAACAAAAAGTCGGTAACTTCTTCCGCACCAAAATCTCACAATATGCCATTTTGGAAGAAACGAATCCAGGACAAAATCAATAAGGCTAGAAGAGATATTGGTCATTTAACGCAGTATTTTGCAAAGAAGGGAGACATTTCCAAGAAAGTGAAAATGGGAATTAAGTCTATAGGTAGGAGATTGAATGTTAATATGAAATCCAAAAACCTAGACCAAAGTTGAAAGAAGAAGAAGAGAGACTTAAACAGAGAATTGCGGCTCTAGGAGCAAGAATTAGACGGTGCAGCAAAGCATCAAAAAGACGCCAACAGGAATCAGTGTTTGCAGCCAATCAGAAGAAATTTTACAGACAACTGGAAGCTGGCTATGGGGAAAAACTAAGGGGTCAACCACCGAATGAGAATGATATGGTTCAATTCTGGTCTGAAATATGGGCAATACCTAGCCAACACAATCAGCAAGCATACTGGCTTCATAATGAAATCGAAGCATGCCGATATGTAAATGAAATGCCAACAGTAATGATTACTGAAGACGATGTGAGAGCAGTAATCAAGAAGACTCAGAACTGGAAAGCTCCTGGCCTAGATGGGATTCATAATGTTTGGTGGAAATACTTTGCGGCTTTGCATCCACACATAGCAAGATTTCTTAATGATACCTTGAAAAATCCATCCAATTTCCCTGAATATTTGTTGAAGAATAAAACATTTATGATGGCCAAACAAGGAGACAGTCTTCAACCCAAGAACTATCAGCCAATTACATGCCTGACAACATTATACAAAATTTTGAGTGCTGTTATATCTTCTAAAATTAATGAACATCTTGTAGACCAAAATCTTTTACCTCCTGAGCAAAATGGCTGTAAAAAGGGAACCAGAGGATGCAAAGAACTGTTGGTTATAGATAGTGTGGTTACACAACAATTCCGCAAAAGACTTCACGACATATCTGTAGGTTGGGTGGACTATAAAAAGGCATTTGATTCTGTGCCTCATTCATGGCTTCTGTGTATCCTTGATATCTATAAGATTGACCCGGCAATAATAAATTTTCTCTCTGTGTGTATGTCTGAATGGAAGACTTCTTTACATGTTAGGCAAGGTCGTTACTCCTATGTGACCAAGGAAATTAGGATCTGGCGAGGTATATTTCAGGGTGACAGCTTGAGGCCTCTTTGGTTCTGCATCTCTCTAATTCCGCTTAGTAGAATGATGAGAGAAGCTGGATATGAATATTGTATAAAGAGAAACCCAGATGTATGCATATCACATCAGTTTTACGTGGATGACCTGAAACTATATGCATCTAATAAAGATCAGCTACAGAGTCAAATGATGATTGTCCAAAACTTCAGCAAAGATATCTGCATGGAATTTGGTTTGGATAAACGTGCAACGTTGCATGTAAAACGTGGAAAAGTCCAAAATCAGGAAGGAGAATTACAACTCTCCAGACACACCATCATTCAAAACTTTGGAAACAAAGACTCTTACAAATATCTAGGGATGTTGCAACTATTGGAAATATCTGACTCAAATGCCAGAAATAGGATACAAAAGAAAGTGGTAGCCAGAGTTAATAAGATCTGTGAGACGAATATCAACTTGAGAAATAAAATTTCTGCAATCAACGCATGGGCTATTCCTGTAGCTACATACACCTTTGGAGTGATAAAATGGACGGATACCTCTCTTCAAGCCTTTGACAGAAAACTGAGAACGGCACTCACCAAGCATCGACTTAACCATCCACATAGTTCAACACAGAGATTATATCTATCTCGAAATGATGCAGGCAGGGGGTTGCTTAATTTACAAACACTGTGTTGTCAGCAGGAAGAAAAACTTCGTCATTTTCTTGCAATGGACACTCCAATTCATAATGCAATTTGTACTCAAGATAAAAATAGCAGTCCATTAAGTTTAGCCCAAGAGAACAGAGATTTCCTTCACTTGACAAGGGATGATCGAATTGATATCTGGAAGATGAGGGAACTGCACGGTCAGTTTAGAGCAATGTTAACATCTGATGAAATTGATCTGAGGTGGTCTACAGAATGGCTGCGAACAGCGGGACTCTATGATGAAACTGAGGGTTTCCTCTTCTCCATTCAGGACCAGGTAATAAAGACCAGAGCTTACCAAAAATATATCTTAGGCCAACAGATTGATAGCAAATGCCGATTGTGCAAAAGTACCAATGAGTCTATCCAGCACATATGCAGTGGTTGCCCATCCTTGGCTCAGACTGAATACTTGCAATGGCATAATAATGTAGCGAAAGTAGCTCACCAAGCGCTTGCAAAGAAATACCACCTAGTTGAACACGAACAGCCATATTATAAATGTAAGCTTGAGCAAGTCATCAGTAACCATCAGGCACGAATTTTGTGGGACACGACAATAATAACTGACAGAACGGTTGAAGCAAAAAGGCCTGACATTGTTCTGTTTGATAAAATAGCAAAAACAGCTATGATTGTCGATGTAGCAGTTCCTTCGGATGAAAAATTAACATCAACATTAGCAGAGAAAAAACGAAATTATCAACTACTGGCAGTCGAATTAAAGGATATGTACAGACTGCGAAGAGTAGATATAATTCCTTTGCTAGTGTCCGTAAATGGTGTAGTCACGAAGAACTGGCAGACAGCTGGAGAAGTACTACAGTTACAAGAAAAACATCTAAGAACTATGCAGAAAGCTGCTTTACTTGGTACAGCGAACATCGTTAGAACATTTCTGAGCCTTGATTGAGGGAGAACTAACGAGATAAGTTAATGCATCACTAGAAGATTTTGAAATAAGATGCAATATTAACAATTGAGAATAACTCTGAAGTGTTTGTTCTGTATACTTCATTTTCTTTGTACCTCCATAAACATTGTACAGACAAATTGTGTCTTGGGCAGAAACCCCAACATTTTTTGTATTGAAAAAAGAAAAATAATAAATGTATAATATTAACAATAATAACAATAACAATAACAATAATAATAATTTATTTGCTCACATTAGCTCTATATTACAATTCTTGAACCATCATCATACATAAGTAAACATTCATTATTCTTTCACTTACAGTTTTTATTCATTCACTTACAGTAAACATTCCTTTTTTTTAACAATTTTATATAGTGTAGTATTCACAATTATTTACATTTCATATATTACTTATTTATCTAATCTATCAAATCCTTAATTTTATAAGGGCATGCTATAATCAGGTAGTCTTTTAATTTAATTTTGACGTGATTTCCATTTGTCAGTTTAATACAGTTTGGCAATTTATTGTACATTATTATTGCATTGTAAAAGGGATCTTTACTTGTTGCTGCTTTAAAGTTGAACATCCTGTGGTAGTTTTCATATCCACAAGTGTTGTATTTATATAGTTCTTTATTTTTTGAGATGTTAAGTGTACTATTATTTTTTAATAGAATAATTAACCTGTATGCGTACAGTGCTATTAGTCCGGATTTTATGTTTGGTGTAATAGTTCCTACAAGATTGGGTTGGTTGTAATTTGAATATGCATCTTAGTGCTCTTGTTTGCAGAATCATAATTCTGCTCATATTTCTATCTGTTGTTCTTCCCCAAATTTCAGTATCATATTCTATACGTGAATATATTATACTATAATATATAGTTAACAGAGATTCAGTGTTCAAGTATTTTGAGAAAAAATGCTGGAGAAAAATGTTGGAATTCTCTTTCACGCTTAGTATATTGATGCGTTCATTGAATGATATGTTTTCATCTATGGTGATTCCCAGGAAGTTATGGTATTTAATTCAACATTAACCTTGTTATTCACTTGGATGTTACAAATATCATTAGTATTATCCACGCTATGATGTTTAAATAACATACTTTTTGTTTTATCAGCAGTCATCTCTAGATTGTTTTGACTTAAGTATGTGTATATTTGTGTCATTGAACAGTTAATGTTTTCTTCCAGGTTTTCTCAGTCTTTGTCACAAAAAATAATTGAGGTATCATTTGCATAAGATATTAATTTATAATGTGGTAGTACTGGAAAGTCATTAACATACAATAAAGATAGTAAGGGATCTAGTACTGTTCCTTGAGGAACTCCTGAGGCTACAGTCGCAATTATTCGATTGTATTTTATTAATAAAAAATTCTGATTCCTAGTATATTTCAGTACATTGCCTACGATTTGTTAAATATGATTTCACAACATCATTCATTCTTCCTCGTATTCCTACATGTTCTAATTTTTCTAAAAGTATAGAATGTGACACCATATCAAATGCTTTAGAAAGGTCAATGTATATGCTTGTTGAAAGGTGAATATATATGTTGATTATTTTCAAGGTTTCCTAATATTTCATATATAAAGTCAGCTGCAGCAGTGATAGTTGACATGCCTTTCTAAAACCCATGTCGTGTGTTAACAATTACTTTATTTGACTCTAGAAAATTACACAATCTTCTTACAGATAACTTTTCAAAGAGTTTGGCGAAACTTGACATAAATGTTAAAGATCGATAATTGTGAACATCATAAATTTCTCCCTTCTTATACGAGGGTCTTACAATGCTAATTTTTAAAGCATCTGGGAAAGAACAATCATTAATTGAGCTGTTTTTTAGGTGTTCTAGAATGTTTACCAAGGAATGCTGGCAAGTTTTGAGAATAACAGACCCACCCTGAAGATCTGCTATTTTTAAATGTATTTATTTGTTCATTTAATTCTCTTGTGTCAGTGTTACTTAAATACATAGAATTCATTATCTTTCTGATTTGCATTGGCTCATAAAGTTGATCACTTGTGTGCCCTACACTTCGGACGTAACTATTAAACACATCACTTATTACAAAAGGATTACTTATTATTTTACCATCCTGCACTAATTGTTGTATATTTTTGTATTTATTACCTTTTATTCTGTTTTGGTTTACTTCATTCCATAATATTTTTGTTTTATTTGATGAATTATTAATTTTATTGCTTATTTGTGAGCTTTAAAATTATTTAATGCTTTTCTATACAATTTTTTGTATTTATTATATAGTCCCTTGTAGGAGTTTTCTTTAGTCATCTTAAGCATTGTGTAGCAGTACTTCATGTTATCTTTGAGTTTAACTATCTCATTTGGAAGCAATATTTCTTTTTATTATTACATGATTGCCTTATTTTTGAGCAAGTGGTATTTAAAGGTTTGTTGATTATGCTGAAAAAAAACTTCTTTTTGAGCATGTTCCATTTGAGCCTTCCAGTTGAGCATGTGTTTTTCAGTGCCCATATTTCCACCTCAACAATGGATCATCTTTGAGATGCTTGGGATTAACCCGATGACTCCTGAAAGCATAGTTGTGTACATACTGCTTCTGAAACCTGTTGGAGGATGGTGTGTGATTTTTCACAATTAGTAGTGCTGGAGTTCAAATGTCTGAAGATAGGAAGGAGGTTAATCTCTTGGGGCAGCTGGAATACTACCAAGATAATAGAATAGATATGTCATGTGCCTACAGTGGTGTCCAGAGGGGGGATGGGGTGAAGCTTAGACAAGTTGCTTTAGGCTCTGACTTAATTGGGTCCCTGACAATATTTTTCCGTTCAAAACCTATAAAAATGTATTTCTAATTCAAACAAGTTTATGTTGCTTGGAGAAATGAATTCTGTATATTCATAAGTAGATTCCTAGCATCAAGGTGTTTTTCCCCCCTTCTTCCCTTCTTTTTTGGGGGGGGGGGCACTTCATATAGAGAAAGTTATGTAATGACGCTGGAAGGAGAATTGATATTTTGATAGAAAAACTTGTTTTGTGAGTCACATATACCAAAAAAGTTTTTGTCTTTCAAAATACAAGTTTTGGTGGTTGTTCATGACAAGATAGAATTTTTTACAAAAAAGACTGCTTGTTCATCTGTAGACAACATTAGTGCCTAAATCATTCACAGTATTTTCTCCAAAACACATATTCTCCTGTTTGTGGTCATAGGGAGAATTTGAACTCTCTTCAAAAATTTGTGGAAGTATGAATCCCCTCAGTCATTTCTAGAAATATTCTCAAAAATCACTCATCCATTTTCATTTACACTTTAGAATTAAAAAAAAATTAAAGATAAGTATTTTTTTCTAATTTCACACTTTCTTTGAAGAGGAGTTTTAAGAGATGGCTGAAGATTTAGTAGAAGTTGTAATATAATAGTATTAAACTTACATAACCATTACTAATAGTTCAAGAAAGTATGTGCTATTTACAACACTCTAGCACCACTAGTTTTTTTTTTCTAAACAAACAACATCACTGCAATTATTGAATTTAAAATTAAATCAGGAAGGTAAGGGGTTGTCCATAAATCACTTAACACTAAAGACGGGTGGTGGAAGCATTACATTGCATTACATTGGGGTAGGGGGCATTAATTTAGTGTTACATAACATTAATTTTTTTAAATTTTTTCAACATTAGCTGAAATAATTCCTTTTTTTTGAGTCTTGTACTAAAACATTCAAATATTAACTAATTAATTTGTTTTAAAAACATAAATATATTAAACTTATTAGATGTAAATTGTTATGATAAATTAAAATATTTTTTAATCAATTTTTTATTGAATCTGTAAGGTTAAGAAGAAAATATTCAAAAGTGCTAATAACGTAGTATATTCTAGAATCCATTTAAATTGGCACAGTAGACTCTCTCTCATGCGTCATCCATGACGGCATGTGCATGGCTTGTGATAAAAAATGTTCTCGCTTATGCATCCTTCCTTCACTTGCAACATTCCCCACCCTTACTGTTATGTGCAGTCAGCATCACCATCTAATTTCTACATGAATTATTGTTAATTTTAATATACAGTACAAGTAAAATAAATATAAATTGTTTTTACTGTGCTATAATTTATTTTCACTTCTTGCATTTACAAAATGGAGGGGGGAGGATCACAAGCATCATATAATTATTTAGGGAGGTTCAAGAGTGTGCTACAGGTGCTTTACCAGGAGGTGAGAGGGTGTTCAAAATATTCCAAATTTGCGTTACGCAATTTATGGACGCCCCCTGAGTTAAATCAAGAATTATTCATATATATCACATCCTTTTATTAACTTATACAGACCTCTGCCATTAGAAGGCATTTTCACAATATTTGTAGACATACAATTTCATAAATATAAATATATATGTACGCAAATTTAGCTTGTATGTACATTTCAACGTGCCCCTGCAAATTTATTTACATGTATACACACATGTATAAGTGAAATTACATGTTCCAACCATAAAGAACCCTCTAGTGTTTTCAAGCAATATAGATTGTAAACAGCTATTCTTATCTTAGATTTATTTTACTTGGTAGAAACACCCATCTCATAATAATAAAAATAAAGTTTTTAATGGACTATCCAATAAAAGATGAATTAATAATAGCTTGTTTAAGTAGTTTTCCAAATACTGAATAGTAATTATGATAGTGATAATCATTAATAAATGTGTCAAAGGGATTTAAATCATTATTTTATTTTGGACGGATTTTTTTGAAAATTCTGAAGAAATACTTTCTAAACTGACCCCAAGAACCAGTAATTATGTTTTACATGTGTAAATTATTCATAAGATTTTATAACAGAATAAAAATGCAATAAGAGTGTATTGCATGGCACATACTTGATGTGTTATCAAATATTTTTGTAATGAATCCAGGGTATTTGAGAATTCAACAAATTTTTACCATATTTCTAATTCTCATTTCATCGCTCAAAAGTTCATATCTTTTTTGCTAGAATTAGAGAGTTCCTTTAGGCTGACAAAACAATTCAATATTAAATTATGTAACAATACAAGCATGGATTCCCAGTTCATTTTAGATACAACACTCATCTTTATCACAGTTTTAATCAAAAGGAACATGTGTTCTTGGAGGAAACAAAACCCACTTTAATAGAGCGCTGCAAGATTAAACCACACTACAAGAGTTCAAATTTATTATTTCTTTTACACGCAATACATCATCATCATCAACACCCCCACCACCATCATTGTAGTTTTTATGTATGGTGAGAACCAGACCTGCAAGAAATTTTATTTATTCCTTACTCATGAATAAATCCACAATTAAGTAGAAAGTTGTTTATACTAAAGGAAGTCAGAAGTTAATCACAATTGTAATATACATTCATTTTGTAAAGTATCACTCTGTTATTTGGGCATTTCAAGTTATCTCTATATAGTAATTAAGCTTGTTACTAAAGGGGCTTTTCTTATGTACATGAAATCCTTTTAAAAAAATCATTTGTTGAAAGGAATAAAAGGAAAAAAATGAATGTTGGCATTATTACACATTTGTTATTTTAAATAGACAAATCAGTTGATTTTTGGGTACCAAATTGACCCTTTCTCTAATTGAAAATATGCAGGTCTGATGTAGGGAAATGAAAAGATTCAATATGTTCTCTGCATTGTAGATATTTGAAACAGAGTTCATACATAATGATTTAGACACGATAAGAAGGTCTCATTTACACTTACAATAAAATAAATTACACACAATTTTTTTAATATATTGCTCCTGTTTATCTTGATGGTTGACACTTTGCTTACTTTCTTTCTTCTCAGGATATAGTTTTCCCTATGATGAGAAATTGAAAAAGTTTGACTGAAACTTTTCCTTACAGGTATATATCATAAAGTAAAATTAATATTATGACAAGAAACTAAATAAATTAATAAAGTTGCTGTTTACTTTATTTTATTCAAGGCATTGTCAGTGTTACAACTCCCTTCAATTTGTTTGAGTCTGTAATAATTTTGCATAAGGGAATAAGTTAAAAAATAATTTCCTGTATTAAATAATTCTGGAAAACATCTTTCAATAAACTAAACTATTCAAGGCCTTGTAAATAGTTCTTGTAAAGTATCTGTTTGGTACTCAAGCTACTGAGAAAATTATCATATTTCAATTAGTAAATGATTACAGCCATTTTATGACATTATTTGTAAGATTAACTTATGTTTGTAAAATATTTTAATACACATATTATATTGTCTATCCCAACCTATGACATTATTGAGATAAGGTATGTTAAATATTATTTTATGACAGAATATTAAAGAGAGAGATAAAAACCAAAATGCTGAAATAATAATTATTTCACACTAAAAGAATTAAATTGTCTCTGAGACCTTCTCATTATGCAATGATGAGTGTACACAGTAAGTTAGATCTTTACCTATTAAAATATGAAGTATCATAGATGTTCCTTAGCTGTGATTAAGACAGTGTTCAACACAGGTTTTTAAGATATTTGTGTTTGTAACCAATACAGCATATGCCAACAAAGTTGGAATAAATATACTTTTCTCTGTCCTTTTATTACAAAACAGAAATACAATAAACTCAAGGAATGTATATTAACATTAGGTAACTCTACAATAAAATTCAACTTTAATATCATTTAACATACTACAGATGGTCACATAATATTGTGTACTTTTATTGGATTATAAGGTTTAACAAATTGTTTTTTAAAGAAAAATATGTTTGCATTGATTTCTGTTGAAAAAAAAAACTTTTTAAAATAAAAATTCAATTAAAACAAAACAAAAGATCAGGAAATGAACGTTTGGTTAAGCAAGGATTTCAGATTTTTATAATAAATACGTTGCATGAATTTGTCCATGACTATTGTTAAGAAACAATCTGCATTTCTTAAAAGTAATGTATTCTTTTCGTGGAATCACAAAAGGAATTTTGTTCGTGTAAATATTTAAAATCACAACATGAAAAAACTGATAAATGGTAATTAAATATTCAGTCCTAAAACCATTAAAAAAATAAAAGACTAGATACTTTTTTACTTCTATTAAAGAAAGGGGATTAAAATGTGAAAGAGCATGAAATTATATCATTGTTATTTACATAGAAGACAATGTTTACAACAATTAAATATGTGAGGCTTAGTGAAGCCAACAAGAGAAAATAAATAATGGAATATATTTCATGTGTCATCACATATGTTCATATATTTGATTTCATACCTTTATAAAATGATATATTTATTATAATAACAATCTTTATAGAAAAATAAATATTACTCTTGGGAACCCAGCAATAACAAAAGCATTAGCAGGTAACACCCTCTTTTTGTCACATTTTTGGTAACTTCTTTGTTATTCTACCATATGTACTATACACGTATTTGTAAACTTAACTAACACAATGTTCCTTGTGTGCTAAATGCAGGCTGTAGAAACTCCTTGGATGGTAACATATACAAAACTTTTTTTTTTATTAATGATCTTTATTTGTAAAAATCCACTATTAAAAATTTTTAAAGAAAGCAAGGAAAGAGAAACTGCAAAGAAGAATTTTAAATGCTCACTTCACAAAAAATAAACTTGTACTTTCATGATACATATTCATGAGTGATGAAAACCTAGATGGAAGTAAATAACTGTATGGGCAAATTGCACCTTATATAAACTTTGGCAAAATTTGGAGGTCATCACAATGTTTACCTACATATTTTCTATATTCAGCAGTGAGGCTTTGAGAGATTTTGTACATGTTACCTGATCTAACCAATGAGTATTAAAAGCCTGAAAATTTATTGATGAATTTCTTATATACAAGATTTTTCTAAAAGAGAATTTGCTTACACACAATTTACATTCTCCCAGTGAAGCAGTTGATGTCTTATGTACACTACAATCATGTTTTAGATTGTAAAACTTGTTAGAGGGAAGCAAACAATCCAATACATCATAACAAACATAACAAATAGCTTTCGTTGTGCAACAGAATATTTATTTACACACCTAATGAACCAACTGAACCCAGGTAGATGAATTGGAACAGAATTCCAAAATCTGTTATATATAATCTCTAAACTATTTAACTCCATGAAGCAAAGATGAACTACCATTCCCAAGCAGAAGTCTTCTCATTATGCTGTGTTATTGATACAAATTTTGGGAGAAATATTTACACTGCATACACAATTTTCTGAAGAAATGTAGCATGAAAAGTCTGTAACAAGCTTCCAATAGTGAAATATACTTACAAGCTAATGAATTTCAGTAAAATCTTGAAAAACATCTACCAGAATTCAGTAAGAACATTTTCACATAAAAAGTAAAAACCTCAATAAGGGAAAATATATGGTCTGACACTGCATACAAATAACTAAAACCAACAATTCAGAAAACCACTGAAAATACATCAACAATAAAATTCACGCAAATGTGGATTGAATAATCATGGAGTTTTCTGGCCAATGAAAGGAGTTTTACCACTCTATTGCTTGATATATCACAGCCCAATGCAGGCGGAACTTTACAGAGGTAGGGATGGTGACAACTGTTATATTCACAAAAATCAGAATACTTGAGAAACAGAAATAACTGCCAAAAAAACCTGTGCTTCTCTGCCAGAAGATAACATCTAATGTTCTTGAAGTTACAACAAGCCAAAAAAATATCACAATAATACATGCAAAATAAACTCTAATAGACTCTAATTCACTCTACATGATCCTGAATTACATTCTCAATTGTATTTTTTTAATAATTATTTTCTAGGATTAAAAATAGATACAGACCAAGAAAAGTCATTGCAACTGACGTAAAGGGGTAAAAGTCATGTAAGTTCATAACAATTCATTACTGAAACTGTTATAATTACACAAATATCAATTCCATTAAATCAACTCTCACCAGAAGACAGATACAAGAGAGAATGTATTAATATATTACCAAATAGTATTACATAACAAAATCTATTCCAGAATAGATACCAAAGTTAATTTTTTGTGAGTTAAAGAGTTATTGTGAATTTTATCAATATGTAACTTCTTGCTATATTTGCTTATGTATTTTGTAACTATAAATAAAAATTCAACTGAAATAATACAACGATTCTAGAAACTTCAGTAATAACCTGTAATATTACTCAAAAATAGGGTAAAAAGTTTCTCTTCATATATCTTCATATAAATATATGGAATTCTCAACAACTGCTATGAACAATTTGTTTTCAGATTGACAGGTGAAGAAAAAAAAATTGTTGTAAATTAATACAAGTTGGTATCTGAATAGACAAAACTTATTCTTTAATTCACATACGGTATTTACAGAATTCTTAAAAATTGAAAAAAACATGCGTAATAAATATGAATTAGGGATTTTAATGAGCTACATATTTTAAATACATGCTCAAATTGCACATCAATAGTTCACAATCTATTAATTTACTATACCATTAAAAAAAGAAAATTGTTTCAGAAATATGCTTTGGCTTTGTACTTCACACTTAAATCAAAAGGGAATATATTTTTGTGAATTTTCTAGCTAATACATAAATGATGATTTTTATGGAAAACATTAGTTAACTTGCAGAATAATTTCAAGTTACTAAAATATGTTTAGAACATTGTCAGACACCATCTATATCTCACCATCTGGTAAGAATCTAATTAGTAGAAGAGTCAGCCTTAGAAGACAAGATCATTTCATTACAAATGTATGTAATAAAATGGTCCTCTGATATTAAAAGGTTGTAGTATTGACCAACAAATTATATTTTATAATTAAAAGCCTAAGCACTGCACTATATCTGCTCTATGGAAGAAAATAAAAGAGCATTTGCATTTGCAACATTATCACTACTACAACTACCATCACCTTATCAACATGCTAAAAGCTTCAAAACACACCAAACTGACAAATGGCAAGTTTATTTCTTCCAAATATCTTCTGATATGTACACAGTTTTGTTCATACACCCACTTTGGAAGGCATCGTGTATTTAAGCCTCTTTCAAAGCTAAGTCAATAGGATTATGATCTACAATCATATTTCATACCAAGTGATTTGTTATACCTTCACAATCAGAAGTTATGAACAATGTGGTAGGACAGTTCACGTCATTATTTTCCTGGCTAAACTAGCAGTCAGGTTTCATGAAAGAAGGGAACCATACAAATGGTGGATTTAGCTAATGAAGCAAGTACTCTGGAACATGCTAGCAGAACTGACATCTGATGAGAAAAATTAAATGTATTATACAACAAATTACAATACAACTTCACGTGCATCTTTGCATGTTCCTCAGTCTTTTTGTTTTTTGTCATTTATGTTTTGATCTTCAGAATAAAAGTTCAGCTCCATCCCGCCTTATTGCTCAAATTGGGGAATACATTGTATACATGTCTATTGCAAATCAATTCTATAAATTAACAAGTTCTTTTGTGGTCTGGTGTATTATAAATTAAGCAAGGGAAAATTTATCATCCAATTTTTTTTTTATTTTATCACAAAATAGCCTTTAAATACTTGTTAAAAGACTCATTTGCACTAATGGCACTTCATTCATTTATTAACAAAATATATCACATTGAATATTTCTAAAAGAGAAAAATGTACTTTCATAGGAATTGCAAAAACAATGAATAGGATTTTGTTGGTAAAAATCTGATAGCTGCACGGTCCCCATTTATTTTAGTGTTTTAATACAAAAAAGGTGAAGCAATTATTTTCAAATTTGTGACTGATTTGCAGTCCCAGGATTTATTTACAAGGAGATTCTTCGTTAGATAGTTCTGATCAGAAAGCAACACAATTAAAACAAATTTACAGCTCCCGTAGACAGTTTCATCTACACCATGCTATCCCATCACTAAATTATTGTAAGACCTACACTTTTCCTGGCCTATCACAAGACATGCAGACATGCCTTTTCTTCTATCATAATTTATAGCCTTGACCCCAATATCACCAATATATCAAGTGCCTCATGTAAGAAAATACAGGGGACAAAATTCACTGAACTTGTCTAAGCCTCTCAATAGTGAAGGCACATTGACATGAGAAATTAGAAAGTACTGCAGAAAAGATAGTGTAGACGATTGCAACAAGTCGTTATTCTTCAGTACTTCATTCAGAAATTGCACACATACCAATTTTAATTTTATCTTTAACTCTGATTCAGTCCGTTGCCTAACACTGAAGCATTCTCCTACACAAACTACATACGCACATAGAATTAATGACTTCATCAAGGAAACAAATTTTTTAATGGTCAGAATAGTCACAGATTATATACCTTACTCTCTGTCAAAGATAATTTGTTCTCCTTATTGTCACAAGTCTTAATGAATAATTTGTATTTACATATTTCACTTTTGCAACGTGATTAGAGACTTGTTGCTTTCAAATTACTTTTTGTTAATTATGTGACGTACAGACAATGTAGGTATGAAGAACATTTCAGTTCCTTATACCCAGGAAGGGAGATAATTTAAAATAAATGAATATTTGCAAGCACATATTCATATTAAACAATATTCTGGAGAGTATAAAGAAATCAATATTTAATGTTTAAAATATGATAATTTTTTTTAGTTTAAATTGTAATGTAATTTATTTTTATTAGCAGAAGTAAATATTTGTTAATAATGGCTGATCAAAAAGTGATAAATAATCTTGTGTTTCAATTAATTCACCCAATTGGGTTTCAGAAAATTTATTTTTAAATAATAAAAGTAGTTTTAGGTTAGATGCATTTAATATTATAAATCATTATTTACTCTGCTAATACTATAGTAAATACAATGTATATGAATTATCAATGTTCAGGTATATCAAATAACGGCTCTGCAGATAACAACAAACAACTTGCATTCAAACATTTTTCCATATTTTATATCCTCATTATCATCGTTTATTTGTTGGCATTCCATTAAATTTAGATGACTAAGACTGTAGGAATTCAAAATTGAGACCTTGTATTTGACCTTATGGAAAAATAAGATGAGTGGCAGTGTTGAAAATATGTTTTCAATTTGTTTCTGGGCAAGTTGGAGACTTATTTTATCTTTCCATAAGTGTAAACAAATAAATGCACAAATAATACATTTATCCTTGTCTAAACAAAATTGAAAAAAGAAATTGAAATATCAATTTCTTTTCCATTTCTAAACAATATTAATTGAAAAAATAATGAATAGAAATTACATGGTGTTCAAAAATCTGAAACACACACACATGCCATATGATTTTTTATCTACTTCTCCCTACTAAATAAGATTTATAGTGCTCTTTTGTAACTATTAAGACATCTGGATCTGACAGGGTGTCTAGTCTATTTTCCAGCATCTAATGCTGATTTAATTCCTCATTATTTGCATCAGAAATGAGTACAAGATATGAGACAAGAATATGAGAAAAGTTGATCAATGAATTGAACCACCCACATGAAAATAACAATTAAATATTTGGTAATGAAGACATTTTTCACTGTAATTTTGTCCTAAGTGTTCAAAACTGGTTATATTTCTATCACATCAAACCTCTCAAATGCTATATTGGGTGTTTGGCAATCTTCTTAACTGAGAAGACACAGGCACAACATATCAATGCAAAATTTTAAATGAAAATTGAAAACCCAAACAGAGAAAAATCACAAGAGAAATTGGCAGCCCTGCCTAGTCTTCATCTGGCAGAATGCAAGCTGCAGCAAGAAGCCAGGAGGGCTGCAGCCTTTGCACTCACTGAAGTTGAGGCATATGTGATGTAGGTGGTGCTGGGAGGGGAGCATCTGAGACAACAGGGCTGGCACTAGCAGTAGAGACAGGAGGGGGAGGAGGAAGTGGTGCAACTTCAGACAGTGGTGTTCCAAGTACCTCTTCACATTGTTGCTCTTGATCCAACATCAAAGAAAGAATCTGCTCATCCGTAAGCATCTCAACACTACAAGCAAGAAGAAAAGAAACAATAATAAAATTAATTAATGGAGGAAAACAATTACTTACACTCACTTATACCATAAATTTGAAAATACTCTTTGTTTCAACACATTTCTCTTTAATACGGAAAGGTTACTGAGTCTAAATTTAAATACTTTATTTAATTTTAGCAATAGAAAAGGCTTAAAAGTGACAAAGATGATTAAAGATCAGTATGAGTTTCACATTCTAAATAGGTGATCCTTTTCTAAAACTCAAAGTTATTGTTTTTAACACCTAAGCACTTGGAAACCGATCCAACATCCTATCCGTGACACAGGATGAATGGCTGGGAATTTCTTATTTGATCCCATTCTGTGGGCTTCTATATGTAACTAACTAATTTTGAATCCCCTAATTTCCACCAAGGTTTGACATAACAATAGGCTTACTGATGTTTACCCATTACTTCTGCAATTTCTTGGTATTGGGAATGTGGGATCTGATTATGTCTGGAATTAATTTTGCCAGAGATTTAGCCAGATTACTTTCACATTCTGCAAGCATAAAATGTTCCCCTATAGATTTTACACCCTTGAAAAATACACTCCCCTTCGCAGGGGTAAAACCTGCATCCTGGGTTTTTGAATAATTGATAACTGTTCACATACCAAGGAGTACAAATTATTTATGTGAAAGTTATAATAAACTGAAATGAATGAAGAAACAATATATAGTTCTTGTATTTGATAGTCTTACAATATGCAGGATGGTTCTGAATAAATGTTAGAAATCTTATAATATGCAGGGTGAATCCGAATAAATGTTACAAATTTTGGGAAGAGGGGGAGGAAGAGGAGGAGGAGGAGGAGGAGGAGGAGGAGGAGGAGGAGGAGGTTGAAGATAATCACTTTTTGACAATGAACATGTGTTGGGCAATCTCATATAACCAAGTTAAACTGTTAATATTTCTGTGGGGCCCCTGATTGGTAGGCAACTTACCATTCCCCTTTGTTTGGCAAGTTCACAAACTTTCAAGTAACAAACTGTGCACTGGCAATGCCAATATTGAGATTTTGCATTTGTTGTTCAGCTCTGACAACACTAATTTCTCAAAGTGACAGTGATAAAGTTTAATGCATACAGAGTAATAGCAATTCATTATCTCATGTAGTCAAAGTCTGAATGATAATGACAAAAAACTCAATGTTGTAGTTGCTAATGGGCAGGTCACACTCTGAGATTTCATGTACCCGCTAAACATTATTGCAGGATGAGTTGCCTGCCAATCAGGGATAATGTCACAAATGTCACAAGTGTACCTTGCTTACATAAGATTTATTCTAAATCACTCTATATAGGACATACAAGTATCTACTGTACATTTACGATATTTCACAAGATCTAACAAGAAATAATGTATAGATTGATATTTAATAAACTGAGAATCCCTCACCTAGCAAGGCTTTCACTATCAGATGTTGAATCATCTTCTGCTGTGAGGTAGCAGAGAGACTTTTCCAATGGAGATGGTACTTTTTGGCAGCACTTCCTGGGCGACTACCTACAAATATTAATATATATTTAAAAAACAACAAATGGATTACTTTACACATATACTGTAGTAAATGATATTTACCCTGGTTCTATTACAAAGTGTATGAATTCTTATAAGATTTGTGTAAAATCATAACCTTGTAACAAACTGCATACTGATTTCCTTACTTTTCTGAATGAAGAAATCCGACTATTTGCATTTTGATGGAAAAAGAGATTTGTAGTCTATTTTTATAGAACTGATTTAAAACAACTGTTTATGAAATTTGAACATTTAGGTTAACTTAAAAATCTTAATAACTATTTTACAAGTCAAAAAGTTATAAAAAATATTATATTACAAAATCTAATATTATAAAAGGGACCATCCATAAATTACATAATGCAAGATTTTCGAGTATTTTCAATACCCCCTCTCCCCCTTGTAATGCACCCCCCTATCGCCATGTAATGCAGTGTCACGCTGCCTCAAATCCTCTCCCTCTCCCTTCAGTGTTATGTAAATTAAGGATGACCCCAAACCTTTCTTCATTATTTAATTGATCCTTATGTGCAACAACAAAGACAGTTATGTCATGACTGACAGTTTTCAAAATTCAAGATGTAATTTGAATACAATAATTTTTAAATTTTAGAAAAAATATACTTGAAATGTATTATGTCCTGACATTTTAGGTTCTAAGATATTAAAATAAGCTTTTTTTATGAATGTTTTGGATTTTTATAAATTTTCAAAATTTTATTTAGCACATTATTGGTTTTCATGCAAAAAATTAAAATACATGACATACAGTATTACTGTTAATGGAGATTATTCATTAATGCTTTTAATATGACACTACCCAATGAAAAATTATGCTTTCCAAGAGTAAGTATAAAAAAAGTAAAACTAATTTATGTTCCATTATGTTTGCTTGAATATGATGAAACTCATCGTGTTATGACAAGACATCACGTTTCACAAAATGAAAAAGGTGCAACAATGTCAATGATGTTTTATAATTCCAAAAATTTAATTCAAAGATCACTGAAAACTATGTGTTACAGAAAGAAAATACACTGTTTTTTCTAAATTTGAACAGCTATGCAAATGATAAAATAAAACATAATTTCACATATTTAATTTCCTAATATAGGTTCCTAATACAAGTTCTAAAAGCTAATATAGGACTTTTTGTTTATGTTGGTCCATAAACCATTGTTGGTCTTGGAGAACTTATCCATCCATCCATCCAACTGATTTAATAGATTATTTATCTTTATAAAACTTGGTTAATTAATTTCAGTATTATTTTTTATTCAAAGATAAAGACATATAGAACTGGAGATGACATGACACATCACATAATTTCTCAAAGAGTACAATATTGACTCTTTGAATTGAATAAAATATGAAACAAATAAACATGATTGAATGACATTTCCATCACACATTTCTCACAACCTAATAAACATCTCTTACCATTAATATACAAGAATTATGAAACATATTACACTGTGTAACTAACACTGAATTTCAAAGCACCCAACATCTATTTGTTCATTCAGAAAAAAAAATCTTTACTTTTATTCAAATTATCAAACTCTTTTCTGGCTTCTCTAAAATTTCCCAATATTACACAATTTGAAGACATCCAGAAAACCAGTGCTAATAGGTCTACACATTTTATAATTCCTTAAGCACTGATCTCTTGCATGGATTGATACGAGATGCAGATTGATACAGATGTGTACATGATTGATATAGATGTATATTTGATTGCCAATTATCACTAGCACCAACCTCTAGTAGTTCCTTCCACAATATCTCCACTCCTTGGTTCTGAGCCACGTCGTTCACTCAAAGCAGAGATATTCAGCATCATCATTCCATGAGACAACAATTCCTTCACTCTTTCGGTTGCAGGACCAGCCCACAGAGCAGTGTCTAGTGACTGTCTTCGATCTGCAGACATCCAACCATCCAAACGAGTTCGAGCAGGAGAACCTCCTGTTCCAGCTGTTGACATTGCTCGGAAGAGTCCTGTATGAGATGGAGTGGAATTGCTGCTGGCTGGTGTTGTAGATGTAGCAGTTGAATCATCACGACCAAGACCAATTTCTGACCAAGCCTGCAATCATTGTTTTAAAATAAAACTCCACTTCCTCAAAGTGACTGAATAGTTGTGAAATATATGAGAAGATAAGTTTAAATTTTAATTAAATATAATCATGAAGTAATGAATCTTGATAATTTAATAAAGCAAAAATAACTAGTGGTGCTAAAACAGAATGTACTTTCTCGCCTGTAATTTCACCCAAAAACTATGCGAAAAGTACTTAAATTTTCGAAAAATTGTACATGACCTTATTTCAAAATCTTTCAGAAACATATTTATTAAGGGAAAAAATTGTAGTTGAAGAAAGACGCCGAAAAAAATTGAACTTTTTTCGGCTTGTAAAACAGATCCCAGAAAGGCACCTGGCCGATCCTGGCAAAATTAAATCCTCTAGAAATGTAGCACCAATCAGAGTTTCGATTTCAACTACTGGATAAGATTGCGGATATTGTATCTAGGACTGCGCTATTTGGTATTCAAATCAAACGTCAAAATTAGAGCACTAGCGCCCCTGGGGAAAGTAATGGCAAACTAACTTAACCCTTTCACTGCTACGCGTTAGGAGCGCTGGCCGCCGCGCTGTGCTGAGCCATCCGGCGGCCGCCGCACGCCCTGTGCTGAATACTTTTTCGTGCGGTCTCTTCCGCGCGCTCTCAGTTATCAAAACAACGCACACTTTCCATCCTTCTTTTAGATCCGGGATTTGGACCGGCACTGGCGACGTTAAAAGTATTGTTTTTGTGTTTTTATTTATTTTTAATTTTGTGGCATATTTATTTTTTGTTACCTGTTATTTTTCTTTTGTTTAATTATTGTTTCCTTCTGTGAATAATTTTTCTGTGTGTGATAAATTTTGAAGAAGGGGGTTATACAGAGTCCTACATCTCATTCTGCGCACATGATGAGACTGTCACGCCTTTGTGTCCTGGCCGCGCATACAATACAGCGTCGCCATGGATGTTTTGCCGTCTGGCTGGTAACTGGAACGTCGACAGGAAAATGACCTATTAGGCGATTAGTCGATCTTCCGCGGAAATTCTGCCACCTCCTGACCGTTTTTTCTCGGTTGCATACTTTGCGAAAATTTCTCTAATTAACTGTATATGAAACTTTGCCATTGGCATTTTTTCCAGTTCTGCGTTTGTGGAGGATATGAGCGTTCAGTACAGCCATATCTAATAAATGTAAAAATAATCCAAGAAATCGTACCAAAAAACAATGCCAAACGTCTAATTTATAAATCGAAAATCAAGAAACGTACCGTAGACCAGGAAAGCAAAATCACAAGTGAGAAGCAGTCCCCGGAAATGCTTTGAAGTAGAGATTTCAAGATTTCAACAGAAATACACGTTTTGGGGCCCCTGATGCCGAAAAGTGATGTTTATTTCCAAAAGTCCGTCCGTCCGTCCGTGAACACGACTACCGCCCTAAACCATACGTACAATTTTTTCCAAAATGGATATTCTCTAGTCGATCTGGCTCGACTCGAGGCGCTGCGATTTTCAAAAACTTTCTTCAAAATTTGGGAGTACATGAAGCCCCCCGGACATTTTCAAATTTTTCTCAAATACGGTTTCTTCATTTTTGAAATCTTGTTCATACATTTTCAGGAATCAAATTAATCAACCAAATATTTAAAATTTAAAAAAATCTTATATTCCTTATCACTGATATGTGTAATAAGATATACCGTTCACAACAAGACGTTCTGAGTATCTAACGTGAATAATAAATAAAAAATTCTTCATTCACACGATTTTTATATTAGGGACAATATGCGTAAATACATACCTATTTTCTCCTAGGAACCAAGTTTCTCTATGGTGGAACTGAGGTAATAGAAAAAAAGATAAGGGAAATGAAGATGGGAAAGAAACACGGGGGAAGAGAAACAGAAGTCAGAAGAGGAAAACAGAAGAAAGGTAAGAAGGGGTAGAAATGAGACGAGGAGTGAAAGAGGAAAAAAGATGGCAATGGTAGGGCTGGAATAAGGGGGACAGGAAGACGGTCTAGGAAGAAAGAAAAGAGAGAGACAAAGAAGAAAGGAAGGACGAAAGAAGTTGGGGATGAGAATATACAAGGGACAGAAGGTCTGAGAAAATGAAGGGGGAGAGAAATTACGGAATGGAGAATGATAGGAAGGGAGAAAAAGAGCGTGAGAGAAAAATGGGGTAGAGTAAGAGAGATGAAGGGAGGGTGAGAAAGGAAAGGGGATGAGAAAAGCGAGACGAAAGGAGCACGTACCTGCGAGAGCAGTTTCTTGGCGGGCGAGGGCGTGGCGCCGGCGACGCCGCCGGCAGCCGAGACGGCGGCGGGGGCGGCACCGAGGGCTGCGGCCGCGGGGGAGGAGGAGGGCGAGGCAGAGGCGGAAGCGGGCAACAGCGACGCGGGCAGCCGCTGCAGGAAGGAGGGCGGCGGTGGGGGAGGCGGGGGCGCGGCAGCCGGCGCCCGCCCCACCGCGGGCCCCATGCGCGCGAACGTGGGCGCGCCGCTCGCCTCCTCGGGAGAGTCGGCCAGCGAGATCTCCGTCCACACCTGCGCAACGCTCACGCCGCGCGAGTTGCTCATCAGAGTCAGGTTTTGCACCGCGCGAAAGACTTTGGCGTAAACGGTATTAACCAGCTTTTGAGTCTCTGCGCGTATGCGATCACCCACGTTACGCTAAAACGATAGCGGAAAACGCTATTCCATTACGATAATCCTGTGACTAACGTCGCATTTGCGCCGGGTACACGATACGTAACCAAACTTGGATGACATGGAAACCCTAATTGCATGTTATATGCAAGTGAAGCTGTGAAAAACAAGAGAGAAAACGGAAGTGGTGGGTTCATCCGATAAAACATGAACGTTATTTTTACAGTGCCTTCCACACTCTTCGGCAGATGGCAGTGGAGAGGGGGAGCACGTCGCGCATCGCACGCCCTTCTGCGACGGTACGCTTGGGTCCCTATCACGCTTCAAAGGACGCGTTGTAGTGTCCGGCATTTCGTGTGCCGCAAAGAGCATAAGTACTCAGCCATCTTGAAAGTGTAAGCTTTCGCGGGAGTCAATAGGTTCTTGGCTGTCGAAGTGACACCGCGTCCTAAGCACAGTTGCCAACGTTTAGGCCTTCCTTAGGGAGAAATGCATTTCGCATGGTCCTCAGGTAGGTCGGAGTGTGATGGCCGAACGATTTTTAACAACTGTGCCTAGGAGGCGGCGTCTCCTGGTCAGCAAAGTATCTACTCAGCCAGCTTGCTCACTTGGCAGGCAACCCGCAACACACTCATGTATAACGGCCAAGAATATTCATGGAAACAAGGGGTTGGTTATGATGACTCTAATTTAGTAGTAATCGACACATTCTGAACGGATTTCCAATTATGAATGAATATTACTTGTCAACGTGTGTTTTTCCTACGGAATTTAAATTGTGAATCTACTGCAGGTTTCGTCATGAATTCAGTTACAACAATGAGACATTTTCCATCACGTACATTTTGCCTGCGGCAATTACTTTGGAAAATCGGAGTTTCGTGTTCTCTGTTACCTGTAATAGGAACATTTAACTTACATGCAGCGGTTTTATTCAAGATGTATTAAAATTATTGTATTATGGTGACGCACCACCAAAGGACACGACCGTTCTGATTCATATCTTCTCATGCTCCGACTGGCACTACAATGTGTTGGTATTAAACTGGCAATGCACTCGTTAGCATGAATAACACTAGTAAAATATTTACTTCCTTCGATATTTAGATGTTTATTCTATATTCTATAGATCATTTATTCTATATGGTATATATCTTTTCCATCATGATTGATTGATTGATTCAATTCAATCAATCAACTGCGAGAAGGATGTGTTTAAATCATGCAGAAAAAAGTCACCTACATATGCAGGGAACTGACCTTAGCGTCTCCGGGATTTGCGTGGCGTGCAGACCGACCTGTTCGTCCGGCGAAGCGTTGGCGGCAGCGGCGGCGGCGGCGGTGGCGGCGGTGGCGGCGGCAGCGACGGCGGCGGCGGTGGCGGCCACGTTGGCGCCGGCGACGTTGGCGGAGGCGGGGGCGTTGGCGCTGGCGATGGAGAGCGGCGGAGGCATGGTGGCGCCGGGCGTGGCGGGCGACGGCAGGAACGGGTTGCGGCGGTCCACGAAGCTCGTCTCCATGACGCGCGGGCCCCCGCGGCGCAGCGGGGACGCCACCGCGGCGGGCAGCAGCGTCGCCTGCACACGCGCGCCGGCGCACCGGCCACGCCTGCGTTCAACGGGCGGCTCGGGGGGTTGGGGAAAAAACAACTATTCTATTTTCTCCGATCCCTTCCGACCTCTCCCTCCCCATTCCTTCTCCCACACTTCCCTCCACCGTCCAAACAGCCCTTAATGAAATAACCCACCCCAGCCCCCAAAAGCTAATCACCCTTCTATTTTTACACAGCTCCCCAATCCTCGTCCTTGAGCGAGGGAGTGGGAGCTGAGCATTGCAGAAAAGAAGACCCACAGCACGACACCAGACTGAAGAGCCCCTACGGGGCACGCAGCCTTGAGGAATTTCGTCGGAAGCGACGGGGGGGGGGGTTGAAAACGGGACGGGGCATTTTGAGATAGGAGTTCGTTGTCTAGAGAGATTACTATAAGAAGTGACAAGTCTAGAAAAATTACTATAAGAAGAGACCGCTTTGACAATCACTGCTAGGCCACTGCTGACAACATACCTGCAGGTTATGTCCATGCACTCATTTTGTTAGTGCGTTCGTTTACAATAGTTCGTTTGTAAATGGCTTCATTAGTACCTCTTGCAAAGTCGTCGCCCTGCATGACGTTCCTTAGTTTGCCGACCAGAGGCGAACGGTGGGTTCAAAACTTGGGAAGGTTCAGACAACTTCGGGCACGGAATCATATTGTGCAATTGAAAGCCAATGACCTTTGGTTTACTGGTAAACTGTTATTGGCGACATTCAAATTAAAATAATTAGATTTAATATTTCTCTTCTTTTAGAATCACTTCTCCGCCAAAACGGCACTTCCAATAAAGATGTTACTGTGACCACTGAAATTCTGGATCTGCCACCCAATGGATCCATCGCAACCACAGAGCACCCACTGTCTATGACCGCAACACGCCTTCACAGGAGGAGACCATACGCGCGCGGAGCCTCCGTGCCAAACCAACTCCAAAGCTGGACAAAACTAAACTACTTTTTTCTTATTGGTTAAGGGACGTTGTCATGGCAATAGGGGAGGCGCGCGTCAACTTGGGCCGCCGGTATCCTGCAGGCACAAGCAATGCTAGTAGTTATAGGTGCTATCTATGTGGAACACATTGAACTGTTTGGCTCCATCTTGAATTGTAACGTTATGTTTGCAGCAAGAGAAACGACTTCTTTTAAATATTAACTCGCCAGCCGTAAACATTTGTCAATTTTAGACAAAGCCAATTCTAACAATTTTTAAGTTAAAAATGCACGTCTTTTGTTAATCTATTTTGTGGGGAGGTCTGGCCTTCCCTGCCTCCCCTGAAAATCTGCCACTGTTGCCGACTTGTCAGAGTGATACCTTCTTAGAGTAACTCCTCTCTACACGAGTATTGTTTCCGGGCGCCTTATCAGCAGATGGTAGTATTCCCGTAAGTGTCGTACACGTTATATCCAGGAAAGTTATAGTGTTCCTCCTCTGCTGTAACATTAGGTCCGGCGCCCGACCTACACATCGGGCTGCGGCGTTTCCCTCTTCAGACATCTTCCCGGCGGAGACACTCATTCAGCAGCGTCGCCTCCACACACGCACCAGCGCCTGCGCTGCACGCCTCGCCTGCCAGGAGCACCGGTGACTCATGGTGTTGAAAACGGGGCGGGGCGCATTCACCGACGAGTGAGCAATCGAGTGAGCATTCTTTACGGGCGCATCATCCACTGAGATCATTAGTCCCATAAATGTAGAGCATGTTATATCCATAATGATGGCGGGGTTCTTTCCCTGCTGGAATGTGAAATCCGGTGCCGGCATACATGGCGGGTTGCCGGGTTTCCCTCTTCACGTATCTCCCCAACTGGGACAAGCTCTAAGTTCTTGACTGGTCTCCCGAGATGTGTGATATCGTGGTTCACGCACGTGTGTGTGTGTGTGTGTGTGAGGGGAGAAGAGGGAACAAGGATGAGGGAGGGAAGGCGGCGTGAGGTCGTGGCCTGTTTGTTAGGGAACTGCTCTGGTATTAACCGACGAAACCCAGGAAAACTATCGTCCGAGCAGCTGACAGCTAGAATTCTCCAGATAGCGGATTCAGATAGTGGATTCGGCGTAGCTATACAGTTAGGGTCGAATATCCGCCACCGTCAGGACTCGAACTCTAGGACTTCCCGGTCAGGGACGCCGCAGCAGCAACGGATGCTATAACTGACCCATCACTGCCACTCTCGGGGCTCATGGTTTTAAAAAGAGGGTGGGTCATATAAAAAAGAAAGCACAAGTATAAATGAATGAATTCCGGATACTTGGAGGAGAATGTCCTTTGGCTATGTTCCGGCATTGCCGGAGAAAGCTTTCTCGGAAGCAAGGACGGATCCAAGGGGACACGGAACCCGTCGCCCTTCGGCAAATCACTTTCTTGGCACAAGAAGAAATCCACATTCTGTGTCATTTTCTTGAATAAATGTATGGGGAGAGGGGTCGGAACAGCAATGAAAATACTCTAGAACCAATACCTACCAACACCTATTAGAAGTACACTTATTATTAGTAGGAATTGCTGGAACGCAGCCTCGAAGCGCGAGGAGGGGGTGACGCCCACTCACCTGCGAGAGCACGGGCAGCTCGGCGGGCGGCTGCGGCGCGGCGTGCGGGAGCGGCTGCTGCGCGGCGGGCGGCGGCGGCGGCGGGGGCAGCGTGAGGAACTCGGAGGCGCTGGCGGCGGCGGCGGCGGCCGCGTCGTCGTCCCGGGGCAGCGCCACCACGGGCGACCCCGCGGGGCCCAGCTTCTCCGGCAGCCGCATGAACTCGTCGCCCGAGTCCGGGCTGTCCGGCGGCCCCGTGCCCGTCGAATCCGACCACACGTCTGCGCACAGCGCGACACGCGCGCCCGCCCGTTACCACGCGGCGCGGGTTGGCGAGGCCAGGCCGCAAGGGCCGGGCTATTTGTTGCGTTTACAGATGGGCTCGTGAAGTGACAAGCACACTCACGGTTGGCAAAGTTTAACATTAATAATAATAAATAAAATAAATAATAATAAAATATATAATAATAATTAATAATAATAATAATAATAATAATAATAATAATAATCAAGACCATCACTGCAAACAGGCCAGATATTACAGTGCTACATAAAATCAGAAAGGAAGTCACCATCATCGACATCACAGTTCCATTAGCACATAATCTCCACTCAGCATATTCCAATAAGATATCAAAATACCGAGAACTTGCGGAAGAGATCAAGAAGATTTGGAAGGTTGAAAAAGTGCATATCCGTCCCCTGACAATTTCTACCACCGGGATAGTAACAAAATCGCTCATTAAACAGCTACAGCTACAGGAACTAAATATAAAGCATGTACTGGCAGCAATTCCAAAAGCTATCATTCTGGACACATGTCGCATTGTGAGAAAAACTATTACTGATATGTCTGACATGTAGTATGGAAGGACCTAAGAGAAAATACACAGATCTCGCTCGATACTTGCTCATCGGAGCCGTGCGAATGAGCCTAGTCACAGTAACACTAGTGGCAGGTAAATGTTTCCCCCCAGCGTGGGAGAAGTGCAAAAGTCATAATAATAATAATAATAATAATAATAATAATAATAATAATAATAATAAGTATGTAGTCAGTCATCAAGATGACACTCTAATGAGGCAGGCCACGAAATCTGACCAAAGAAAGGGAAACAGGCAATGTTAGTGTAGTAAAAAGAATTGCAAAGAAAACTATACAAGACACGCTGAATAACACAGACACTGAACTTCTAATGCTACTACACATAAAATGTGAGACACAAACAATATTAAAGAAATGGTGGAGAGACAAATCATTGCATGGACAGTATCTAAAAGAATGGACAAGGTGGAGATCAATAAAGATCGATCATTATGAGGTTTAAAAGGGTAAAAATGAAGCCAGAATCGGAAGCAGTTCTATTAGCTGCTGAAGATCAGGCGTTGAGAACGCGACATTATGATAAAGCGGTTATCAAAATTTCCCAAGATGATAAATGCCGCATTTGACGGGAACAAGTAGAAACCATTGATCATATCGTCTCGGCTTGTCCAATTCTAGCAAAAGACCGAATACTTGAAAAGACACGACAGGGTGTGCAGTTACCTCCACTGGCAAATCTGTACCGCCCCCAAAGTTCCAAACACATGCCTCAAGTGGTACGAGCACTCACCAAAACCGGTGACATTGGTTGGACGCTATACAATATTGTACGACCAACAAATTCAAACGGATCGCACCATAGCAGCCAACAAACTGAATATTGTTATCCGGGATTTGGAGAAAAAATCGTGTCTACTTGTAGATGTTGCTGTGCCTTGTGATCAAAATGTCGCAACCAAGGAGGTAGAGAAACGTCTTAAATACATGAGTTTGGAAATCGAGATCAGCCGAATGTGGGGCGTAAAAGCACAGGTCGTCCCGATATTTATCGGAGCTCTGGGATTTATTCCGCAAAATTTGTGTAAGAAATTGGCTAAACTCCCAGGTCATTCAAAAGACTGGGAAGTGCATGAAATTGCTTTATTTGGCACAGCTCACCTTTTGCACAAAGTATTGTAAAGGCACCGCCAGTCCCTAGATCTGCTCCTTAGGTAGCTGGTTGCCACTTGGAGTAGATTTTATATTCAGCCGACTCATATCATCTTTTGTCGTGTTGTAGAGAAATAATAATAACAATAATAACAACTAGTGGATACCCGTGGAATTAAATCACACGGGAAGTTTAAACTCGAATCCTTTTACTAGTCCAGATATTTATTTACCATATTCATCCATTCAGACAGGAAAATGACTGTATTCTGTCTCTAGTGTATTCTCTCCCTAGTCTGGGCTAGTGCGGCATGCTCTGACCTGCTTTAACACCTAACTGCCCAAACCACCCTGCTCCTTGCCATCGCCTTCGCTCTGTGCTGCCTTGCTTGACCTAGATACTACCCGCCTTACAGCCAGGTTGTGCGTGATGTCGACATTTGATTTTTTTTTCTTTTCAAATTATATTAATATTTAAACTAAAATATAAAATACACGTGTAGACATCGAGGCGGGGATTTCCAGTTTTCTAACATTTTATTTGCTGCTATTGATTGAGTAGTTCATACGGAAAAGGGATGTATACATACAAGTTTTATAAATAATAATAATAATAATAATAATAATAATAATAATAATAATAGTTATAAATCATATATTGGCAGTTCGAGGAGCATAATTACTTCATGCTATGTAGTACCTTATCATTAAGTCTTTTTGCAATAAAGAAACAATAAATATTATAATATCAAATATTTCAAATTGATTCCGTAAAAACAAATTAATTGCAAGAGAAAGGAAAACGGTTCAATGCGGTGTTTCATTTCTATAAAGAATTGTATACTTCATTAAGTATGAACGATATGCAATTGACTGCTGTTAAAGGTAACGACGTTTTTGGGTCTCTCAAGTGAGTGAAACCTCAAATTTGAACGTTCATTTAAATGAACTGAACACAGAATTAAATTGATTATGCATTCATAATTGTTTAAAAATGATTGTATGGATGTGCGTAAACGCAGAGAGATAGATGGGAGACAAAATGTTTACATAGGAATCAATTACTTATTATAATTAAACCATAATTCGAAAAAATTAATAATATAAAATAATAAATAAAAATTCGAAATATTGCATTTACTTATTATAAAAACTATCTTCAGAAATAGCAAATAGTAACGTCAGAACAGGTTTTATATCTAAATCTTCACTAAAAAGCAGTAAAGCTCAGTAGAGTCAGTAGAATCAAGTTAGCGTTTTGGGAGGGTAGATTTCATTGCATTTGGGAATTATTTTCGACATTTAGCAACTACTCGCAAAATATACTGCTTCTATACTTCATCTTTTATTATAATCACAGTGAAGTCTGAAATTAATTCTCCCCTTCGTTTGTGTCGACTACAACCTCGAAACATTTGACAATTCTTTGTGCCTTCTAAAAATCCAAGTATATTCTCCGAACATTCGGATCGGAATTTAAGAAATGAATTGTTGGGATCCGCACAGGATTATGCGGACTGCGCCTTGCATAAAGCTTATAATGGTCATCCAGCTTGGAAAGAAATTAATCGGTGGCTATGTATTCCTACATACATCAGTAGAGTGGATCACAGGCACAAAATAAATTTAAGACAGCAGAGAACGGATGTCGGGAAATTTTCTCTTACAAATCGAACGATTACGGAATGGAACAGATTGCCTGCAAAACCTTTGAACCCTTTCCTCAAAGTGTTCAACAGTTTAGGAAATTAATTTAGGGTATTATTAAGTAAATGAGGGAGAATAGTGGGTTATATAGCAATGCATAAGTGTTCTATTGTGAAGTGAGGTGTAGTGCAGTGTATAACAGAGAATTAAAGAAGGAAATGTTTTCAGGTCTTAGTGAAGTGAAGTGCAGTGTGGTACTAGTGCAGTGTGTGTGTGTTTTCTCTCTTAATGTAATATAATGTTTCATGAATCAGTCAGTTTTTATATTATTATCATTATTTTACCATTATTATTACAATTAGTATATAATTTGCTAGTTATATTACCTTATTCTTGTTGTTGTTATTATTATTATTATTCCATTACATCACGACTATAGATGTTATGAGTCGGCTGAATATAAAATCTACTCCAGGTTGCAACCAGCTACCTCAGAGGCAGATCCGGTGACTGTCAGTGCCTCTACAATACTTTGCGCAAAATGTGGGCTGTTCCAAATAAAGCAATTTCTTGCACTTCCCAGTCTTTTGAATTACCAGGGAGTTTAGACAAGTTCTTACTCAAATTTTGCGGAACGAATCCCAGAGCTTCGATAACTATCGGGACGACCTGTGCTTTTACGCCCCACATTCGGCTGATCTCGATTTCCAAACTCTTGTATTTAAGACGTTTCTCTGCCTCCTTGGTACCGACGTTCTGATCGCAAGGTACAGCAACATCGATAAGTAAACACGATTTTTTCGCCAAATCCCGGATCACTATATCCGGTTTGTTTGCCGCTATCGTCCGATCAGTTTGAATTTGTTGGTCGTACAATATCGTACACAATCCAACAGACGTCACTGGTTTTGGTGAGTGTTCGTACCACTTGGGGCATGTTTTTGGAAATTCGAGGGCGGTACAGATCTGCCAGTGGAGGTAGCTACACACCCTGTCATGAGCTGAGACAATATGATCAATGGTTTCTACTTGCTCCAGGCAAATGCGGCATTTGTCATCTTGGGAAATTTTGAGAACCGCTTTATCATAATGTCGTGTTCTCAAGGCCTGATCTTGGGCAGCTATTAAAAGTGCTTCCGATTCTGGCTTCATCCTTCCCCTTTTAAGCCACATAAATGATTGATCTTTATTTATCTGAACCTTGTCCATTCTTTTTAGGTATTGTCCGTGGAGTGGTTTGTCTCTCCACGATTTCTTTAACATTTTTTGTGTCTCACACTTCATGTTTAGCAGCATCAGAAGTTCAGTGTCTGTGTTATTCGACGTGTCTTGCCTAGTTTTCTTCGCAATGTTTCTTGCTACACTAACAATGCCTCTGTTTCCCATTCTTCGGTCAGATTTCATGACCTGCCTCATTAGAGGGTCATCTTGATGGCTGACTACATACTTCCCCAACCCGAATTATATTATTATTATTATTATTATTATTATTAGTGGTATTAGTATTCTATATTACTGAAAGGCTGTGTATATTTATGTTTTTGTAATTAGCTGCCACCGGGTTATGCCCAATTGCAGTTTAAATAAATCTAATCTAATTTAAATATTGTCCCATGAGGAACTTGAATGTGAGTGGAGTAATAAAGTAATTGACTGCTTTGTCCTATCAACTTCTGTTTACCATTTGACTGACTATACCCCCTGCCTCCAAAGATTAAGTAAAAATCAAGTCACCCACTACTCCCAAGAGAAGCGCCTCCCTAGGAATAGGCTGCGGTCAGTCAGCTTGCAAACGAGTCTCACCACTACTTCATATATGATATTTCCACACACTATAGTGAGTGGCAACGCTATCTTTGTTACAAAGCAACGATTCGGTGAGAAAATAACAGAGAACTACCGATGCTACAGCAATAAATTAATTTTATTTTTTACTGATACGTTATTGCTTGTTATTGCCTTCGACACGGAGTTCGATGTACACTGCATGACTTACCTGGATCGAGAGGATCGTGGTTTCGAGGGAAATATGAAAATAGTTGAAAGGCGCTACAAGTTCTATTATGGAAGGAATTATGAGAGGGAATTATGGGAGCGAAATATGAAAAGACAAACCGAGTCAAGTTAACGACTAGTTAATTAGTAAAGAAGTTAATTTGAATCACTAAAATTACGTAAAAAAATAATGTATGTACCACGGCCGTTAACTGGTAACAAAATCTTGGCCGACCAAAAGCCCTCGAGCCAAACGCCCTCGGGCTTTCCATCGCCTCTCGATCATAAGAACCCTTCCAACGCCTGTGGTGCACAAACAACTATTTTTCCCGCACGGGGAGCGGAGAACGGGCGGGCAAGCGTACTCACCGGTGTCGACGAGCGAGCAGGAGCTCAGCACAAACAACTATTTTTCCTGCACGGGGAGCGGAGAATGGGCGGGCAAGCGTACTCACCGGTGTCGACGAGCGAGCAGGAGCTGAGCACAAACAACTATTTTTCCCGCACGGGGAGCGAAGAACGGGCGGGGCAAGCGTACTCACCGGTGTCGACGAGCGAGCAGGAGCTGAGGCCCGGGGGGGAGGCGGCGAGGCGGCCGCCGCCCGCGGCGCCCTCGGAGCGGCCCGGGGAGCTGGCGGCCGACTCCGCGCCCACGCCCGCGCCGCGCGCGCCCAGCGGGTCCGCGCCGCCCGCCGCGCCGCCCTCGCCCGTCGGGCTGCCCAGCGACGCCGCCGACACGCCCTCGTACTTGCGCGTCTGCAACCGCCACCGCCAACGCACCGCTACCATCACGCTGGATGCACTCAGCCGTGAAAGCGCGCAGGATTTTTGTCGGGGGGAGGGGGAGAGGGGAATACGGGTCCAGCCCACTTGATAAACATCAAGTAAAGTGTTTTATAAAGAATGTTTCCGTAATGCTGAATGAAAAATATATTTTTATTTGTTGACTTTGAGTCAGTCGGGATTAATATGATCCAGCAAAAAATTGGGGCTAATGTGATACACTTTTAGAATTGTTACCTATTTATTGATATCCAAATTAACGAAAAGTAGCATATAATAGGAAATATATTCTATTATTATTTACCATATAACAGGAATTCAAAATGTTACAATATTTGGCCATAGCAAAAGAAACAAAATGAAAAAGGTACCAGACTCTAATGTGTCTTACTATAGCCCCCTCGCTCTTTCCCAATCAAAATTCATAGAAATATCAAGCTGTATAACTTTAGTTCCATCAATGTATCGTAATAGCCCCAATAGCCCAATAATTTGATACACTTTTGATTTTTTTAAAGTTGTGATAGGACTTAAGTAATTTTTTCTTCATCCATGTATTTAGCACCAAAAGACACATACAGTTGTTTTTTTCGTGTGTTTGTTACAAACGGTATAGAAGATAGGTGAAAAGTTTGCTTTTCTGTATCATAATAGCTCCGATTGACCCTAGTTAATATTTAAAACGTAAACTACTGATATATGGCCAACTTTTGGTACCATAGAAAATTAGTAAATTATGTACCATTTAAATAGGTATCATTGACATGAAGCCCCATACTCCCTCTTTGGGCACACCACTGATTACACTGTGTTTCTGAGCGCGTCTACTGCTTTGGTTGTTAGTCATGTACATTTATAAAGTAAACAATTGATATACTGAATGACATCCGTTAGTATAGAAAACTGGTAAATTCTGATTTTTTTAACATGTATCATTAGCTTCTGGGGGAGAGGGCTGATGCCCCATGACCCCTTCTCTTGGATGCGCCACTGATTATATTGTTACTGGACGCATCAACTGCTATGGTTCTTGATTGATTCTTCGTGAATACAGATGATTCGCTTCACCCGCATATACCTTGCATTATCAAAGAATTGCAAGTTCGAGTCCAATTTTGAACAAGAGTGTTTATGTAATCTGGGAGTTGACAATCTCAGTTTAACAAACGAACACACACTGTTAAATCCTCTGGGGTAATCAAGGCTAAATTCAACATAAAACAACATTAAAATTATGAGATTAATAATCTGGTAAGTTATAGTTTACAAACATCCTGGTCAACAAACCGAGAATTTAATTCGGATAAATTTATCTTAATTTAACATGAAATCTTTGTTTATTATTAAGAATTCATTGAACGTTTTTGTAGATCGTATTACGTTGCTGTACAACTGAGGATGCAGAAAATTCCCTAAAACAGGTCTTTAAAATGTTTTTATGAGTTTCTGCCCGAAAAAAAAAATTATTTGATGGCCTATGGTGTTTAGTTACGGGTTCAGAGTATATTGAAGTACACTCCAAATACACGTTCTTGAATAACATAAAATATATCTTTATATCCGATAGCATAAAGGCTACTGCGGAAGTCAATATAATACCATTAATAATATAGACATAGTTACAAAATATGTAAAAAGTTAAAAAAGGCGATCTGGCAAGATAAAATGTTGGTATTACACGTGGCTAAAAGACCTTTACGAGTTCGTTAGTAAATTATACACTCGCGCTACCGCGCTCGTGAATAATAAACGAACTTGAAAATTTTAGCAGGTTGGAAGATAAATAACTTTTTTTGTACACAAACATTACAAAAATATTCATTGCTAAAAATAGTTCATAAAATGGCATTTTATGGCACAGATTAAGACCCAGCCGTTTATGGTACGAATAGTCGCGGATCATACACAGTATATCGCAGCGAGTGAATCAAGATAAGGACGATAAACCGCAAAGTCAATCAATGTATTTTGTACAAAATGCCAAATATGCATGACGTCATTGCACCGACGTTCATGCTGCCAACTGCATAACTTTACTTACCCAATTTGTTACCAAAATTAACTTTGATCATTTTTACTTATAATGCTGTTATAACAAAAATGCAACTAATTTATAACGTTGCTATATTGCATTCATACGATTTTGAAAACATGTACTTATGCTCTAAATTTTAAGATTATAAACTAGTTACCTAATAAAGTATTATATACTTTTGCGGTTTGGCGATTTCCGCAATACCTTCACAAAGCCCTCTTAATGCTTCATGGATTGGGGCATCTGCGACAGATTGATAGATGTTTCCAGCTACCTCAACTGCTACGGACATTAGTCCCGTTAGTATAGTGAATGTTTCATCATAAAGGTGGCGGTGTTCCTCCATGGTAAGATCTAAATGGTAAGATCTGAGGCCGACTCACACGTCAGTTTTCAGGAGATTTCTCCATCAAGGTATCTCCCCGCAGCTGGGCAGGGCCCAAGCCGGGAAGAGCTGTAAGTCCCCCCACAGATTAGCTAGCATGTGTGGTAGTGTAGTAATGCGTGTAAGAGCGTGTACAGGGAGAGGATATGACAAGTATGAGGACGGAAAGACAGTGCGCCCGTTTTCATGGCCCGTTTGTTACAGTACTACTCCAGCATTCGCCTGGTATTCAGAAACCACGAAAAACTACCGATCAGAACAGCAGGCAGCTAGAATTCTATTCCAGCCAGCGGCTGAATTCGACCTAGCTACCTAACTAGTGTCGAATATTCCGCACCGTCCGAACTACGGACTTCCCGGCCAGTGTGAGTGCAGAGTCAGCTGCAGTCTGAGCCAAGCTCAGCCGATGTTCGCGACCGCGGCTCCCTTCCCTTACCCTGTGAATCTCGTCGGAGATGGTCTCGAGGTTGCGCAGGGCCTCCGCATAGCTGCTCTTCGCCTGGGTGACGTGGGCCTCTAGCGCGCGCACCCGCCGCTTCTGCTCCTCCAGTAGCTGGTTGGTGTGCGCCTTCATCTCGAAGTAGGGCCTGCAACATGCGCCACCTGCAAAGCTTGCCCCCCCCACAGGCGCGGCACTTCGTTGGCCCTCCCCTCGCGGTGCTAGGCGCAGCTGTGTCGCGCGTCACATGCACTCTGCCATCCGCGACGTCAGGGCCTGGGCGGGTGCCCGCCGCAGAGCGCCGCAACAATGTATATGGAAAAAAAAATCTGCAAGTTGATAAAAAAAGGAAAATCTCATTGATAAAGGGCTAGAATGAAACGCTACGGGAGGGGGAAATGTAAGGGGGCGTAGAGCACAATGGATATGCATGCCCTAAATGTGGTATTGAAAAAATCGAGTTCAAAGTTGAGTGACAATAGAAACCGCTATGAAAGCATTTTCTTTCCACCGCTAGAACGCGGCAACTGAACTATTGGAATACATTTGTTCACGAAATAAAATGAAGTTTTTACTTCACATTCCTACTTCTAACTCAAAATTTTCCCAAAATGCACTTACACCCCTTGTCCTCTGGACCCCCATGTATGAATGAGAAGCGCCACTAGAAGACGCGGACGGTCGCAAAGGGCTGTGACGAGACGTGTGCGGATGAGAAAGGTCACGAGAGGCGAAGATGGGTTGTGGAGTGACGTGTGTTGCGGCTGTAAACACCCGTTTGGAAAGCGCGCCGATCAGGCAGCGCACTGCGGCGGGCGAGACAAGGAAAGGCAGCGAACCGTGGAAGACGCCTGCAAACGAGCAGCGAGCGAACACTCGGCGAGCCTACGCCCCAGAAGCGAGTCTGTGGCGCCGAGGACGTTATAAGCCGGCGCCACCACCGCCGAGGCAGTGCAGAGATTATTGAAGTGCCCGAGTGAGAGTTGTGATTAAGTGATAGCGTGAACGACCCGGCTTATATATTGTTATTCCGTCTCTTGGTATATTGATTGACTGTGCAAGTGTTTGGTACATCTCACGATATAAACGGTAACTTGGCTTGATTAATGGTACATTCTTTTGGGTTACCGGAACGATACGTTTTTGTATAAAAGCTGTGTGTGTGTGTAAAATAAAAATCTGGTTCACGAAGTCTGCCTGTTTTTTCTGAACATAACAACATGGACGGTCGCGTAGAGCTGCAAAGAAATGTGAATGGGCCGCAAAAAGCCGTGGACGTCGGTAGGTGATGTTGAGACAGAAAGAGTCGGGAAAATCCCCGAAGATCGGCAAAGGGCCGCCAAGATACGCGAAGGACGGCGCGATCCTCGCGTCAGTTCGAGAGTGCCTTACGAACGGATCGGTCCTCGGATTCGGATCGATTGGACGGTCCTTGGAGCCGAGGTCCGCGGAAGGGTTTACTCTGGGTTCTCCTTCTGTTCATTTCACCATTGCCTCTATCATCATCTTTTCATTAAATCTAGAAATACCCGTCTAGAGTGAAAGCTCAAGTAATAGGATCACGACAATAAAAACTGATCGAAGTGTCAAGGAAACTTGAAGTTTGTATGAATTACGGACATATACATTTCGTTTGTGGTATAGCATATTCACAATATTCTTCCCCTGGCAGCTCATTACACCGTTTCCCTATTAACGTTAAATCCAATAGTGGTCGCTAATGACCTAGTAGTTGATGCAACCTTAAATCACAAAAAAAAACAAAAAAACTTCCTTATCAAATTTGGGTAACAATATAATTATACGAGAAAGCAAAAATGGAATGATAAAGGTATACAGGGGAAACGATCTGGCAAGCTTACTTCACACAGCATGTAGCAACTTGGGAAGCGCTTATGGCATTACCGTCACTGATTTCCCAACAACTTACCGGTCGCTGGAAAAAGATTGGCGCGCTGAAGTGTCGGAAACAGGAAAGATATAAAATCAATTAATTAACTACAGATGGTCACTATAAAGTAGTTTCAATTTTACAATGTAAAATGAAAAGACGATATCCCAGTATTATTTTACATTCTCTGGCGCGATCAAACACACATTGTCCAAGTAGTGAAATATGCCTCCTTTGAGAGAGTTATAAATCGAACGTGTTTATGTACAAAGAGAGTTATAAATCGAACGTGTTTGTGTACAAAGAGAAACAATAAAGACAACAATTGAAGTTTGGAGAAAACCCACTACTTACATTATGGAAGATGAACTTAATATATTTCATAATGTGTAAACTAAAGGTGCTAATGCAGCACATACTTTCCCGCATCATTTCTAACTTTTGCTATTTTCTCAAATTCAGAGAGTTCAACGAAAATGAGACCTTTGCGATTTTCTTACGAATTATTTGCCCTATCCGCTAAAAAAATTGAGAAAATAATTTGAAGCAGTTTCTGAGAAAAAATTTTGTAATAAATTGCATTAACTTCAAGCAAAAATTACGCGATAACTATTGGATTTTTCAAAAACTTTTACACGATCTTTTTTATACATCTGATTTTTAAAACATTTCATTTAAGACAAAAAAACCCTCTTTTTCAAGTGTACTTTTGGAATGTTATTTTTTCTTGCAATTTTTGAAAATACACAGAGTTCGAAGAAAATGGGACCAGTATTATTTTTCTATATCCTTTGATATATATGAGGAGAAAAATTAAGGGAAAATTGGGCAGTTTGTTTCGAAAATAATTGTTTAAAGTGACTATATTTCTCACAAAATAACGAAAAAAACGACTCATACTTTCAAAAAAATTGTACATGACCTTATTTCTATATCTGTCTTTGCACAACAGATTTCATTTAAAAAAAATCTCTAACTCCAATATTGTAGTTGTAGGAAGATGCTGAAAAAAATGTTGAACTTTTGCAATTTTCGAAAAAATCAGGGATTTCAATAAAAATGAGACCCGCGCCATTAAAAAAAAAATACGCTATCCAGGGACAACGTGTAATAAAAAAATAGAAAATGTTCAGACTTCATGTACAGTACCTCCCAAAATTAAAATATGTTTCAAAGGGCTCAATATGTCTCGAAGGGCCTCCAGTTCGTTCAGATCGATCGGGGAATATCAATTTTAAAGAAAATCGTCTGAACGGTTTAGGTCCCAGGGTTCGCTACCGAGAGACGGACGGACAAACAAACGGTCGGATTGACGTTTTGTCGACATTCGATTTTTGGGTTTCAATAACTCACAAAACATAGATTCTGTCTACACAACGTGATAGAAAAAGTAAATTATTAAATACGTAGGAATAAGATTTATCCACTTTTTGATACCCGAGTTTGGCTATAAAAGTTTCTCTGTCAAAAAATTCCGGCGCTTGATTACAATACTTTTTCTTCTTGCATAGTAAGGCAAGAAAGTAAACAATCAACAAAAATATGACTTACTGGAATCACCACTTTAAAGTTTAATACAAGTCAATATAGAAAATTCAACAACTCAAAACTTGAAGACTTCGACTTAATGAAATTCACTTGTGAATCGGCGATACGCCAAGAATGGATCCAGAATGGACACTTCAACTGAAACAAATTTCAGTTCTGACCTCCATAAATGTTATTAAAAAACACTTTATCCTTTACAGTGTGGTCCCTGAAGGTCTCTGATAATTTATAAAAAAACACCATATTTTTTAGTTTTCCTCCTAATTTGAGAATAAGATGGAAAAGTATTGGAATCAACTCAACAATATGATCTAGAATATTGGTCGTAAAGTCTTTGTTTAAGATTCTTTTTAGCTGTAACTTCGCACACACGTCAGGATTACGGTCTATTAGTGTTGTTTTCAAAGATAGTTAAGATTGGTGATCGTAGAGAGGAGATGAATCAGTTTTGAACCCGAAAATCGAATCGATATATGGATGGATGTGTCCCGCATACAGAAACTGTTACATCAGAAGCCTTTGAAGCTGGTAGCAGGAAGATCTAGTTGTGCCGTTCCGGAAATTATGATAATTTAATTTTGCGGGGTACTTTACACGAAGCCCCTGAGACATTTTCAACTGGAAAAATGGGTCGAAATTTTTTCCGATTTTATTAAAGCCTCTGACAGAGAAAATTGCAAAAATGTTTATATTTAAAACACTAAGGGTTTTCGTTTAGAAAGAACTTTCAGCTGCACTCACCAAAGTTCGTGATTTTTACTTTAAATGAAAGATAGTAGGCTCCAATTGTTTTATCGCTTGCTTTTATTAACAGGTTTTATAGTACATAGTAAATTTTAATAAAATCATGACATTATTAGAATGAACGTTTATCTGCGCCATCATTTGTTCATGATTTAATTGTGCGAGTTCATCGACTTATTGAAAGCATTCGACATTTCGTCTTCAAGAAAACGTGTGAGTGTATGGTTGTTGTTAGAGAAGTAAATATAGCAAATTTTCTTAAATTCCAAAAGTGTTTTTAAATACAAAGATTTGTGACTGTATGTAAACGCAATGACTAGCAACCGACTGACACATGTGTCCTCTCACGTAAAAAAATCAGTGGTTATTATTATGCAGTGCATTACGTTTTTAGGGTAAGGTGGACATGAGGATTTCTTCGTATTTCCATTCTTGGTCAATATAAAGCATTTCCTTTACATTTACAGAAAGACGTTGAACTCTTTGTACAGCGTGAATAGTGATTTTATTGTGCCTGAATGTGTACACCTCCCTTATCCCACCTCGCCTTCCAGACTTAATACTGAAATCATGTTTTTGGAGTTTCCTATTTTCAATTTAGTGAATGTGCAGAACCTTTCTAACTTTTCTATAGTCATATCCCACATTTACCTACTTTTGGGCGTGCATCCATGTTGTTCGAAATTTCAAGAAATGTCCTCACTTTCCAAGCCATTTTCAACCATATTAATTATTGTGGCTTGGATGTTCCCTGCATAAATTCATTCATTTGTATGTCTTTAAATGATGTTATGATGAACATTTCAACATCTCAGTAACTGTTGAGTAATACACTACGAGGAAAAGATTCGATATGCTGCGCATTAGTTTGAACATTAAAAAATGTGTAACAGAGGTACATTCTCGTTTGTACGAGAGGCAGGACAACACTAAATGTAGCTTCAGCTCCAGTAAGAACTCGGACGTGTCACATGGAAATATTTTTTGGGAACTGTTTGTTTCTTGTGCGTGCTGAACAATATTGGCAAGAACGTGTAGAAAGAGGGTACTATCAAGTTCCAGAAACATTCAGACGATTTTCTCCAAAATCGACACTCCCCGATCGGCTGAACACAAGGCCCTGAGAATTTGAAACGGATACTTGGATATTTGGCTGTACTTTACATGAAGGCTACGCCAACATTTTCAAAAATTTCTTGACAGTGGTTCCAAATTTTTGGATAATTGTTTGTTTGCTTTTTACATACAACAAAGTACGCTTATAAAAATAGCACAGGATCCATTTCCGTTGAGTTCTGAATTTTCGAAAATTGCAAGAGTTCATTTTTTGGCGTCTTTCTACATCTACAATATATTTAATACAGAGATGTTTTCCTTTCGTGAAACCTGTTCTTTAAAAATAGGTTTCACAGAAGGTCAAGTACAATTTTTAGAAAATATGGGCACTTTTCGCGTAATTTGTACCACTACAAATAATGCGAGAAAGTACGGCTGTTGTACGTGCGAGCTGTTGTATTGCCACTAGCTCCATTGAAGACGCACTGATGTCCTGAGTTAGATGCAGTTCAATATACTACCTCTGAATGTACATTTGAGATTCGTAATAAGGAGGAGGTGTTGTAGTTGGTAATAAGAATGAAGATACGATAAATCATGATTTTGTATGGAAAGAGAGGGATTTCATTAGCAATGCCAACCAGTTCTAGAAAATGCATTTGCTAGAAAGTGTTCTGCAATTGCATGATTTTACCCTATAAGTCATCCCCTAGGCTTCATAAGTCATCAACAAGAAATCAAAGGAACTCACACAAGTCTCTATATTTAACCGCTATTCAAGCATGTGTGTCATGAGCTGAGTTCGTTAAGACATTTTAATAGCACTGCAAATGGGACAAGTGAGAACAGGCCAATGATTATCTCCACAGGTTGACAGGTTCCAAAAAGTCTTTTGCATGGCATTGAAGAGATGACACTAAACAAAAGCCAATAAATAATTGCAAAAAGAGGACATTCTATCAATACTAAAGTATAGAGAAAATTCAATTGTACTGATTTTAGCTTAATATTATAGATGCTTGCAGCGAGCCATAATCAACCGTCTTCCTCACAATTAGCTACGCTGTTCCGTTCTTGATTTATTGCGTCCGTTTGGAAGGGCAGTGCTGGAAACTTCCTCGCCACCGTGCGAATGACACGTTTTGTCTACCGCTACGACTGATATGTTTCTGGGTTGGCCAGGGTCGAATGCGATCATTTTCCGGCAATGCCTCAGAGCTCTTTTTAGAGGTGAATGAGTGAATAAAAAATCACATGAAAATGCAACCGAAAAAAGGTAATTGTTCACTACTTCCCCGGAAGAATATTCTCTCAATAGATTTGCGACATGAACACAATTTTGTAAAAGACATAACTTCGGTTCATTTTTTAACTCCTTTCACGTGTTGGGAACGCTTTTTAACGTCCGCTTACAACGAAATGGCTATTTCCCCCCCTGAAATGCATGTTCATTCCAAACAGATGTATCAGCTTGCGCCTGACGCTAGGAGCAATTCCGTGAGAACGCAAGTGCTGCATCTACAGGAAAGAAATCGAGGGAAAACGATACATGAAGAAAGTCAAAAGGTAGTTGGTGGCTTCTTTTGCCATTCACCATTGATTGCCATCGCCATTGACACTGGAGTCAATATAATACATGTATTTGTACGAGTGATGAATCTGGCACTCAAAACGAGAAGTCAATGTTCAAAGATACCGGATTGCTGGGTTATGAAGAATATAGTGGGTCTAAGAGAGATCGGAAGTTCAGAATTATAGACGTTCAGAAAATAAATGAGACAGATGTGTTCATGATTCAGTTGTTCAATATCATTTAATACTACTAGTACCTCAAATCATCGCTCCATTTCCAAAAGCGCCTGAAAGTTTGAATGTTTCCATCCAAAGCTACTTTCGAAAAATATGGATTGAACACAAACAAGATACTTCATCGTGCGGTATTTGCATTTTCAATTTCAGTGCACCATATACTCCTTTTATAGCCGTTGACATAATTCTGCCATTACCCCATTTACACCTAGGGTTGCCAGATTAGGCGGAATTCCGCTACTTGGGCTGGAAAACGACTCTCTCATGGGACAAAAATTGACTTCGCGGAATACCATGCAATGGGAGGAAATACATCAAAACATGTGCGGTTTTGGGCGGGTTTTCAGATTACGACGAAATTTTCAACCACAACGACGTTAACAGTGAGTTTGATTTTTTATCTTTTTACATTATACATGATTTTTCATTAATCATTTGTTAATTCGTTCAAATTTACTTTGAGAAGCGAGAAATGTTAGTTTTTAGACTTCTAGTATAGGGCGTGTTCTAAAAGTAATAGCGTCTTTGTCATGCATATGAGAATTTATAATATATCACATTGGCAGTACTTGCAGTTAATTTTAGAACACATCAACAAATTAGTCATGTTACGGTGTCACTGCTAGCATTATCTGTGAAGCCATGCATATGTAATTGCATGGGAATAAGCATGGATAAGTACGCATTTCTGTAATAAATTTTTTAAGCGCGGATATTTAAGAGCAAACAGAGTGAAAATGGGAAAGCGGGGAAATGATTTTATCCATTAAAGTATTCCTCCCATCTGCTGTACTTATAACTAAATTTCAAATATTAAGATATAACTTATTATAAAAAGTATACGTTTTTGCATAAATTATTAATTACAATGTTCACAAAAAATAAAACAAATCAAGTATTTCATATGGCCACTACCTAAAGAAAACAAATTACGAATTATTTTAATGCAAATTCAAATTTCCCGCTTGGAAGGTTGAATTTTTCTTATTGGGCGGATTTACAGCCATCTAACTGCGGATGTTTGTTTGAAGCATCTGACAACCCTATTTACACATGCAAAGTTTTTAACCCGCGTCCTTCGAAATCGTCTTTCATTTCGTTCTTGTCCTTGATTTCCACTCACATGCTTTCGTATTCAAGTCTGAGAAGAACAGAACACAATACACGATAACAGAACGCACATGGTTTTACCATAGCAACACAAACCAATGACACGAAAATCAAAGTATAATCTGAAAACCAGACGCTACCCCGCCAATGTTTACAGTTGCAGCGACCGAAGGCGCCGCACAGCAATACCAAAACTAGTGGTGCGACAGCACATCCTTTCTCGCGTTATTTCTAAAAGTAAGAGATTTAACGAAAATTGGACTTGTGCTATTTGTAAGAACCTATTTTGCTTTTATCCGAGAAAAATAGAACCCAAAAACTTTGGAGTCCATTTTTTTAAAGTAAAGTTGACGCTGACGGCTTCATGACGGCATGACGTTACGGCTTCAACCTCCTCAAAAAATTAAAATATTGATTTCAAATTCTGGGACCGCGACATCAGCCAGGTCGATCGGAGAATATCAGTTTGTGTGAAAATCCTGTCTACGGTTTAGCGGCTAGCGTTGTTCACAAACAGACGGACGGACAGACAGGCGTTTTATAGTAAACCAATTTTTAGGTATCAACTTATCAATGAACCGCAAACTGTGCATTCTGTCTATACAATGCATTAGAAAAAAATATTTTCAACATGTAGTAGTAACTCCTTTCAATTAAAAGGGTTAGTTGAAATAACTTCAATCCTACTGTACTAGTCAATCTTCTAAAGTTCAGAATTATAGTTATGAACTACAGAATAGTTTTTGTGTAAATAAATATTTAATATTAATTAAGTTTTTCTCATATTCCAGAATTGGGACACAATAAATATTGATTACTCTGCATAAAGAATTAAGAACTTGTTTAACAAAACTGACATAGTCAACTGTGACATACAAGAAGTCAACATAGTCAGTTCATCAAAACTAAAATTGTTAACAATGCATACAATACAATTAGATGTAAGTGGTCGTGGAAATAAAAACGGGTAGTACTACACCATATACTTTCTCGCGTTATTTGAAAGATTCACAGTTCAACGAAAATAAGACCTGCCCCATTCTTTAGATTCTTAATTATGACAGAAAATGTAAAAAAACAGAATGCCACCCAATGTTGTGGTGGGGAATATCTTGAGATTAAGATTGAATGAATAAAACGAGTTCTTTTCGCGAAATTTGTTTGAAATTAATGGAATTTATAAAAAAAACATTTTCTCAAAAAACACTCCAAATTTTTTCTTCGTTTTTTTCGCAGATAAAAGGGACGCTTAAAAGAATGGCGGAATTCTACGCTTGCAGAATTCTTTTATGCGTCCCTTATTTTATCCGTGAGAAAAAAGTCTCATTTCGTTGAACTCTCTGAATTTTCGAAAATAGCGTGTTGGAAATAATTGTAGAGACAATTAGATTTTTAAGCGTCATCGGCCGAAGGAAGTATGGCAGAGCGTCTGCGTGGTGTAGCGAAAAATCGCACGCATTTAACTCAATGGAACTGACTTCCTAGTCTCGGCGCGGAAATAAAATAGCTGGTTGAAAAGACTTATACGGGTACATTTAGTAGTATAATATTGCAGAGCCGTTACAAATAATGCGATAATGTATTTGCTGATCTGGCACCACAAGTTTTAGATCAATGTTTGCTTATCTTACAATTGAAGTTGGCATAGTCATGCCCCTAAATCTTCAATAATGCAAATAATGTAATTAAAACTGAAGTAAAATTGTATTGAAAATTAGTCATAATGGTTGGCGAAGGAATAGTGCTGGAATTCACATTATCAGAAAAAAAAAATTGTGATTAAGTATTGTTGATGGCACGCTGGTATCACCAAAAATAATGTCAAAAGGAAACTACTAAACACTGAAACTTTTATTTATTTATTTATTTTACGCCAAAAACAATTAAAAAATGTGTGGCGTTCTACGGGGAGGACTGATTTTTAATCATAATTGAGGTTCACAGAACTTATTGCTCAGAATAAATAACCCTAAGAATGTCAATATAACAACAATTAACCCGATACACTCATATTTAGAATGTAAAGCAAACCATATCACAGAAGAAAATATAATTAATGGTAATTCAACATGACATACGGTCGAATCCGGTTACAGTGAACTTGGATATAGTGAACTTAAGTCACTGGACCCGTTTCACTTACATTACAGATAAGCATAGAAGATTCAGTTATAGTGAACCTGAACATCGGCTATAGTGAACGTAGGAAATACAACTTTCTGGAAAATAATTCCCTCCTGGAAAAGAATGTATCGCCTCAGTGCCACAAATTCTGTGCAGTTAGGAAAAAATATCATCGACCAAAGGCCATAATCGAAGAAGTTTCCCCTTTAGTGAAGGTTGCGGACCTTGCCACTAAGTTCCACTTCGGAAACAACGGCCGTGCCCCAGCGTGGGCTACAACTGGCGGCGGCGACGACGCGCGATTGCTTGCTTCAGTTTCAAGCTTGACGTTATATTCCGCGGGACAAATCGCGTTGTGTTCTACATAGGTGACCCCACAGCCTGGCGACACCCTCGCGCCGTGCGGAAAAGTGATGTTTCATTAGCCACTTGCACCATCCCGCTACCGAAAGGATCTCGTATGTTATTAGGTGAGTAAAAGGGCCTTGGCAGATAGGAACGGTGTTCCAACAGTGGATGAGGCATTGAAGGGTGTCAAGACTGCATTACAATACATAGAGACAGTGGACAATGCAGAGTCAAGTATGAAGAGAGCACGAACTCTGGAGAATGATCTACAGAAATTACCAATGAAAAATGTACAAAGAAAAAGTTTAAAATACCTTTTTTTAAGGACAAGTAAAGATATTGAAATTGTCAGTTCGTGCTGTTAATTTATTTTACTGTATAAATCAAATCAACCATTGTGGAGAAATTCTATTTCATTTTGACATCATCAGATATAGTGAACCTGTGATACAGTACAACCAAAATGTTAGTCCCCAAAAGTTCACCTGTACTGGAGTCGACTGTACTTTCTCTTATTATTTGTAATGGATAAGTAATATTATAATGTTGGAAACTGAAAACAATTAATTCTTCAGATATTTCATGAAATTCTCTCTTCAGCAAATCAAGTGGGAGAAATTCAAATTTGCATTTTTCAAAAGTTCACAAATTTTAATGTAAACTGGACTAACAACGTTTTTAAGTATATTTTACAATACCCGAGGAAAACATTTTATGATGTTTTTGTCCTTTAAAAAAATCCCATTTTTTAATTAAAATTAATCCACTGTAGCCATGTTTCAGAAGTGCCCTAAGATTTCCTAAAGACGAAACTGTAAAACAAAACAAAATTCTCACAATTTACCTCAAAATTACTCAACACTACGAATATATTAAAAAAATTGAAAAAAGGTCAAGAACAGATTTATGCGTGTGTGTAAGTATGTGTGTATGCGTGTATGTATATATATATATATATATATATATATATATATATATATATATATATACTGTAACGATACCGAATAGTTGATAGAAGAAAAAATTGATTTTAAACACAACGACATAGTAGCCTGTCGCGGGCCTACGCAGCGCCCCCTTTGTGTGCGCGAGGGTCGGGCCAATTCGCGCCGCACACGTGCGAGGAGAGGTCCCCTCGCGCTTCTTTGTCCGGCGGGGGGGGGCAGTGGGTACAAGAATTACGACCCGATCGGCGCCTCTCTGGCGCCGCCACATCCCCAGGCGACCTGCGGCCCCCCGACGTTAGAGAGAGAGGGTTGAGTGGAATTTTTCCATCGACTTCGGCAGAAAACGCTTCCGGACATTGGCCGAAATTAAACTGAGACGCAGTTGCCTTTTGCCAATAGAGAGGAACCTTTCAAAATTTAAACCAGAAATCTTTCCAGAACTTTCGGCAAATAAGTAAGGAGAGGGGGTTACAGAGGCTTCGCGAGATGTGACCAAGTGAAAATCAGAGAGAAGTGAAGGGATGGTCTTGAGAGTAGGTTCGGGGAGGAGCGAGGAAACGCGCACCACGGCCGGTGCGTCGTTCGGGAGCAAACGCCGCTGCGGTGGACACCTCCGAAGTGAGAGAGACAGTATCGTTCTAATTTTTTGGTGCGCTGTGTGTGATGCGGAACGCGGAATTGCTCCTGACGGGACGTTCGCTATCACGCATGTGGTTTTTTCTGAATTGGTAAAGGACTTTAATTGTGACCAGTGCGCCGGTACTTTTGTTAGGCGCAGAGCAATCTCGTCCGGTCACCTAAAAAAGACTATCGCTGACTGTGCGGTACAATCTTGTGCCGCGCGCGAGTCAAAATTATTCAATTCGGCTTACGTCATTACGCCCGCGACCGCTGCAGGAGCTGTATTTCGTGCTGAAGTCTCCGCCTACCTCTCTTCGCCGGTTTCGAGCACCAGTACCTGCCCTCCCGCCCCCCCGGCGAGGAGCCTACCGCCAGCAGTGACCTACTGCCGGCCTTTCACCGCCGAAGACGGAGCCCTGATGACATCACCCGAAGGTCGGGCATCGACCCTGCGAAGTCTTCTGAAAACACGGTCTGTTGTCCCTAGACTCTGGTGAATGGCCCGGATCACAGACCTGTGCCTCATCATAAGCGAGCCGCGCTGTGGCTGTTTTTGAGGATAAACTTCCTAAATTGTATGTTGCTTCTTCCTCGGTAAATTGTACTTTAATTTGTATTGTCTTCTAGTAAGTAAGAAAGTTATTTGAGTGAACAGGGAATCTGGGAAAAAGGGGGGGGGTAAATTCAAGCTGTTCTTTGGGAGTTGCGGGATAAATAAGAAAAAGGGGAGGGATGTCTTTGGGTTTAAGAGGGAAAGGGTATTAGTAATAGGACTTTTTGTATATTTCTTCATTTCAGTTAATTAAATTTTAATTGTTCCTCAAAACCTCAATGAATTTTATTTGGTAACAAGTAGCGTCCCGTCCATGGGCTCCCATTACTTGTAGAGAGTCTCTGCGCCTGAGTTTAGCCGGCAACTGAATCAGGTGAGTGAGAGAAGGGGGGATCTCGATCGCCCGATCGATCCCCGACGTCGCACGCGCGAGGGCCCGCGCGGTAGTGACAATATATATATATATATATATATATATATATATACTATATATATATATATAGAAATATATACTTGCACATTTTTCAAAATACCAGAGGTTTCATTGATATTACAACCTGCATCATTTTATAAGTGAACTTTGATATGATTTGAGGGTAGAAAAAATGGTACCCCCAAAAATTAAAAGATGTATTTCAAATTTGTAGGAATATTTTGAGAAATAACACTTCCATTATAGAGGGCCCCACAAACTGAATATTCTGACAATTTGAGAAAGTAATTTACACAACTATAGGGCAAAGAAAAATCCATTTTTCAGTAATTAAGGACTCACAAAGATATTTTTCTGTAAAAAATCAATCCTTTTCCTGAACCTTTACATAACATAGAAATTAAAAAGTGGTATATACTACATAATAATAAAATTCAGAATAACTAAGAAACATATTTGAAAGAATTTGTTTCAATAAATAAATTAAATAATAATTTGATGTAAACAGGGTTTCATTTTTAATGATTAGTTATACAAACACTAAGAAGAACAAGAACAAGTTCCTTTGCATATTCAAGCTTAGCAAGTAATTAACACAAATAACTTAATGGGCACTTCTTAGCTTCCATACGCACCCATAATAAAATTCCAAAAGAAGATATCATAACAAATGCACAAACATATTGTAACACTAGGATCCCGCTTTTCTACAATGGTGATTTTCAATAACACTGGACAAAACAATAATACTTTAATTTACAAATTTTCTTCTTCTTTGATTTTCTATTTTATTATTTTTGAATAGTAAAACCTGAAAATTTCTTGTTCATAAATATTACCCTCCTCGTCAATTTTTTTATCATAATCACAACATTTCTTCTTAATATTTAAAATAAAAAAAATATATATATAATACACATTATCAATCAGAGGATGTTTTCCTATGCATTTACAGATGTGTTAATTTGCAGACATCTAAAACAACATAAAGAAAATTGTATCATAAAAATATTAAAACTGACACAGGGTGAAAATCTGAGAAGGAAATAAATGTGCCATAATATATCAAGAAGTTTCTTTCAAATTTCAAATGCAATCTTCAATTTTCATGCGCTTTCATGCTCTACAATTAGAGAGTATGTACACCATACATACTTACTGAAATCGATGAAAAACATACATACAGCAAAGTCTGAGGCAAAAATTACGGGCAAGTGTCAGTAGAACACACAATCACAACAAAGAGATGTAATTATATGGCAGTATATTCTGTAACTGTGAATGATTTTATGTGTAAACTTCACAGCAGACACTATGATGAGAGAAATAAAGTTTATTGGTTAAATCACCATACAAATAATTATTTAGATGTCAAACCTGTCTACAAAACTATGGATGTTAATGAAAAGCTATTAAAGAACTAGGTACAAGAATACTCACAACGATAAAGAGCTAGAAGAAAATACGTTTTTTTTAAATAACAAGTTTCTTGAATACTGAAATTATAGTAAATACAAATGAATGTGGAACAAGATAATACTTGTGAATAAAACACTCTTTTATATAATATTACTGTACAACTACCTACTTTTGAAGAATCTCAAACATATGCAAGTTAATACACAAAGTTTACTATTTTCTGCAAGTAAGATTCTTTGCTGGTCTCAAAATGGAACATGATGCCTGTGAAAAATTTATCAGAGATGTAGTGCCTTTTTACTGCAAGTAATCATTTGTCAATCATTACTGAACTAAGTAAAATTATGCTATTATTTGATAATCATTATGAGAACAGTCCAAGAGAAATAGTTTACAATTCATGTATTTCAGTTTTGAGAGAGTCTTTAGTCAAAAACATAGGTTGAAAAATATTTAAATACTTTCAGTTCAAAAAGACACTACATGCATTTGTAAGTATATTAAAATAAATGAGAAAGAGAAGGGAATGTATGCTTACTGTGGGACTGCAAGTCTGAAGTTCATACTAGACTGTACAAAGACAAGCAACACACAATGATGTCACTTCTTTAGATCTGACATATTTAAAACCTAGACTTCATTACTTCTCACTAAACTGTTTAGTGGACAAAAAACAACTATCACTCAAGTTTCACTTGTATAAAAAATGTGATAAAGTTTAGCAGGCATTGGATGCATTTTCCTTAAGATGGAAACTACAAACTCTCATAAATCTTTTGAAAATCATGCATTTTGTCATACGCAGCACTTTCTCACTGTTCTAATAAAATAATACATGTATGATAATGTGTCAATAACCACTACTAGAAATTTTTGCTAGCATCATTCTTTGAAAAAATCATAACAAATAAAAGAACCATGGTTGTCTTTACAAATAATTACAAGTTTGATCCATTGATGTGTTGTCATAAAGGGCCGTATACAAAGACGCTGTCACATCAATATGGTTAAGCCAATTTCTAACATGGGAAGCTCATGTTTTCTTTTACAGTACTACTTCAAAATGTTTTAGCGTTTTTTCCTTACTTGTATGATCTGTCAATTTTCAAATAGAAATTAATTTCACCTGTATAAATAAACAAAAAATAATTAAAATACGGAAGAAATTATTCACATAATTATTTTAATTTAAAAAGGGCTTAAATACATATATTCTCATTCATATACAATAATAGTTCTGTTATTTCTACTAATGATTCTAGAAAATAAGCCTACGTCATCAGAGATATTTAATAAATAGTTGTATTTGTTCACCCCACTACAGAATAATACATTTAATATACTGTTTTACACCTCACAAACACTTTAACTCCAGGAATACTCCCACAATTGCTCAGATTTCTCAAGGTTCTGTTTGTAAAATGCACAGGAATGTATTTATATACAATGCATGTGTGTGATGGGAACAGCTATATACAGAACTAACAATCATTTACTAAAATGCAAAAAAATGTGTGTAGTGAACTACTCAGTTCAGTAAGAAGTGCCATGCTGTTAAAAGGAAGAGAATTTCTTTATAAGTTCGGTTCTTGAATTGTTCTGTCAGATCTGAGAAGATGACATCCTATGCATAAAATGATTTTTATTCTACACTACTCTTCAATATTTCCTAAATACTGAACTTGAACTTTAATAATAGGAATGAATGTAAACATCCTCTGTCAATAACTGCTAGACCATGCACGTTTAAATGATTTTGCATAATTTATTTGAAAATTTCAAGCATTACTGAGATAGTAATGTTTGAAAATAATGAATTGAGACAATAAATAAACAAGTGCATCAGAATACCAATGTATTTCATTAGTGAAAATGTAAAAATTCAGCAAAGTGTGCAGTACACATACATTTAAAAATATATACGCATGATGTGCCGAATATTAACTTCATCAACAAGGAGATCAAAAAGTAAATTGCATGAACGAACAGAATGCCTATAAATTGACAAGGATATTTTATGTAATAAATTTATGTTTTGACAATAAGTAATTAATTATTATATTTTGCAAATGGTTTCATGTCTTTGAATTTAACACTAAAAATTATAATTCTGAGTTTCAAAAACCAAAGTGATATTCAACATTCTTGTAGAGAAAATGAAATATTATATTGATATTAACATCTATTTTATAGTTGAATTAGAATGAAGTTGAATGAGTAACAATAGTTATTATCCACAATGTGATAAACAAGCAAACACTAATTTTGAATATTATTAATGTGACACTGTACATAATCGCACTAATGTAGTCATTCCAAGTAATTCTGTGACCAGTTGTGATCCAGGTAATTAATGCATTAGACATCTATACATAACCTTCATTTTTACACTACAGGTAACTTATAATTTTTTTACTTATTGACTTTTGACAGCTCTGATGTACATAAATGATTAAAAATTTTATAACAATGTCTATAGTGTGTAATGACCAATGAATTTAACATTGTTTTGTCTCTTGCACCCTACTTTTTTCGTAATAATTTGATGTTATATGGTCCATGCACACCCTTGATAACTTCAAATACTGTAATAAATACTAATTAGAATGACTGCAAATATGAACATTTCATAATAGATTTTGCTATTAAGTTGAAAGTATTCATAAATTGTAGTATTTTATCCAGATTATGAAAGAAATGCTATGCATGACCTGGTATTTGGATAAAATATTTCAAGTAGTGAACTTCTGATTATCAGTTTAAAGGAAATTTTTTGAGTTGTTTGAAAGTTACCTTATAACTCAAAAGTCATGTTTGACGAATGTTACTGCTGATTATATTCAAATTATGTTAAACAATTGTCAATTTCAGTAACCCTGCAAAGATGTTGCTTATGCCATAATTTCACCATTAAATTAAAATTCCCTAAACTCATTTTGATTCTACTCACATTAATTAGTTATTATAACAATATCAAGACTTGCTAGTGCAAATTGTAAATAAGAAAATAAATACTTCAAGCAAAATGTTATATTTTTCCATTCCTATTAAATAAAATCCTGTCTAGATGTACAATGAAGCTGCCATCAACATGTACAGTACTCCATTTATACGTTTTTCACGTTGATAAGTCGTCGTGGTGTTTTTTTTTTTTTTTTTGGTGGCAAGTCTCGGATAAATTCCTATAATTCCAATGCTAAATTACTTCTATCATGAGTTTTACGTTTATACGTTTTTCACACTTACACGTTCATAATAAAAGTCCTTTTAAGACCGTATAACGTTAAAACGATCGAGGTGAGGTGCGGGGCGACCTACGCCGAGAGCCCCGAACTTGTGTGTTACTCGAGTCGGCACTCTCCAGAGCGTTTCTGTCGGTCGGCCTCTGAGGCGACATCCCACTAATGAAACTTGGAATACAGAAGCTCGACTCGGCCTAGCTGAGGGGCCATGACCGCGCGAGCCCGCGGGGTGATAGCGCAATGTCGGCTCCCGGGCCACCTCCGGCAGCGTCACATCGAATAATTTCAGTCGGGTGCGTACGGGAGCTCTCTGAGGATTTCGGGAGGTGAAGGTAGCTCCGAGGGAAGGTCACAGACGTCCCCGGGAGAGAGTAACGACGTAGATGACCAATAAGTGAGGAAGTTTGTACACAGACTGTCCCCCACTCCGAAGACTTTTGTTCGCCGTAATAACATACGCGATCTTTCCGGTAGCGGCATGACACAAGCACTAACCTTCGCTGTGGCTGTCGTACGCTTCCTGTCGCTCACATAGAACACCGTGCTCTGTTCCGGGGAATCTCAAGTAACATCAAGCTTGAGTAGATATTGCTAAAGAACTGGTAAATGACAGTGCAAAAACAGTGAGTTTTTATTTTGCTCATAAAAATCAATTTCAGTTAGGCGTTTTTCCTCACTTATACGTTTTTTCCCTTCAGTTCCCTGAAAAACGTATAATTGAAGCTTTACTGTACTACTATGTAACAAAAAAAAAAAATACTAAATAACTAGTACTGTTTTCAGGATACGGGTGTTGGTTTTGCAACACCTCACCAGGTGACAACTCAATTTTTAAAATATCTCCTAATGTTAATATATAGAACATTAATTTGTAATGTCACATATTATATCTATTCAGAGAAGACTGGAAAAATAGAACAAAATTAACACAAGATAGTTGGCAAAATTATTATACCTAACAATGAGCAGGGATCTTTATTTTGGATTAGGAATTTACCAAAGATATTCTTCAATTCACTTCCTTTTCACAGTATGTTTGAATGAATATAGAATGGTTCGATAATACACCAAGAACATTGAAAATTGTACACAAATAAATTGTAGACATTTAAGATATCTTTCTCCTTTAATGGAATGATTTTCCTTTTACAACAACTAACTTTCAGCTGAGAGCTGATCTTAGAATACACTTTTGTGATTGAAGGTTCACCAATGAAGTTTGAAAGAGCTAAATCAGTAAAGTGAGAATTAGTGAGAATCAGTGAAGTGTTGCCAAAACATAATGTTTTTACACTGAACAATCAACAGAAATGAAAATCTTTGAAGTTACACACTGCAAGTAGTTTCAATTTTAATTTCCTATAATGGAATATTATCTACTTGTTAAAATTTAAACACAGTACTCCTGATTGTTTCATCCTCACATGCAAACAAGATAAAATGAATAGATATATTACATGTTTATCATAATTAGTAAAAGTATATCACATAAACTGAAATTTCTGGTAAAAAGAATTGAGAAACCTAGCAAAATACAGATGATATTATGATTTGCTCATTGCAAGGAAAGCAACAGAAAATATAACATGGGCAAAAGATTAAAAAAAGAAAATTAACAAACATATAACAGATGATAAGGTATGTGAGGGAATGTATGTTCAAAAAAGAGAACAAAACATAGAAGCAAAAAAGAGAGGATGAAGGCACTGATAAAGGAAAATGGGACACATTGTGTAACAAGAAAGATTTATATAACTGTAACATCAGAATAACAATTATGTAAAATATATTTTTTGACAACTATAATTGCTATAGCAGAGAATCATTTATTAATATCCCCCTGCCAAAAAATCAGAACATAAAAGATTACTAAAAATGAACAAGTAACTAAGCACAATCAACAATATCATTTACTTATTGATCTCCCATTACAAGTGCAAATAGCAACTAGTGAAAAACCCTACTTTAGATATTTATTAAAGAACTCAGTCACTTCGCACACTGTATAAATAAAACGACACACAAAAGACAAAACTACAATCTTATCTGAATTTACTGATAATTTGTATATGATACAGTGTATGACATAAACAGAATGCGGACTACAACTACCATGAATGATAACAAAGTATTTTCTGGACACTGGCCCTTAAAAAAACTTTTCACAAAAATCAAATTTTGGTGCAGGTGCACTGATGCAACTAAGAGCAGTGAATAAGGCCAAGCTCTGTCCAACTCTCAACACTTGCCCTCTGACTACTTATAAGGTACACAATAATTGTTCTACTAAGAAAATGCAAAAATGTTTTGAAGAAACAGGCAAAGGATGTAGAACACTGTAAATAATCACAAAAAATAACTAACTCAAAAAAACATCTGGATGAAAGGATGTATCATTTCCCTGATTCACAAATTATATAGAAATAACATGCAAAGTACATCAAACACAACCATTATATTTTTAAATAATAATGCAATGAGAAATCAATGAATCAGAATAAATATTCAATAAAACTAAAGCAGGTAATCAAATAATCTTCACTTACTAAGTTATACCCAACACACACGCAATACACTAATAAATCTTCAATATTAATTTGCACATATCAAGAGCCAAAACTGTTATGTAACATTTCGTGAGAAGGTATTTAATGTAGTTCTCAATGACTTTCATGCAGCACATTCAATTTCCCAAATATATTTATGTATCTTACTTTTACATGTAAAAGAAGAGATTATTAGCATTAGATTCAGATAACTTCAAGATAATAAATAATTTTGAGTGATAAGATGAAAAGTGCTAAAAAATCCAGATTAAAAAATTACAAATTGCAACAACATTTGTCAAATAAAATATTAATTTTTCCATATGTAAATATCTTGCAAATCAATATTATTCTACAACTACAATTATAATGGCCATCATTTTTAATGACCTATTATAAACAAATATTTTGTAATTTTTGCTTGCAAACATTTCTCAATAGAACAATGAACCAAGTACACTGCAGAACAGAAAAGCAACTCCAAATAAATTTGAATAATCTTTAGAATCACATTAAAACATAAACTCAGCTCATAATTATACATGATCAAATGCTATTTCCATATATACGTCAAGAACATAGTAATTTTGTTTTAACTAAGGAAATTTTTCTCAGATTTCAGTGATTTTTCAAGATGATTGCAGAATGTGCAACTAAATGAGGAAAAAAAAAGAAGAAAAAAAAAGAGCTTATTAGCCAATTCAATACTAAACTTTGATTAATGATCTTCTGTATTTATTGTCAAACATTTCCCTCCAATTATTCCTACCTTTAATTGTTTCTAAAGTTTATTTCTGCATCTTTACAACAAAAACAGTTCTGTAAGTATTATCATAAAAAAATGCAATCATAAGCATTTCTCATCCAATACAATTTCATCTATTTAAATAAAAATAAGGATGTCTGATGATTAACTTGCCTAGGGGATTCAAAATATTTCTAATCATTTTTGAGACATAGGTGGAACATACATCAACTTAGGAACTTGTAGAATTCTGATGATATGCTCTCAATGTGCACTAATCCTTATGTACGCGTGTACTCAGGATATCGGTTTGTGAGCTATATCTCCTTAATGAGTATTGAGTTGAAAATAGTAATTAAAAGTGTCTGTATTTTTAATGAGGTCCTATAAAAATACTCTTTGCAAGAAATAAATTAGTTATGAACATTTTACTCAGAGAAGTCTGGAACATCCATTATTGAACAGTTATATTTTATTCATTTTGCTGACTCTATGAAAGTAAGCACTTGGCACTAACATGAGACATTGACACAGAAACAACCACCAGAAGGAATAAAAGTTTCTTTTGACATATTTATTTCAATTAATAATTGCTATACCAAGAATCATATCCATTCTCTTTCCTGTTGATTCATTAATTAATTTTTAACAACAACAATAAAAAATTGAGTAATAACAAACCTATATTCTAATTTGAGAATAGAGCTCTCATTCTATTTGTTTATTCAGAATCCGGATCATTTGAATGAATGATAATATAAGACAATTCACAAATAATAAAACAGAAATACTAAGTACATACATAACAAACAATAAATTCTGTTAATAGACTAAATATGGGGGAAACAATAATGACAATATATTTTTGTGCTATTCTTCATATATAATTAAGTTTTATTACATAAATTGGATGAAGATAATAACTTTAGAAAAACAAAACGTAATTGCACACTGATGCAAAAATTATGAAAAACATGAACCTGCATGAAAAGAAGCCCTTCAGTTTTTCATTAAATAAATTGATTCAAGAAGAAATAATGAGTAAATTAACTTTAACAGTAGTAACTTAGTGTATATTTAATTACCATTGTGTTGATGAAACAGAGTTAATATTAATTGCAATGCTCATTACAAAAAAATAAAAAGGGGCTCAGGGCTAGGAGAAGACGAACTTTACAATTGTTGTCTTCTTCAAAATCAAAGCATAAGATTAATCAATATATTTTTGAGATGTAAAACAAAAACACAATTGAAAATGATCTGCTTGCTATTCTTCTTCTTGAAATCCTTGCTTCTGACAAACCCACTAAAAAGTAGGGATATCAAATTCTCCCATAAACTAATGAAGACTTTGGCATTAGAAAAATTATATTTACTTATTTTAGAACTAGACACATACATTACTTATTTGAACTAAAAACAGATAGCGTTTGGCATGGTGAGTGAAATATTTATAAACTTTTGAAAGTGTACTTCCATGACACAGTAAAAGATTCAAAATCTGACAATGTCCAAATAGTAGGCTATTGTAATCATTTTAAACATTCAAGAGAATGTTGTGAAACTAATAATCTCAAATTATTTCTAATCTTTATTCTTTAAAATGTCAAAAATCAAAATTAACTAAAAGGATTTTGAAACTGAAGTTAATTAGATTAATGTTCTTGATACAAAAGACACCTTGAAGGTGTCATTATTTTCCTATTTAAATAGCATGATTTGTGACAAATCATCAGCTAGATGAAATTATCTACTTGAGAGCTTTGTTATGACTTTAATATTACGTATCAAAGCTCCCAATTGGATAACTGCGTCACAGCTGATGAACTGTCACAAGTCACTATATTTAAATCATACAATATGCATAGTGTTACGGTAACAGTCACATTCTTTGAGAAGAACTAATATTTATCAAAAGAAACAAACTCTTACCATCTCTTAAAATAAATATCTTCTCAGACATGAGCTGCAGTTTAAGGACACCGAAGTACGAACTGAATTTTGTTTCCACTCACACCAAGCATTCTCCATGTAACCTTCCAATAAAATTACAATGAGTGAAACAACTTGTGTGAAGTTAATTACATACCAGTGGTTTAAAGAGTGTCTAATTTGGACTATTCTTTTCAGTGGGCACGGATATGTAATTTTTTAGAATATTCTAATAGGAAACTAGATGCATGGGTATAAAAAAAAAATATTAACAGTCTCAAGTTAATTAAAATTGTTACCTTCCCTATTGTGGTATTCAGCAGTCCCGGGTATCAAGAACACATTAGATATTATAAGATACCTAATTGGGATCTTAAAAGGCAAAAATATGCTGAATAATTTATTAAATAGGCAGTATAAACTGACATCAAAGTAGCTTTTTCAAAAATTTTTGAAATCACATTCATTAAAGACATGAGTGAAATATTAAAAAGAAAATAGGCAAAAATACAAATGCTACAACATTTTTCGCTCAAGTGTCATTTTCCACACAGCAAATAACCTTTCCACTTCAGCATGCGTGACTGGTAATGACGTGCTTCAATGGTCTCCTCTTTTCATGCAGAATGCAGCCAGATAATAAGAGATTATTATTTAAGACAGTGTGATTTTCTGCCTAGGATTGTTTATGCGTTTATTCTCCATAATTTTGATTACATCAAAAAGGAATTTAGAGGCTCTCATATGACTAATATGTATTTTTAGGTGGTAACAGTGGAAGGTGGTTTCTTGATATCTATTCATTATGCACATAAGCCATTAGGTCACTAGACCATTCCTCTGCAATTTACAAATGTTTATTCAAGACCCACTTTTAATAGCAACGAATTTGTTTATTGATGAAGTGGACACTACTGATACACATAGAACAAAAGTGTTAGAAAGACTAATCACATGAAATGTGTGTAGTCTTCAGTTGCTGTACTAAAAGTAGATTCAAGATGATGTATTTATCACAATTTGGATGGGGAAAGATGAAGAGGAAAAAGATATATAAGTGAAGCCAACTGAACTCCATTTGGGAGGGCAGTCTTCCATTATTACGTATTGTCCTTTCATCCTCCATTTATAAACATATTTCCCTTAAAAAATGAAATAAAATATTTTTCAATATTGCTCCAGAACTACTTCCACCCTTACATAAGTTTATTTCCTCCCTCACAATAGCTAATATTACAAAATGATAAACATCTTCAATATTGAAACATTATGAGAAACCACATTTGTACTTAGAAAAAATAAACTCATACTCCACATCAGTCATGTGGCTGTTGGAATCGATTCAAACTGGATGTGTTCATTAATTTGCTTAAAGTAGACTTCAGCTCTGAGATGGACCAATGTAATGTCTTTTTTATTTTCTTAAGATAAGTGTGAGATGTCCTTTTACTTTGGCGAAAGTTGGCAATCCTAATTACAATGGAAGAATATAAAGTCTTTTGTGCTTTCAAACCACTGTTCAATATCAAGAAAACATTTGTTTTAAGACCAATGTTCATCAGACTTACTTGTATTGAGCACAAAAATTCCTTGCAAAAAGAATCTCCTTTTCATTAATCCCTGTACTTCACATACATTTTGAAGGAATTTTTTTACTGTTTGTTACTACAGTACCCATCAATTAAATATAAAGTACAACACCATTTTGCTTCTCCAACTTTAACTGTTAATCTTTCAGTTAGAAGAATAGAAATCTAGAATAATCTCTGTAGGGAAACTGTCAATATTATCAATATTTAATTTCTTATTAACTTGTAACTATGTAAAATAGATGGACGTAGATTTTTGAGATTTATGTCCAAATAGTGATCGAGAATCACAAATAACTTATGGGTTCTCAAGCAAATGCAATCATAGGAATCACATAACAAATTATGAAGTAAAATGATTTAGTATTAAATTAATACGGTTTTCAAAAAAAGTACAATTTATCTCTGTTTATCTATGGCAAACAGCATAGTTATTTTAGATACTTTACTGAATAATTTATAATTGGAAGCTACAAGACACATACATTCTTTCATATACTGATGTTTGAAGAACAAAAAAGCCAAAATGAGATATATGAATACATGTGGAAATAAAAAAGATTATAATGCTGGAAGTAGGGCTGCTTAGTAAGGCTTTTGATCTTCCCAAAGGAGTTTGAGGGAGGATTTAGAGTTTACATTACATTATAGACTTTATAACACCACAATCCATGCAAAAAAAATACTTTCATTTAGAAGGATTTCTTCTAATGCTCCTTGCTTAACAAAAAAATGTTCAATAATGTACAGCAAAGTAGAAATAGATTCCCAGAGAGAATTATCTACTGCAGGCCTGGCCAAACTACCCTCTTTGCGTATGAGTGCTTGCTGGCAGCTCGCAAGCCTAAAGGAAGGAGAATAACAAAGGGACTGGGGCAAAGCCTTCAAAGGGAAATTCCCATGGAGACACTGGCAAGGGTAGTTATGGAAAGAGTAGATTGCACTTGCACCAAGTAATCTGAAAATTCTCCATTATTAGTTATTATTTATCTGTGGGTTGTTTTTACGTACATTTGTAAGCAGTTGTTTTCTGTAATGAACCTTAATAAAAAGTATCACAGAACATGTCTGATGATTTATTAAAATCAGTCCATTTTCTTGAAACAGCCAACAACTTGAAATCACATTTTCATACACTCGTGATAATTTTGCCAAGTAAAAAGTAGATTATGTATTGTTATGTAGGCTGCTACAGGGATTTATATTTTTTAAGTAATATTTTCATTATTCATCAATTCCACTGAATTTACTTTGTCAACATTTTAAGGAAATTCACTTGACAAATATTTATATGTTCTTTTGAGGACAGACAGAACAGAACTTTTGTCATCCAATCCTGACCCCCTCCCTAGATATTTCCCTTTGTTTTTGTGAAAAGGGAACGGAATGGGTCAACAAGTGCAATGGCAGGCGAGTAGCGAGCTGGTTCAGCTTGCTACATGAACCTTGGACAGGCAGATCAATTGAATTCATTAACAACTCGCAAAATATCTCTTGAAGAAATCAAAAGTTTGTCTTTTATAACCATAAAATCAACATACAGATCATCCATACCTTCTGAGAACATGGCATCATCTATAAAAACCTATTTAGCTCGGTCTCCAAATAGCAGTTCCATAAGAATTTCAAACAAATTACATTTTCATGCACTTGGGACTAGTTTCTGTAGAAACTAAGAGCTGAATCCTGGCATTATGCTTTCAACAGATTAATCCTTTACCTCAGCCTCTAACCTTTCCCACTATTTCCACTCTCCCTGGAATTTCTTTCCTCAGCACAGTACATCCTTCAACTGCTTGTGCTCAGAATGCAAATTCATTAGTTCGTATCTTTGGCTTTCTGAAAAACCTCAAAGTATTCTCTGACCAGGTAAAAAGTGAGCAATTGCAAAAAAGGTACCCCTGATTTCAATGATCATAAAGATTAGCTCAATGTCCTATACCAGCCATCTTAAGTCATCTGTATGAGAGAATGCAGTACAAAAACAATAAATGCATATGATCAGGTATGTGCATATGATGTTCTCAATAAAGAAGCAGACATAACAGAGAAGAGAAGGTACCACCCAAATACAGGAGAAACAAAAATTAACAGAAGTGAAGAGAAATATGATACAGGATTAAAACATAAATAAGGCATTTAGGAAGATGATCAGAATTTAAAGTCACAGAGTAACAGTAAGATCAGAGAGCACATGCTGTGAGAGGGCAAAGACTGGCACAAGCCAGCAAGTACTTACAGGAGCTGAAGTTGGTACTGGTATGCGAGACCATTTATCTGCAGCAAACTACGGCGAGCGTTGAGGCTGCCGACAGACAAGAAGGATGTCCTTACCACTCCGACTGTGAGCAGCATGATGACTGAGGTGTAGAGGCTTTTCAATATTAGCTTGGAAAGGAACACTTTTCAATGCATAAATTCAGTAAGTTTTTAGGTAAAAACGGAACAAAGGAAACAATTCCCAAGACAAGCTAGTTAAAAAACTAGAATATAGAACTACAAACCTGCAGTATTTTTCCTTTGTCACTTAAGGTAAATCAGTTCTAAAGCTAATCCACCAAGACATTTACATAAGTATTCTAGCATTAGAGTTAACCTAAATATTTGTTGATGCATTTTTTTACATGCAGCACAAGGGACACATTCATATTTAAGCATTTTCTTTTTCACATACAGAAATTTTGAAATTTGTTCTGATTAATCTAAAAATCTCACACCAAAGAAAAGTTGAGGCAGTGAATATGGGCATTATGAAGATTGTAATAAATTTAATTTTGCATCTTACCCAAATAAGGCTAAATCAGATTTTAATTTAATTTCTCATAAGATTATTAGCATTTCATATTCATATTTATTATTCATTATTAGCAGATCATATTCAAGAAGAGATCATCCCATTTACTGTCTTCCTACCTCAAATTTTCATGTTATTAAAGAATGTTTAACATGTCCATGACAGAATATTCTTAACTTAGTTATACCAATAAATTTCAATGTACATTTAAAAAATATAAAGTGTCTCTGAAAACAAAATAAACTATAATAAAAATAATAATACCATTTTTGGTGCAACATTATTTCTTAGGATTAAAGTCAAACATTGATCTCATCTCAACTTAATGCCCCAAAACACTATAAACACACAGTAAAACCCGCTTTCTACACTTTCCAGGGGACATATGAAGAGAGGAGGGAAAAAAAAAGAAGAAGAAGAAGAAGAAGAGAGAGCGTAAAATGCAGAAGCACAAAAACCATTATACACTATATTTTTACTCCTTTGTCACACTACCACTTGGTTTTGCATGAAGTTGAAGTTACAAAATGAATCGTCTCCCGGGATTCAGTCACACACAATACCACATACTGGAATCAGCTTTATTGGGACAATTTCTGCTGAAATTTAAAAATCAAGAGTTGCAAGGCAAAAAACAATAACAAAAAACACAAATTGTGGGATGTATTGTTGGCATCAAATTGCTATTGGAGAAAAGAAAATGAAATGTAACAACAGTATGATGGGACTAATGGCAAATGGCTGAAAAACTTGAATTGTGGTAAAGCTAAAAAAAGTTTTACTGTAGTTTTGAAATTGTAACTATGAAATAGTGCATCAATGGGTAAAGTCAGACAACTCAAAGATGATCATAACCCTCTGATGAAAAAGAAACAAGTTAGCAAAATTACAAAGAACAAATCCCCCACCTTGGAATAAGTTTACGAGTATATAGTCACAAATGTGGGCTTTAACACCAAAAAGAATTCACTTTCATAATTAGTAGATTGCACATTATATATATGTGCAATATATATATGGAAATAAATGCCATATCAAAATTATTGTAATATTTTTTAAATCAATATTTATTTTTTGGGGAACAAACGAGACCTTTTTTGATGTATGTTAATAGCCTTGGGGAATAAAAAAAAAAATACTAACTTCAATGCATCAGTAAATGTATGGTAATGAGTTACGACACATTAAATGACAAATACTGAATTTTTGGTACTCAGTGTACAGTGGTGGTGATGGTGTAACGGTTAGCGTATAGGACTGTTATACCCATGTTCGCGGGTTCAAACCCGATCGAAGCCATTGATTTTTAGGGGCGAAAAAATCCTTCATACACCTTCCTTCAGAGGGGAAGTAAAGCCGGCCATCCCATGTTAGTAGATTTACAGCATGTAAAAGATCCTCAAGCCTTAGTGACGCCTGAGCAAAATTCAAAATCGCCTGTTTTGTCACCTATGGAATACCTTCTTTCTCTGCTAGTTGATGAAAGGAGCGTAGCGAGATGTGTGTGGTCAGACGGAAGAGCAGGCCTCATAGCCTGAGTCTCGCCACATAAAATAAGGCAATTCAATTCAAAAAGTATCAAATCGTCCTGTCAAAATATCCCAATACTGTTCTCAACTTTAACAGAAAATGCAAAAATCTTTAAACACTGATGATAAATTATTGCAACGTGAACCTAATTAAGTAGTTAATTAAATATCACCATTATCCTCATTCGATCACTCACAAATAATTCACCAATTGTCATGTACATGAAAAAAGGAAATAAGTATGAATTTTTGAAATCATAACTTAATATTTTCAATTTTTCATTTCGTATGAATGTTCTTCTCAATGGGAAGCAAGAGCAATTGGTAACGCTGCATGTACTGGAAACCAAGGGAATGTAACTGATATTGCAAGGGTACAACAACAAATTAACATCAAACAATGAGATGATTCACTGTGCATTAAATTTTGGTCATTTTATTACTAGTTAACACACAGCATTTCAAAAACACTCATTCTTTTGCAAAACTACTTCACAAGATTATTATTATTCACTGGACAAAACTTAATGAAATTCTTTGCTGTTATTGGTATCAAACACGTTAAGGAACATCATGTTACGGACATGTTATTAATTAGTTTAAACTTTGACTTCATTCCTCGGTACTGAACCGATCACACTTTACCCCTTTTGAACCATAATGCCACAAAACACTGATAAAAACAACTAGGTTTTCTTGGTTTACATCACCTCAGGCACCGCAAGATGAAAACCAGCAGGCCTCCATTGACATTGTTAGTGAAAACTGAAATAGTGAGTTTGCCGGAAATACACAGATATAAAAACTAATAAATAAACCAAATCTCATTGTCTGGTGGGTTAATTTAATTATCTTCACAGAAACTTACTGTATAAAAAATAGAAGTAGCAGAAATAGAATTATACCAATTTGGAGATAAGCGTGTTAAAATATGAAAAGCTTACTATGTACCAACTCTACATGCTATCTACACAGTTTGCCTGTTCTTTATTTATTAATTCCAGTATTCAGACAGAAAGAAACTAGATAAGTTCATAGTAAACTCAGAATTAAAATGAAAAATTGAAATATATAGCAGTCAAGAGCAACATATGCATGCCACATGCATAGTTGTCAGACACTGCAAGCACGAACAATAGACTGCATATCCCTTGTTAGAAACGTGAATACACTGCTTTACAAAAAAAAATTCTAAATATGTTCATGCAGGATGCATAATGTAAAGAAAAATAAAGCAAATGTTTTTTTAAAAAAGAAATATAATATTTAATACAAATTATACAAAAATAACTCAGTTTAACAATCAGATGGACTAGTTTCAATGAATACTTGTAACATTCACAACTCCTTGCATTCTGACAATACAATGAAATGGACAATGGGAATCCAAATAGTATATGTAAATAGGTAACAACAGGACACAAAAAAATTACTTACTAACATTATCCAAAACTTAAAAGCTAAATGACTTAGTTTAATTCTTTCGATATGAAAAAGAGCTCAATGACTTAACATCAAAATAGTGTACAATACAGCAAAGTAATGGAACAGAAGGTCAACTTTAACAATGACGTTGAAATGTTCATAACTATATAACATGTACATTAATGTGAATGACACAGCTATTCAAACATTTTCACATGACAATTAAGGTAATTTTTTGCTGATATAAAAATGTGAAAATTAATACAAGAATTCCCTCATACTAGTTTACACTTCATGGAATAACTAAAATTATGTAAATGTTTTTATTCATGACTAAATTCCTGACCAGATTTCATTTCTTTATCTACTTTTTAATACAAGATTCATAAAAAATGGAGAAAAAATGTGATCCTTTTTCTCAGATGACTACACTGAATATAAAGGAAAACAAAATTTACAAACAAGAACAGGTTTCTCTTAAAAAAATCTTTTGATTTTTAAAATATTTTGCACATACCCATAAAAAAAACCACTAGGTTTCTAAAATAATGAAAAGTAATTAGAAAAAGAATCCATCCGAAAACATAATCAATAAACATATCATGAAACTGATATGCAACATTGTGCATCAGCATTGTACAAGTTGTGTCTCTTTCTCCTTCACTGTTTCTTTACATTAAGTATTTTTAAATACAAAATTACATTTTTAGGAATTATTATTTCAAATAAATACTTCCTCACACAAAAAATAAAAAAGTAAAGTAGATTAAATTTAGTAAAATTTGCATTTACAAGCATTAACAACATCAGAAATTTTGACTTCTTGGAAATAATATTTTCAGAACATCAGCATGTAATTTTCATTGAAATAAATATTGTGTTCATGAAATTTGGTTTATTCTTGTATTACCAGCAAGAATAGAATATTTAGCTTGTTGAGAATAGCATTAATAAGCATCTGAATAATTAAAGTTCATATGATGCAGGCAGCTAATTCAAATAAGCACAAGATAATCAGAGGTGAAGAATACTTTCCTTTTTAGAGTTGAATAAGAAAAAAGGACAAATATATACAGGTAAGGAATTCAACATTTTCCAATATCATGTGAAAATTGCTATTAAATATGAATCACAATATCATTACTGCAACATTGTGGATCTGGTTCAAAACTGAATAGTATTTAAATTCAGTGTTCTTGAACTCAAAAATTCTTTCTCAAATCAATATTGGTACAAAAACACATCATCACTTCATTTTTTTATATTTGTGAAGTTGGGAACACAAAATTATGACTTAATTTCAAAACAATAAACAAATCTCACGAAATCTGTGATATTCTTTAACTCTTATGTTCCATGACATTATTATTAGGAATAGGCAATGTAACCCCAGTTAATGAATGATTTCTACATCAATGTAGAAAAGGCTGAAAATAGAAGATGAAAACTCAACAAACACACACACGCTCCCGCACACACACACACACACACACACATTCTCAATAATTCACAATCCTCAACAAGGCATAAACTGAATAAACTTCAGTGAGAAAGCATTTACGTAACTTCTCCACATCAAAACAATCACACTTAGTGCTAATCAGCACTTTTCCAGGGAAGTGCAGCTACCTTCACACCTGCAGTGCTGACAACTGTAGAATCTCATACAAACATGCACCAATAAGCTGTCCAGTTGGCACACCTTGATTTAGCAATGGCCCTCTTCAATTCTTTTTGAAGCTGTTGAACTCGTAATTCAGATCGATGGTATTGTTGAGAAGTGCGGCGGTGTTCAGCTTCGCTCAAAGTACGTTCACGTTCAGATTCGTTCACCTGTCGATTTACACCAGTGGTCAGTAAATGCAAAATTTATAATACAGCAATATTCTCTCATGGCTAGAAAAACAACCATCAATGTGAAAAAAATATCATTTCATTTCATTTTTTTCCCTTTTGGTACAATGCCCTTCCTCACTCCCTCTTGTTCCTTTTCCTTCCATCCTTTCTGTATTAAATGCACTTTGTGTATGTGTGTCTAAAACAGTCCATGAGGTCCCCCTATGTGTGTCTAAAACAGTCCCCTTATCACCATAAAACTAATCAACTGCCTCTCTTTACGTAGTCTAACATCTTGGAGTTATGATAGAGCGAGGAAATTAAGCATTGTATCAAGCTTTGATTATATTGAAAGAACATTATGTTTTACATATTAAGTATTTCATTTACTCATTGCACACAATTAACCTTACACCAGACACAACCTTCTACTAGATACTGGTTAACATATACATGCTTAAGTGGGACAGATACATACCATCCTTCATGTCCGTGATGTTACATGCACTTCATCCTCAAAAACATGTCAATTGAGAAGATGGTGCCAGAACATTTTGAAAAATGTAATTTACCAAAGCAGTATGCAGTAGATAAAATAAACGAGACTGCTATGAATGTAAATTTAATATTTAGTGAACCTTAGTCATAACATTTTTTTTAAAGGCTGAAGCATTAACCACTGAACATAAAAGCCCAAGTATAATCAGGATTTTAATTTTTTCAAAAACTTAAAAGCCCCAGATCACTCCTGTTATTTTTCAAAGTTTGAAACACTAGTTTAAGGCCAGAATTTATTAACAACAGATCATTGTTAATAAATATATACTGGCTATAATTACTACTATACTACTTAAATTAAGATAGTAAATAGAATTTCCTCACATACTAAAATATATTTCTTTTATAATTTTTCCATGATCCTACGTATACACAAACATATATGGACCCAAATGAGTGCACATGGGCTCTTAACCCTTGAATGCATGACTATTTTTACTTTCATGAATGCATGACATGGGTCAATTTGACCCGGTCCGTCATACCTTGTATATTTTTAATTAAAAATCATTATGAAATGAAATAGGAATAATATATACACTATAGTGTTATTCAATTAGAAACAATGTTTGTTGATTGAGTTTAGGATTCACATATATTATTCATAAGATGTCAAATTTTACTTTCATGAAAGTGGACATAAGTGAGTATTGAATGATCTGAATGTACATAACTTTTACATTCAAAACAAATAGTTGAACATTTTCTGTCTTTCTTTGTGGAACATTTACTGCATATTTTTCTCTTATTGTTGGCCAATGTACTAGGTTAACTGTTGTTTTTTTCTATCCCACATAGTGCTATGAATCTTCATATGTTCTTCTGAAGAGTTTTGATTGTGCTCCTTTGCAGAATACATGGAAGGATATATTTTTTTGCCAAATCCATTAGAAATAAAAGTCTTTTGTGCTTTACTGATTGTTGAAAAGTGGGATTCTTTTGGATGAAAATTACGTATGCATTTACAGCAGCGACATCTAGCATATTCATGAAGGAGGCAAAAATTCTGTATCCTTGTTTGGTACTTGACTGTGCAAGTGCGCACTAATTTGTCAAGTGTATCGACGCCACTTTTGATAGCATTGTAGAAATTAACAATTTCAGACTTTTTCTTCCGACTTTAATTATAATATATTTTATATAATTATAAATAACGATATACGATGTAATCGTATATGGGTCATACAACCCATCTCATGCATTCTGCGGAGAGCAAAATAAAACAACTTATGGACACCGATCAAATAAGTAGAACATCGTAAAACGACCTTCTACGGATTTTGGATGACAAAAAAACATGTCTTAAACAGACACGACTGTTGGAAAAACCATTCCATCCAAAATATCAGTGTAAAATCTGATTTGGGTCACATTGACCCATGTCATGCATTCAAGGGTTAAAATAAGCACAACTTCCTAATTATATCTTAAAATGTTTCTCTAAATGATAGCCTAAGACGATTGTCATAGGCTATCTCATAGAAAAGAAAATATCGCTTTAAATAAAAATTGGAAATATTTGGACAGTTCAGTCACTTTATTAATAAGTTAAGCCAATCTGATTATAGATCATTAAATAAATATTATACTACAGATAAAGTTGTCCTTTTAATTTAGCTTTGGTTAGAAATATTATATACTATAAATTCAAAGCACATTCAATTGTCACTATTGTCACAGTCACTTGTCACTATTTTGAAATCAAGAAACCTAACTTAATTGACCTTCTGCAAGATCTAGCACTAGCACTTACCATGTGGACTGCAAAAGTTCTTGCAGCCATATGGATAAATTAATCTCTGCAATACCTGATAATAAATACACTGGAAAATATGACACAAAAAAGAAAAAAGGAGCAGAAATTCACATCTAATATGGTCTTCAGAATTGTTCCTTGAAATGTTTGCAATAGTATACACATGATTCATTTGCTAATACTTGCCTGGACAGGATGAATATTACAAGCCATACACGAAGCAAAAATGTTTTAAAAGCCATACACGAAGCACAAGTTAATTTAAAAAACCTCATTAGTGATGTAACAAATAGTTATTTTACAGTAAGGAGATAGAGAAACAGCACTTTGTCACTAAGCTTCCTCAAGAGGGAAGGGAGGAGTATCATCTGTATACCCTTAAATTTAAATTAGTATTTACTCTTATTATTATACATAATTATGATTTCACAAATCATAATACAGAATTCTCATTGTATTTTGCGTTTTATGCATATAATTATATAATATAATTTATATGTGTTATCTTTCATAAACAAAATAAACTATAATTTTCTTTGATCACAGTTGAAAATAATTACAAAATCACTGATCTTTATTAAACGTCATTTTGATCATTTTTTCCTTCAATGTTTTAATTTTCAATTCAAGGTAACCTTGCTTAATGGGTAATTCTTCTACTTTCTTGCTACTGCTCACGCAGTAGACAGAAAATTATGTAATGAGCAAAAAAACTGTGAATTTCTGCAGAAAAACTTATTGTTGGGCCCTGATAACAAAAGAAGTGGATAAATTCAGTTGCTAAATTTACAAACTAGTGGTACCAAAACAGCATGTACTTCCTTGCCTTTAGTAATAGTTATGAAATACTATTTATAAAACAATTTCTCTTCGAAGTAACACATCCCAGTCATCATTTTTTTCGTAAAATTCAATACAAATCATACATTTCATGAAAAATTGAAATATTTTCAAGCAAATATCAACACAAATTTGACAATTATAACTGCTTTTCATACAGGCCCAACAATAAGATGTATTTTATGGAAATTAGCTTCAGTCATTGTAGCCCAGCCACTGTTGCATTCCAATCTGATATTCCCTGACTAGCAATTCTTCCATATACATAAGTATGTTCAGAGCAATATATATAGTATAGAGAAAGTTATGTAATGCTGCGGAAAATTGATTTCGAGATTTCAACGGAAATCCATGTTTTAGGGTTCCCTGATACCAAAAAAGTGGTTCTCTTCAAAACATCTGTCTGTCTGTCAGTCAGCACCGCTAATGTATAAACCATGCATAGGATACTTTCGACATTGAAGAAACCCCTGTCCAACTGGTTCGAGATGAAGCTTTGAGATTTTCAAAAACATTCTTTAAAATTTGGGGGTACTTTACAAGGAAAATGCCCCCTGGACATTTTTGAAATTTTCTCAAATATGGTTCCAATTTTTTTCTTTAAATTTCTTGTAAGAATAGAGTTGTAAAGATTACATATGTCCAATTTTCACTGTTAACTCTCAATTTTGTAATTTTGTAATAATTGTAAATTTTTTTTTCAGAGTCTTCTCACAACTACAAAATTAAAGATAGAGATTTTTCCTTCCAATGAAATTTGCTGTCCATAATTAGTTCTGTCATTAAAATCATGTTCATTTTTTGAAATTTTTGTTGGTTTTGTCAGAATATTGTGTGTAATATATGCCATTCTGAAAATTAACAAAAACAACACTTTCATGAAAACATCTCCCAATTTTTGCTTTAAACTTTTGGTGTGGACACTGCTAAATGTACTCTATGAGATGACATAAACGCCACATTGCTCTATCCTTTTGTTTTTTCAAAAAATTACAAAAACATAATTTTTATGACTTGTCTCTCACATCATTAATATTTACATTAGTAGCAATTTGTTCACATTATTTTATTTATGAGTACATGTACTATCAATAATGTCATAAAGTTTCTTGAAAACTCAACAGTTCTCTGTGAAATCTCAAAATTCCGCATTTTCAGAAACAGTCAAACGCCATTTTCTCAAAAACAGTACTAAAATTTTTCTTCAAATTTCTCGAATGAATAGTGCTAACTGTACTCTTCAATATGACGCAAAGTTCAATTTGGGGGATATTTTTGTTTTTTCAAAAATTAAGTAAATGTAGTTTTTTTGAAGATATCTCACACTGTTTATAAGCACATTTCGAGCAATTTGTAAACACTATTGTATTTGTGGGTGAATGTGCTTCAAATGACTTCAAGTGAAGTTTTTCAAAAACTCAAAAATTTTCTGTGAAAAAGAGATTCAAATTTCGAATTTACAGTAGCGCTTAAACACCATTTTCTTAAAAACGGCCCTAAATTTTCAAAGAAAATTGCCATTTACAATGAGGTTTTAGTGTTCTACAATATATTTAATACAATATTTCGGTTCTACAATTATGAAACCGAAAATTTTTTTAAATGTCAAATAATATTTGGGCAGCGATAGATGGCAGCAGGCAGAAGTATGTGGAAAGTATGAATAGCTAGCTGAGAGCAATGGAAATAAAAAACGAATTATGGAAAGTCTGAGCCATTCTGTGGCACCAGTAGTTTCCTCTAACACATATGTTTAAAGGGCTTGTGGGGGTTACCTTTTATACTAAACTAATTTTGAAGTACATTAGATAATATTTTACATGATATTGTGTAAATTGTTGTTTTATGACTTAAAACGACGTAATTAACTTAAAATAGTTGTTTAAAAATGATTCTTATAATTAACAAAATTTCTTGAAAATAATTTTATCATAAATAATTAATTCCATCAATTAGAAATAATTGTTAGCTAGAATTCTATATCAACAAGCAATTTGTTGAACATAAGAACTTTTTTCCCTGTATTTTTTCTGGAATTGAAACTCCCTGTGTTTCCCAGAAAGTGGTCACCCTGCTATTGATATAAATAAAAGAAAGAGCAGCCATGGAAAGATTTACATCCAAACATCAGAGTAGAGTCGTTTTTCTAATTGCCTGACCCAAGGAAAGATCTAATATCAGAGACAAATAAATTTAATTACCTTACAAGAACTGTCTTTGTTTAAAATATTTGTCATGAATACAACAATGAAGCTCACAACTTTGTGTTTTCTTTGTTAACAGCTATTATTTACAATGGAATTAAACAAAATTATGAAGCTTGCAGGAGACTTCATAAGAAACAGATTTCATTACTACAACTTACACGCATAGTAGCATGATTAAGCATCTCCTGCCACGCATGATCGAAGGTTCGTCCCTCGGCAGCCAATCCCTCCTCTGCTAAGTACACCATCTCTTTCGCAGCTGAATGTGCAGAATTAGCACGTTCAAAACGAACTGCAGCCTGCTGAGTTTCTTGCAATGCCTGAAATATTTAACAATTAAAGTAATTCATTACATAAACCTTTTTTATTTCAAGAAAGCAACATCTTCACAAAAATAGGTGTGCATCATGCTCACAGTCCTTCATGCAGACACACACAAAAATAACTTTCTTCAAGTTTTCAAGGTATATAATAAGACAAACCACTACATTCAAAATTCAAGGTAATGTTGAATTATGCACAGACAGCAATGATATGTACACAGAAATAAAAATCAGTGATCATCCTCAACATTACAAGCAACATACAATAAAGAATGAGACACTGATGTTGTCTGGTATCAATGTTTTATTTACAGCTGAAAGATCTTTTTCGATAGCTTAGCTATCATCATCAGAGCTATCTGAAAAAACATACAAAATTTTGAAAAAAAGTTGCATTACAAAAGGTTATTAACAAAAATAAGTAACCTTTTGTAATGCAACTTTCTTTTCAAAATTTTGTATGTTTTTTTCAGATAGCTCTGATGATAGCTAAACTATCAAAAAAGATCTTTCAGCTGTAAATGAAACATTGATACCAGACATCAGTGTTTCATTCTTTATTGAAAAAAGTATCTACATTACCAACAGTTATACTAACATACAATAAGTAGCCACATGGCTTCATGCAAGTAATGGAGAATTTGTTTGGAAAAAAAATCTGTTACAAAGAACGCACTGGCACAAAAATAAGTTAATTGCAGAATGAAATTAAAAGCGACAATACATTTTACACAGATTGTCTTTAAATCAATCAGCTGTATATGCAACACTTTCTTTATCCATTTATTATTGCTATATACACCCTTTACCTACTTGCAATTACTATTCTAAACCAAACTTCTCTTATACACTAAATGCTTATTCCTTACACACATATATTTATTGATATTTTAACAAATGCTGAGATGGACTCTCATAATATAAAAAGGCTTTCTTCTCATCCCAAGCATAACATGCTCATTAGCAATTTCTTTTCTTTTTTCTTTTAATTATTATTTGTTGCATTTTGCAACCCACCTCCAAACGCTTCGACCCTTATCCCTTCGGCCAGAGGCTTGGCGCCATTTGTAACTGGAGTCCCCAGACTGTCATCCATCTAGGAATTTGTTGTGTCTCAAATTGCTTAAGTTCTGTGAGCACAGTTAAGTAACGACAGTGGCCGCTGGACATGGATTTTATTAATATGTTTTACAAAATTATCTTGGAATTCACACAAGTTATGAGCACTTGAGAAGAAATGGTAATTATTATTATTACTATTACTATTATTATTATTATTAAAAAGTATTACATGAGTATTCCACAGAGAAACATAACTTTAAACATATTTTTAATTTAAACAGCTTTTGTTTTATGTTGATTACCATTTTTCATCTTCCTAGTACTCACCATGAAAATTGTTTTTAACTTTACAGATTCGACATATTGTTTGAAACCAGTGAAACTTGCCAAGTCTTCTAATTACTTACATAACATGAAAATAAACAATCAAATGAACAGGTCAATATATCATACCTCTTTGGCTTTCATTCTTGCTTCATAATACGGCCGTGCTCTCTCAACACATGCACCTAACTTCCTTGCCAATGCATCAATACGAACAGTCGATTCACACAGCAGTTGTCGAAAAGCAGCTCTTGCTTCCTAGTAAGAAAATCAGAATTTAAAATTAAACAACTACTCCTCAAAATCAAATATCTCATGAAGGAATGTACAATATTACAAGATATTTCCAGTACTGATTAAATACACAAAATTTTTAGCTTGACTGGCAACATCTACAAAATTTTCTGAAAACATACACAGAAAATGTTTGTTACTATGTACAATCAGCAAATATTGATGTACAGATGACAGTCAACACTTGCTTTAATATCAAATCAGAATTATTTGGAAAGTAATTCTAAACCAATGAAACAACAAATTAGTAAATTTTCACTTTTTATTTACATTTTTCCACTATAGAAGAGAAAGAAATCACTTTCAGGATAAATTTTGTCCATCTTTAATCAACTGTGGCAAAAAATAGTCAATATAATTTTTAAAAAAATGAATGAAACTTTTTCATCATAATCAAAAGATTTAATTATTCAAAATAATAAAATTAATGAACAATATTAATGATGATTTAATTGTATACTACTTTGTTCACTGATGTTGGGTGAAATCAACAGAAAATATTTTTCCTGAGTGCTCCATAACCTTTTAATTATGAGACGAATACATGTAGATAACAAGTAAAATTGTAAATTTACTAGTAAGAAAAAGTTTATTGGCTAATTTGCAGCTTAATAGTTTTATACAGAATTATATTTACTGTATAGATTTATAACAGATTAAAGTAGTATGAAGGCTAATGTTGGTTACTTACAAATTTGCACAAAGTAGTGTTTACAAATTATATCCTCAAATGTGAAATTACGTATCCTTCAAAATGCACAAGACTTTGAAAATACTGCACATGCCTTAATATAGGGATTTTATGATTATTCAGAGTTAATTCAAATGGCTATTACTACAATATCACAAATAAACTTTCTCACAGAGATGTTCAAGTTTTGACTATAGTTTACTAAGTTGCGATTTCATATAAATATTAAAATACATTGCACATAGATTGATATACAATGAAACAATTACTTTAATATTTCAGAAAATTGTAGCACTATATATTTTGACAACACCATATTCCTTTAAAATTCAGATGTATATAAAAATCATGGTAAAACAGGATGTAGTTATTCCACAGTTGAACAGAAAAAAAATAAGGAAAAACCTGTTTGTACCGATAATTTAACTTCTTCAGTTAGTAAAGAAAAACAAAGCAGTTTGCTTAGTGTCATACCGTCTATCTTAGAAGTTTCTGAGTTATAACAGTGTCATATAATTACTTCACGACAACTCTAGAAACTTGCAGGCTAACTTTTGATACAACCATGCAATTAAGTAATGCAGCATGAAAGAAATCATCAGGAATATATAAAGTAAATGAAAATCTTGAAATCTAAAGAAACTTTGCAAAAAATATCTACAATAGTATTACCTGAAATATACCTTATCAACTAAAAACAATTCGACAAACTACAAAGAAAAATCCATCCCACAAGTAATGTTTGATTAAAAGGATTGAAATAACACTTACGCAATGCAACCAAACATTGAAAAGATTTACTACAAAGTAATCTGAACTTCAAGCTTCCTTATTCCACAGCAAACATCTTGGCATTTTGTGTTATTTACATTCCCAGTAATCAGACTACCTTGACAGACTTTCAACTACTACACTTACAGATGTAATGGCAGTACTGAATCTACTCATTTATGTCAGTTGATAAAAACACACAGTACAGTACTGTTAATATATTTATCAAAAAACCGAACACTGCAGTAAGAATTTGGAAACTTATAATTGCTGTTCTGAGAACTCCAATATTATGTAAACATTAAAAAAGGAATTAATTTACAACTTTTAAAACTTTGCTCAAAAATTCAGAAAGCAGATAATTTTTTCCCAGATATTAAACAATTATTACAATAACCTCGAATATTAAATACCATTAAAAATTTTGAAGAGGAAATTGCTCTTACTCCCTTTCCTCTAAAAAAATTCTCCCTTTAACATTTTTCGGAAATTATGTCATCAGTCTATCTAAAATATTTCTAAACCTAAATTCCATATAACATGTAAGTACACAATGTTTCTCCACTACTTCATTTACATCATCATCATCATGTTATTGCTACATTTTTCTGTATGTTATAACCAGATTTAAAAGTTAATGCAATAATTTGTTCTTGAAAAATAACAGTTACTAAGTTAAGTTACTAGCCAGTTACTATCCATAAGATGGAATACATAACATTAACATATCACTTAAAATAAATACTTTGTTTCGGGCATTCAATAAGAGGACAAAAATGAATACACATTTATTATTGACTCCATCTATTTTTTCACATTATACTTAAAACTTCTAAGGATGTTCAGAAGATATCACTGTCAATTAACTGAAGTGATGTTTTGTATAAACAGAATATTACAATAATAAAAACAAATGAAACACAACTTACATCCAGATCCACTTCCAATTTATTGATGTCATCTGTTGCGGTGTTGAGTCTTTCCAATTCGATCTGCATACATACAAAATAATATAACATGGAAAATTAAACAGCGTTCCAACAACATACGTTGCAACTCTCTTTTACCTGAACGCGTGGATCCACTTCATCATTACACTTGTCAAAATCTTGGGAATCGCCCGCGCTTTCCATTCGCCCTTTCGTTGCCATTATGTACAATATAAGAATAGCTGTGACGCTTACTAGTTTTTCGCCGCATACAACCCGCATAAGCTTTAAGAGGCCATCTTGACTGTGAGTAAACAATTCAACTAAAAGCAAAGTATTTAAAAGGTGATAAGAAATTGTGGTTCATGCAAGTCTGTATCAAGGACCCAACACATGCTTTTCTTCGTTGTATATTATCTTAAAAACCAAAATCATCCACATTACACCCATCCCCACATCTTGTCATGGTGGCCGCCGCTGGAAGCCCTGAGAAACTCTGAACTTAGTGGAGTTTGGTCGCTTGTGTTGGTCCTACACCCTATGTTGTTGGCTACACTGATTGGACAACGAACAACAGGGAAACGCGGTCCGCTTCGTTGCCCGTACATGATACTCTCGGCTCTTTAGTTCATGCAGTTTCCGATTGTTGCTGGTGTATTGGAGCTGGATTGGCATTGGAGCATTGAAGCCAGCTGTAGGACACGTTAGAGCATGCCGACTGTCCGGTTTCTTCGTGCAGAAAATGCAGTATGCGATGTGATTTAATAGATTCTGACCATCTGGGCCTGTGAAAAATTATAAATTCCTTTCATAAGCAATTGACGACGGTTTAAAGACTTCAATATGGGTGTTATACTCAGCCGATTTAGAGTAAGTATGATTCGCTTTACCCGACAGTTTAACAAGTAGAGTGTAACCTCAATAAAAGTAGCCGAATGAAATAAGGGCGAATGACTGACAATTTTCCATATAATGTGTTTCGATTCATTCTCGTTGCGCATGAGTTAATTCATTAGAAGCTTGTCGTGAAACAGCAATATTTAATATGTTAATGAATTCTGCTTTGCATTCATCAATTTCTAATCATCATAAGAAGATATTCCTGTATGCCTATACGTAAATTGCATGACAAAATAGCCTATAATTAATAGAATAGGTGGGGAAAATGTGCCCAAAGTATTGTGTATTTGAATTTCTGACTTAGAATTGCAGTTATTACATTTTTAACATTGTCCTGGTAGGTAATGGGTGCATATCAGCACAGTGACATTGCTATGATTATGATATGCCAGTTTTCTATTTTTTTAACTGCCAATATAGAAAATGATAGTCATTGAAATATAAATTGAATTGCAAATTCTGGTATAATATTTATTTACAATAAAATTATATGTGGTGTATCAATCTGTTCATGTAGTTGTTTCTTGAATTTTATGAGAATTGTGTTTCTTCTTAATGAAATAACTCCATACTAGCTTTATGTACGTCATTTACAAATTATGTTCTATATAGGCTATATATCAACTTGCCTTATTTATTTTATATTGTGCATTGTTAGATATTAATGCCTGTTGTATATGAATTTGGCAGTTTTTTGTGAAGTGGTATTACAGAACCAATGTAAATTAGTGTTAAAGGATGCGTTTTCATGACAGTTTCCTCCTACTCTCTCCCTCATGACATTTTTCTTATGGTGTGGGTGTGTGTCTGTATTTGATTTCAGAACACAGTAATCCTCTTGTTTATTTATAGAGTAATACATTTTTTACGAGTCTAGAAAATTTAAATGAATTCAATTTTAAGGTAATATTGTTTTGCTTACATCTTATAGACATAATCTTAATTTACTTTCCTAGAGCAAAGAGACTGGTAGATTACTTTTTTCACCAAACAGTGTCAGCTGAAAATTTGAAAGTCATTTCTTCTCATTTAATGTCAGTAATATGAATGTTCAACTGCTCTAATTTTGTATATTTGAATTTGGGTTCAGTATTTTTTTTTTTTTTATTATTATTATTATTATTAAGAAAATTATTTTCATAAACTTAATGAATTTAGAGATTCTGAATGTCCCTTCAGTAATATCCTTCAAAATGGGAAACTGTGTTCTGTTAATATAATGTTTTATTAGATAGGGCATAAGCAGTTACTTGGAGGCTTCTTTTAGTATGTAGTGTTAGGGTAATTTCTCTAACCTCTGCAAGAACTATATGGGATATGCTACTAGAATGTCGTGGATCAATTTATCATCGTAATAAATTATATTGGTGACATGTTTTTATCTCTTAGAAATATTTTGAGATAATACACGTAGGAAACTGAAGAGTTCATTTTTTTTTTTTCAAACTTTTTTCAAATTTTTTATTGCAATTTATTCAAATGTTTTTTAGAGAATATCCATTAAAAAAAATGTTTACCGAAGTTAGAATTTGGGAACAATTTTTTGTGAAATTGTTTTAGTGTTCATGTCCAACAACGAGATGTTATGATTCTGATACCAGTGTTCAGAAGGTGGATGCTAATGTTTTAGATTAAGAGAATGTTTCTGAAACTTTGTAGAGGGTGATAAGAGATGGAAGGTTTTTCTTCTACTACATGTGATTCAAAGATGCAGGCAAAAGATTTAAGTTGGAGTAATGTTGTGGCCAAACATTACTATATAGTTAAGCATAACATAATCAGTTAAGTCTTTTCAGAATGGTGGGAATGATATGGATGATTAATGTATTTGTTTATCTGAGCTGGGAGAGTTGCTCAGACAAATATTTAAGAGCAGATAGCAAATTCTTTGTTAATATAAGTCTGTTATGGTTGGAGATAAAGGGAAATATTTATGACAGATAAGCTAGACTCTGAGATATATATTTATGAGTAAAACCTGAGGAATGGAAGTGCGAATGGACATGTTACACAAAAAGACAGCAGAAATCAGCTGAGGGCAGAGAGAAAAAGTAATAAAAGTAAGGGTAATACAATACAATTAATAAAGCGAATTGAGAGCTTTGATCTTAGACATTGAACTTGGTTACTGATCCTGTATTATTTTAGTATCAGGATGGTTTTTTTTTCTGTGTAAACTTGAAAAGCAAGGATGAAAGGCTTATATTTGTCCACTTTAGATGTATTTGTTTATGAATGTCCCTTTTTTTTGTGGGTATAGGATGGCATAGAAAATAGGCACAACTGTAGGAATAGATTTAGGTTGCCATGCCTTTCCATGACCCCTATCAATCTTTGCATTTCATCTGCTGGATACTTGGCAACGGGCGACTTGATAAATATTGGGGACCGTTGGAGCTCTTATGTACAGCGTTGACTCATTGATCTCGCCCGCAATTGCGCTGTGTTTTCTTGAGCAACATAGTTAAGAAAGTTTGCCCCTCTTAAAAGTATTGTTTTTTTTCTAAATTTTCATTAATTTCGTACTACGCAACGGTTCTGAAATCCATAGGTAGCACTTGGAAGGAAGGGGGAAAAAAATTGGAAAAAAAGCGCGCGTAGCTTGGTCCTGATCACTAACCCCTTCCCCCGCACTATTCGGCCGAGTGGCGCGATTCTAAATGCCACAAGGGTGGTCAAATCGCGAGGTCCTAGTGGTGATGAACGGGTAAAGACTAACGGCATCTATAGTAAGTTGTGGGCAGGCCGGCATATATGTGTGTGTGTGTGTGTGTATATATATATATATATATATATATATATATATATATATATATAATTAGCTTAGTGAAAAAAAGTTAGTTTTCGATGCTAGAACATCGGTACCATAAAACGTTTTAAAAATAGGTTTAGGGGTGCCATAAACACCTCATTTTCGGCCCTTTCGCTACTGTTTAGAAAATAATGAATAAATATTATTGAATGTTATTTTTAGCAACGGATTTTTGGCCGAGGTCGTGCCCACGTTACCCCGCAACAATTTTATGATCATCAAACAATACTTATTTGACTCAAACAGTGGGCCACATTTGGTCGAATATGGCCAATTTTACGTTAAAACCATGGAAATAGACATTTTTCAACTGGCCATACCTCCGTAAATTTTTATCCAAAATACTTTTCATTTAGATAAAATTAGAGCACGAAATTTGTGCTTTAAGAACTTTGCTTCACACAACTTAACTTTTTCACTGCAATCCCCTAAAATTGCGCCGCGCGCCATTACTATTAACGACCCCGTATTTGTGCCGTACTGATTTCTTTATTCACTATGACGCTGTGTTGAACGTATTTGTAGAGATCAAACGGATTTTGATGTTATTTGACTCTAAAGAACACTATATGGAATTTGGAAACCTATGAGCCATTTTTCCGTGTTTGTTTCGGTGCGTGCCACAGTGCCCATTTCATCGCGTCCGCCGCCCGGGCCAACGCCGCTGAAGGGGGCACACTCACTAATGCATAATGAAAAGCCACCCTTTCGTTTTTGTAGATTTCTTCTGCATTTCAAAACCGCAGTTAATGATTTATTGACATTTTCACATGCAATGATTTATTGACCAACCATGTGCAAGCAACCAAAAAAGTAAGCAACACACAGCACTGCAGATTTATAAAACTAACAATTTTTCAAACCAATTGTTCATCTTAGTTGTTTCAATTTATATTAAATATTTATAACTTATGTTACAAACTTAATAAGTATGTTGAATATAATATTTTTATTTATTTAGTCAAAAAAACAGTAAAAACTGTATATGACGTGTGGGGAAAGAAATTTATCTGCGCACATTTTCTTGAGGGCCAGAATTTTATTAAAAAAAAAACGAAAAAAATTAATTTAGAAAATAATTATTTTAGAAAAATAAAGATATTTGAAAAATGTTTTTTCCCGAGTTATAGAAAATCAATTTCAACTGTAAATGAACTACAAGCAAAAGGACGTGCTCAACAAAACGTGCGCACAGTGAAGCTACATTTACGTCCAGAAGCAAAACAAGGGGCCATCTCAGCATTTGCTCTATGGATCAGGGAAACTGGACAAAAACCTGATCGAGATGGGGGTCATTGACCCGGAAGCTGAAGTACATTACTTGTTACAGGCGTATTAAATATTTTTTAAATGTATACAATGCAAACATAAACTAATTCATTATATATCTTTGTTTTGTTATTAAACTGCGTATATGAAATTCAATTATTCTATTCACTTCAGTCCTGCGTACACATATGTACACATAATATGTGTACAAACTACACATATTATGGCAAGTACTCAACAATAATTTTGATTTCTACGTCTTTGTGGATTTTAATTTTGCGCTGGATATGACGCGAGCTCATTTCTTGAGGCTTTACTAAACACTGATGACAGTTCTCTGAACGAGATTTGGTGCGAAAACATTAGTGAGAAGGAAGATCTCGCAAATGCGTCACTTATAGAAGGAGTTGCACTTTCTATTTTTTTTTTTTTTAAAACATTTGTTGCGTCTTTACGCAACACGTTTCTAAAGCCCTTGGTTGGGCGTTGAGCGTGGAGTAATCCTCCATTAGTTTATCAGCGCTCTCTGTACTCCACATGGCGCTATATTATACTATATATTTGTCTCTCGTCTCGTCTGTCAGTTGTCAAGAGGACCGCCAGGTAGCATCTCTGCGTACGCGCCTCACACCGCGCGCCCCTGCGTCACTACCCAGCGGCCAGAATTGGGAAGGAATAAGGAAGGGGGTAAAGTTTAGGACACTACACAAAGGTTGGACTAGCCCCGTTTTGTCGGACACAAATTTCACATGAGAATCGACGGGAATCGAACCCGGATTGGTGAAAGGCAGGCGACTTGGCTTTGACCCACGAGACTACTTACGATAGCACTTTTGTTTTGCGAACGTTTACTAAATATTACTGTTTATTTGTGAGTTTTCTATGTACAATTACCTGACTATTGAGCTTGATTACGTAATTTCGCGACTAAGAAGTTGTGGCTTCTGGCAGAGGTTAATGCATTAATTGGTGTGCCTCCTTCAGTGGCGCGCAGGGCAGGTCAGCGGGAGCTTACGACATGGACATTGCTACACACACCGAACGTAGAGGAAAAAAATAGATCATGGGCTTCTAAATGCAGTTTAAATTTTTTAAAGTTTAGTAACTTCCAAACCCGTTTGATGTTACTACAGATATGTTAAAATCAGCCTAATAGTGAAAAAAAAGAAGAAAAAAGTCAGTCACAGCCGTGCGGCTTAAATGAGGTTTGTTATCAGTGATGCAGATCAGTGACGCGGCGTAATTTTTGCCGATTGCAATGAAATAGTTAAATTGTATGATGCAAAATTCTTAAAGCATAGATTTCGAGCCTATAAAGCATAGATTTCGAGCGATAAATTAAAAGTATTTTGGATATAAATTTACGGAGCTATGGCCAATTGAAAAGTGTTGATTTCTATCGTGTTAACGTAAAATTGGCCATATTCGTACTAATGTGGTCCACTGTTTGAGTCAAATAAGTATTGTTTGTTGATCAAAACATTCTTGGGGAATAACGTGGCACTACCTCAGTCAAAAGTCCGTTGATAAAAATAACATTAAAATATATTATTTGTTATTTTCTAAAAAGTAGCGAAAAAGGTCGGACATGGGGTGCTTATGGGGCTTGTGGCACCCCCTGAACACGTTTTTAAAAACGGTTTTATTGGTACCGATGTTGTTCTTGCATCTAAAATCAAGTTTTCTCTAAGCCTCTACAAATATATTCAATAGAGCCTAATAGTGAATAAAGAAATCGTATACAGCAGTGAGGCACAAATGTGGGTTCGTTAATAGTGATGACACGCGGCGCACTTTTAGCCGATTGCAATGAAATAGTTAAATTGTTTGAAGCAAAGTTATGAAAGCAGAGATTTCGAGCTCTGTTCTTATCTAAATTAAAAGTATTTTGAAATAAAAATTAACGGAGATATGGCCAATTGAAGTGTCTATTTCTATGGTTTTAACGTAAAATTGGCCATATTCGAGCAAATGTAGCTCACTGAGTCAAATCAGAATTGTTTGATCATAAAATTGTTGCGGGGTAACGTGGGCACCACCTCAACAAAAATCCTATGCTAAAAATAACATTCAATAATATTTATTCATTATTTTCTAAAATGGTGTTTATGGGGATTGTGGCAACCTGAAACCCATTTTAAAATGGTTTTATTGGTGCTGATGTTGTTCTTGCATCGAAAACTAACTTTTTTTCGCTAAGCCTTTGAATTCTATTTTTCCGATACAGTCATATATATATAATATATATATATATATATATATATATATATATATATATATATAGGATGGGTCGAAAAAAATGTTTTCCGTCCCGCCGGGTGTTTAAATTGAAGTTTGTATGTATATACATATACATCCATATATATAAATATGTATATATATATATATATAAAATTTAGAATAGTAAGTGTACAGGAATTCTGACTCCCATCCGTCGGTTTACGGTTCTGGCGCACTGAAATTAGGCGTAATCGCAGAACCGTGTTCGATACAGGACTGCGGTAATTTGCACCCCAATTCCGTCAATTGACAACTCTTACGCTTCTCTTTATATCTAAAAATATAGTTTTTTTCATTCGACTATACTTACACTATCCGTAAAGCTTCGACTAGTTATAAAACACAAACACACTGGGCGATATAGAAGAGATATTGTCAAGAAACTTGTGTAGAAGGGAAGCGTTTCTCAGCAAAATGCTGTAGGAAACATTTGTTCATCAAAACTAGGAAAAATTGTGTATTTTTTTACCACCAGAAATGATTCAAATATATAATAAAAAATGTTATAATCTCTACTAGACGCGCACTTTTTCTTGATACTCCACAGCGGGGGGGTGCGAGGGGAGGCGGGTTCTGTCTACGTCACGGCAGTGCAGTGCTGTCAACATCCGCAGAAAACTCAGCGTAAAAGCGCGTCTTAGACTAGATAGCAGTGAGAAAAAACGCAAGGTTTTTTTAAAATTCTGAGGAAATAATTAATAATAGAAGAAATTATTGAGTAACAAAAAGGAGCACGGTACGCAGAAGTCGTTATAAAGAGAGGGTGAAAACTGAGAAGTCCGAAATGTAAAGGAAGTAGGTAGCAGGCACTGCAAACTGAGCCGTGACGTTCCGAGTGGAGCTCATGTTTTCTGCCGAGCCGTGCTGTGCCGGACTGAGCGAGAACTAGGGAGCTGGAGGATCAAGAAAAAGTGCGAGCTTAGTATATAAAAATGGATGCTGGTATATATATGTATATATACACATATACATACCAACATCCATTATATATATGGTACATATATATACTTATATATTTTGACGCTTCTCCCTTATGCGTAGTGGCGCCTAGGCAGACGCGCAGACGAATGCTCGAAAACGAGCTTTTGAAAATCTCAGGGGAGCAGGATCTTACAAGTGACAAGGGCTGACCAAACACACACAAATAATAAATCAAAACACATGAATTTAATAAAATCCAAAAATCAAACGAAAAATTATTACAAATTATGTTCTTGAAACACTCAAAATACTTGTCCGTCTTTGACGGATTAGAAACTGAATTTACTTATTGCAAAATAACATTTGCCTTAACCTTATTCTGACTTGTGCACAGTCTGCTAAACCATTCAACTACTTTGTACATTTACTTTAAATCCTTTTATACTACAATAAACATGACCCTTTTAAAACATTACATAACATAACCCTTTATAATTACAAATGTCTTTTTCTCAGATCTTTGATCATTAAGGCAATTGAATTTACTAGTGTTTTCTGTTCATAGTCTGGCAAGGCACAAATTCTCTCTAGTTATTCGGCTGGCACACAAACGCCGTTCTGAGCGCGCTGCACGAAATCCATAACCTACGCCAACCTTGGCCTTCCCCTCCGTTCGGCGGTTACCTGACCTCGGCAGTTGCAACGTTGCGGCAGCGAAGCTATCTTAGGCCCGGGCAGCGGCGTCCACGGCGTAGATTACACGCGGCGGGGAGCCGGCTCTCGTCAGCGCGTCGCACGTAATTCGCCGACCTCTTCGTCTCTTCTCGTTCCGGAATACGCAGCTCGTTCTGTCCAGGTCCGTCTTGTCCGTCTCGTCCAGATCCGTCCAGCCGTCGTAGGTACGCTTCTGTGCGTAGACAATGCACGTCGCAATTTATAGCAATGCGAATAAAATGTTCTTTTGCGTACAGTGCAGCTACGTATAAGCAGTAAAGCGTTTAGGCCTTCTGCTGCACGTATTAGATTGCAGTGATCGCAATCTCACGCCACTCAACTTTACTTCCGAATTCACAGCGTTTCACTATTAATTTCTGCTCGAAACATTCTAATTATGATAACTTTCGTGCCCTATTTCCGACACAGTCTCCCGGAATGCATTAGAACTATTCCGACGTATTCTAGCTAACACAGCATCTACAGTGAAAACTCCTAAGTAACTGTAGATGTCGAGAGAGTAGCTGGATGAATAATAACCAAGTGGCCAGAGACAAGAGCTTTTCTTTGGCTGTCGGCGGTATTTATGAGCTCCTCTCCTCAAATATAGGGGAGAGTTCCTTCGCCTCCCTCCCCTAGCAGACAGCTGCGCGCGTCGCAACCCTCTTCGCACGGTCGGCCGGAGGTTTTCACGGGCTGCCGCCAGGTCGCGCTCCCGGGACTCGCCGGGCTTGCTTACGGAACATACTGTTCCTTGGCGTCGCGTACGTTGCGTGGGCGTGCGTGGGACTTTGAATCTATCAAATGTCACAATATGTGTGTATATATGCATATATTTATGTATATATGTGTATATATATTGCGACAACCTCGTCTCCAGTTGGGCGCGGAAAACGTGGCTGCCGGTTCGCTCAGTGGGTAGAAGGGCGTGCCTAAAATGATGATGGTGGTGGAAGTCGGTGGCCGGTAAGAAATGAGAGACTTGTAATCATGTTAACAACAAGTGGCATTTATTCAGCAAAGAAAAGAAAAAAGGTCAAGATAGTACCACTCATGTCGGCGAGCATGCTCTCCTTTTTCCCAATTCCAAAATTACATGCACACAAAAAAGTTGAAAGGTGAAATTATTACAATAATTTAACAAACTTCCACGCTGATTCCTTCTTGATGGCCATGCGCGGCTGGGAATCTTAGCTTCTCCGCCTGGTCAAATGTAATGGAAATTGTTCTCTCAACTGTTTATCACTTTTGACCACGGGCGCGCCTGAAGGGCGTAGTACCGCCTTAGCGGGGCGACTTACAAAACCAACCAGCGGGTTGAATGACCTGGGCCGCCAGCTGGCGGGGAGGGCGTCGGGTTCGGCGCGCACTCTGAGGGCGCCGCTCGGAGGGATAGAGCGAGTAGGTCGAATCAGGTAGCGGTGCCGGGCTCTTGAGTGTCGACCAAATACACAGCGCCGTTCACTCGCAGCTACTAATCACCAGATAATGTCTGCCTGACACAATGATCTCATCACCTTCAGTCCACTGCTCTGCACTTTGGAGATCGCGGCAAGTTCGTAAGTGATCTGATTACTTCACTATAACACGCTCAAGCACGAGTACGCGTCAGTCACTTTCCCTGCGCGATTCTGATTATAAATGAGGCGTTTAAAAATTCACGGTCTACGGCTATTTAGGGACCGCGCACATATTCTCCCCTGATGAATTTAAGCTTTCTCACAAGTTCAACACAGAGAAAAAATTATCTCTCCGGCGCCGGACGCCGCAGTGATCACAACCGGCCTCTCTGACTGCCTCTTACGTTCTCTCTCGATGCTGCGTCCACGAAGTCCTTCGAGCCTCCCTTTCCCCACCAAATTCATCCAAAATGTTCTAGAACATTCGAGAATTTTGCTTAAGTCCGGCGGCTATTGGCGAAAGGGTAGTGCGTTGCAAAATAATTTCGTCCAATCATCGGAGGTTTTCGAGCCGAGAATTGAGAGAGAAACCTACACTCGTTCCCTCTCACTTCAATTGTCTGTCAAACAGGGGTAGTAATTAATGACCGGGGGAAGAAACTGAGAATCTCAAGGGAGGAGGTGGGCGAGGGGTGCCGCGGAAAAGTACCGGGGGGTAGGCTCGGGCGCAAGTGCAGCTCCCTGGCGTCTCAAACATTGTGCGTGTCTAAAGGGAGGCGGGTCAGCGGGGGCTCGGACAGAATCCTGGCGCCGCCACCGATCTCTCTGTCGTGCTTCGTGGAGCAATTCTCGTGTTTGCAGCCGTAATTAATTCGGTGCCACTACAATATATGTATATATATATATATATGTATGTGTGTGTGTGTGTATATATACGAGGGGCGTTCAAAAGTCCCCGGAATTGTATTGTTGTCGGCGAACTAGCAGTCATAAGAAAGAACACAGCGTGCCCGCTCTTGTGGTAGGGGAAGAGAGGCATGATTGTTGTGGGTCTGGCCAGGTTTCAGTGCGCTGTTTTGGCACAGTTCCTTGTGAAGTAAACGCAAGTGGCGAAGAGTCGGCGCAGTGTCGCAATTCGAACAGCGTGCGAACATAAAGTTCATGTTCAAATTAGGAAAATTGGCTTCAGAGGCGCTATCGTTTCTGCAGCAAGTTTAATGCACTAAAGAAAAGCACATTTTACGACTAGTTTGGACGGTTTAAGAAAGGGCAGGAGTCAGAGGACGACGAGCACAGCGGGAACCGTCGACATCCCGAAACGATATAATTGCCAAGGTGGAGCAACTGATTCGAGATGATCGAAGTACGACAATTGCAGTGTAGGAGCAAGAAGTTGGGAATCTCACGTGGTTCCATTCACGCCATTTTACATGACGATTTGAAAATGAGACGAGTCAGTGCGAAGTTTTTTCCGAAGCAGCTGAGCACAGATCAAATGAACACTCACATGGCAATCGCTGGGAGAGCTGTTTGAGACAAGTGCACAGGACTCAACGTTTCTCCAGCAGGTTGTCCCTGGTGATGAGACTTGGGTGTTCGCTTACGATCCGGAGGACGAAAACTCCAATCATAGGAGTGGCACACACCATCGTCTCCAATACCGAAAAAATCACGTCTCGTCAGACCCAAAATCAAGTAATGCTCATTGTATTCTTTGATGTCGATGGTTTGGTGCACCATGAGTTTGTACCGCCCTGGACAGTTTGTTACTGTCCATTTCTACGTGCAAGTTTCGCAGATGTTGCGCGAAGCTGTTCGAAGGAAACGACGGGACAAGTGGCGAGGACAGTCGTGTCTGCATCACGATGACGCATCAAGCCACACATCGCTTGTTCTGCAGAAATTTCTCGGCCGAGAAGAACGTTCCTGTAGTCCCTCAACCACCGTACTCTCCAGATATCGCCCCCAGTGACTTTTGGCTGTTCCCTTATCTGAAAATGGGCCTCAAATGGAGACGTTTTGCAACCGTGGAGGACATCAAATCGAATGCGACGGCTCGTCTCCAACACATTTCAAAATAAGCTTTCTACCGCTGCTTCCAACAATGACAGGATCGATGGAGCAAATGTGTGTGCGCGCAAAGGTCTTACTTTGAAGGTGATTAGGTAAGCACTGCCCTAGGCCGTACCATTATCTTGCTGAATCATCATTCCGGGAACTTCTTGAACGCCCTTCGTATGTATATATATATATATATATATATATATATATATATATATATATATATATATATGTATGTATGTATGTGTGTATATGTGTGTGTGTGTATATATATATATATACACACACACACTTACACAGGGTGTCCGGGGAGGAAACGCCGAAACTTCGGAAATAGCTCTTAAGACAATTTTAAGAATATTTTGCCTAATAAAATACGTGGATATTCCAAATGGTTGGGCCGCAATGAGCACTCAAAAGTAGGTTTGAAAAAATTATTTCTAGGCAAAAATTAGCATAATGGAAGCGTAGAAACACTCCAGAAACATGTAAATTGTTTATTATTTACAAAGGAAATGATTATATTTGCTCAGAGAGAATAATTAAGCAAGAAATAAAGAGTCGAATTGTGTAAATTAGGTGTTTTTTTATTTCTCGCTTGATTTTTCTTTCTGAACAAATATATTAATTTCTTTTGTAAATAATGAACAACTTAAATGTTTCTGGAGTGTTTTCTATGCTACTATTTTTGTCTAGAAATCAATTTTTCAAACCAACTTTTGAGTGCTTATTGCGGCTCAACCATTCGGAATATCCACATAGTTTATTAGACAAAATATGCTTCGAAAATAAGGTCTTAAGACAATTGTAAGTTTCGACGTTTCCTCCCCGGACACTATAAAGTATTCTATTTGTAAAAAATATGGGAACCTTACTTTTGGTACAACCCTCGTGTATATATATATATATATATATATATATATATATATATATATATATATGATTTTTTAGAGGTATTTCGAATGAAGGTATAATAGAGGTTCGTCCTAGGGTTCGAATCCTGACGGTGGCAGGATTTTCGATACTGGTTTGACATCTAGGTCGCTGTGTGGATGAGAATTGACGGTCGGTTGCTGTGAACGGTAGTTTTCCGTGGTTTCTCTGATAAACCCCAGGTGAATGCCGGAGCAGTGCCCTAACATAACTATCCGCGGAGCACTCGCGATGTATCCTTTCTCTTCCTTGACCTATCCTCACCCCTAACTTACACACTCATGCACCACTCTACCCCGCATGACGGGAGGCCAGTCGGGAGCTTAGTTTGCCCGGCTGGGGTGGTGCCACACTGGTGGGATATACTTGGTTGGGGAAAGTCTCCGCACGCCCATGTACGATGGCACTGGATCTCGGCGTCCAGCTGGGGAAGGTCGCCGCCACCTCCAGCGATATAAACGTACACTACACTTATGGGACTAACCTTGGCAGTTGACGCGCCAGAAATCAATCAATTCAATAATGTAATTTTAGGAATACGTAGAAAAGAAAATTGAACTTTTGCAATTTTGGGGTTACAACGAAAAGATCTGCACCATTCACTTCCGTCCTCTCCACAGTCCGAGGGCGAAATGTACTCCAAAAACCTCGAGCCATTTTTGAAAAAAAAATTGAAAATATTGTTCAGGATACATGTAAATTACCCCCAGAATTCGAAATACTGACTACTACGAAATACTAATGACTGACTGACGGTCGGACTGATTGACTGACGGTCGGACTGATTGACTGACGGTCGGACTGATTGACTGACGGTCGGACTGATTGACTGACGGTCGGACTGATTGACTGACGGTCGGACTGATTGACTGACGGTCGGACTGATTGACTGACGGTCGGACTGATTGACTGACGGTCGGACTGATTGACTGACGGTCGGACTGATTGACTGACGGTCGGACTGATTGACTGACGGTCGGACTGATTGACTGACGGTCGGACTGATTGACTGACGGTCGGACTGATTGACTGACGGTCGGACTGATTGACTGACGGTCGGACTGATTGACTGACGGTCGGACTGATTGACTGACGGTCGGACTGATTGACTGACGGTCGGACTGATTGACTGACGGTCGGACTGATTGACTGACGGTCGGACTGATTGACTGACGGTCGGACTGATTGACTGACGTCGGACTGATTGACTGACGGTCGGACTGATTGACTGACGGTCGGACTGATTGGCTGACGGTCGGACTGATTGGCTGACGGTCGGACTGATTGACTGACGGTCGGACTGATTGACTGACGGTCGGACTGATTGACTGACGGTCGGACTGACTGACGGTCGGACTGACTGACTGACGGTCGGACTGACTGACTGACGTTCGGACTGACTGACTGACTGACGTTCGGACTGACTGACTGACTGACTGACGGTCGGACTGACTGACTGACTGACGGTCGGACTGACTGACTGACTGACGGTCGGACTGACTGACTGACTGACGGTCGACTGACTGACTGACGGTCTGACTGACTGACGGTCGGACTGACTGACTGACTGACGGTCGGACTGACTGACTGACTGACGTCGGACTGACTGACTGACGGTCGGACTGACTGACTGACGGTCGGACTGACTGACTGACGGTCGGACTGACTGACTGACGGTCGGACTGACTGACGGTCGGACTGACTGACGGTCGGACTGACTGATGGGCTGACGGTCGGACCGATTGACTGACGGCCGGGCCGATTGACTGACGGCCGGACCGATTGACGGCGAGACTGACTGGCTGCCGCAATGACGAACTGGCAGCCTCGCAGAGGAGCCGACAGAGGAACTGGCAGCCTCGCAGAGGAGCCGACAGAGGAACTGGCAGCCTCGCAGACGAGCCGACAGAGGAACTGGCAGCCTCGCAGACGAGCCGACAGAGGAACTGGCAGCCTCGCAGACGAACCGTTAGTCGCACCGACGGACGAACCGTGGTACAGACTTCTAGACCAGTGCTTGCCAACTCAATGCTCTGTGACGTCACAAAAAATCTGCTCTCCTGGTCCGAACCGAGCCGCGGACCAAAGGAAGTGCCCGACGCGGCGGCGGGCGCGCAATGTGTCCCAATGATGGCTCGGAAGTGGGAGGAAAAGGTTCTCTCGGGAAAATCAGTAATTAGGTTTTTAAATGGTAATTGTTATTTAGAATGTTTATGATTCAATAACAATATGAAAAATTAAATAGAACACACTGTTAAGTAAAGCAATATTCGACTCTTTTATTCACTACCAGTATTGTAATTCCTCTTCCTATCTTCTATTTCATAATGTTTTTGGGAAAGACGGTTTTAATATTTTAGGACAATATTTTATACACTGTTATATAATGTAACTAATTTATATCCTTTTGAAACGATACTACTATATACTAAGGGACCCGGGAGAGGTCACGTGGTAGAATTTGGATCCAAGTCTTGATTATTTTATGTACAGTTTTGTTTGAGAATGTAAATCTTTATGATATTCAGTACTTTTTTCCGTTGTCTTTAATCCGCAAACCCTTTTATTCATCCCATGAGTACGGCCTATCTGTCAATTCTCAGAATTTATTTTTATTGCGCGGGTTTCTCTGGCTGCGTAATGCATCTGAAGTTTTGACTTTTTAACGTACTGCAGTTCTTTCGAACACACCAAGCATTTTGCCATTGTTTCATTTCTTCCCAAATCGAAAAGAAATTAACGGGTGTAGATGGTCTCCCACTCATGATGCCTGACACACCGGCAATGGCCCACCGCCAACGCTTTCATCATCGGCGACCGCAGTCCCCCCCGCTCAGTTCTTTTGATATAATAGAGCAAAATACTCGTATAAAATTGTATATTGAATTGTATTTTCGAATATTGCCATAGTTTTTTTCTTTGGTGTTTTCCTACAAGTACTTTATTGAAGATAGTTTCTTTTCTAATGAACTCCGGAACTTAAAATCAAATGCAAATTATTAAAACATGAAGCGGCCTACTCGTATTTATTTCAAGTCTAGGAAGTAATGTTGAAGCAGGAAATTTTATTTTTATTTATTCCACTATACATGAAAAAAATTTGCTACACTAGCGTAATGTTATGTTTACATATGCACAAATGCATTCATACTGCCCAAGAAATCATTGTTGGTGGTAAAAGTACCAATTTTTATTGAATATGCAAATGTTGAACTTTATAAGTGACGAGAAGGGTGTGTTTAGCAAAGGGGCTGGTGGTGTAGGGCTAACACGATTGATGTGCTAGACCCAAGAACCCGAGTTCGAATCTCAGCGTGGACAAAGCGTTGTTGCTTTGTCCACACTGGAGTTCGAACACTAGGAAACACATTTGCAGGTTCTTGTGTTATAATATTGCGTAGCCAACATAACTAATACGAAGAAACCTGTTGCTACGGTTTCGATAATTTAAATCGTTCGATTTAATACACAGATTTAAATAATGGGTTACAAATGGTTTTAGTTTTTTAAAATTAAATTTAAAACTATATCTGATGAAGGCACTCTACAAAGAGCTCTATATAAACTGCAGATGATCATTAAAGAATATAATTTAGAAATATCTGTCCAAAAAACTAAGTCAATGGCATTCCAAGGGAAATACCCAATTAAATGTAAATTAGTGGTTAATAGCCAAAATATCGAACAAGTTCATTTAAGTTCCTGGTTGTGATCTGTCTTACAAAGGAGAAATTGATGCAGATAAGAAATTGAAAAATTTAACAAAGTGTGGAACTATTAGGAGGACACTAAAAAGTAAAGTTAGGAAAGATACGATCATGAAATTTTATAAAACTTTAGCGGTTCCTTGTGGGCTATATGGATGTGAAATCTGGACCATGGACATAAAAATTCGAAGTAGGATTCAGACGCCGAAATGAAGCTTTTAAGCGGTTGTATTTGTGCCACAAGGAGAGACAGGATCCGCAATGAAGCGATACGTAACTACCTGGGAATTTATAATCAAAATGGCAAAATTGATGAATACAGGAAAGCATTGAGAGACCACATTGATAGAATGGAGGGCACACGAATACCAAAACAGATTCTGAAATACAAACCAAGAGGAAAACGAAACCTAGAAAGACCGAAGAGAAGATGGATGGACCAATAGGAGACGCAACGGAACGAAAGTTCTAATGTTTGCAGCAGAGGAAATTTAAAATTGGCAAAGGTGGCTCAGGATATGATCGTACTTCTCCGTACGTTATATACAGTATTATGCTATTTTTTGACGAAATCAAATTAAATTAGGAAATGAAACATTCGGAGAGTCGCATTTTATGGTTAACTGCGTCAAATGAAGGCTGTAAGAAGCTCAGAAGTTGGTGTCTTAAAATGACGCTACCTAACCATACCAATAATGCCAGAAAGTATGTTTTTGTGGTTTCACTAGTTTGCGAACTTCTCTTCCCCATATCGTCGCGATACGTGTATACATTTTCTATTTCCGATTTTCCAAATTCTGTCCAAGTGTTACCTTGCTGTCATTCATTATCAAGAAATTTAAGAGACTTATTCAATATCTTATGAGCACGGTGGGTGGAGGACGCCTGTTTGGTGAATTGTTTTTGGTTTGGTCATTGTTACATACAGTGTCGTGTGCCAGAAGTGTCTCTTTGAAAAGTTTTCTTAGCTTGACTATTTTACTCACGTATTGACAAATGCCAAGTAAGTTCATTCATTTAAACAAATCACAGATAAAACATTTTCGAATTTTCATTTTAGTATAATTTACGGTGACGTGCATTTGTTTTTCTTTCAGTAGGGAAATAAGTTTACTGTATGAAAATGTACATTGCACTATTTTGTGGAAGCAAATAGTATACTAAGCATTAAGCAATATGAAGCCTTTTGATGACCTGCAATTGTCTCATATGGTACAAACTGGTATCCAAGAACAGGAACTAACACAAATAGCTGGACATTCCACCGCAAGAGCATTGAAACCTTGCCAAGAGAATAAAACATCGTTCGACAATAGTAAGTAAAGTGCGAAGTTCTTCGTCTAGATCCATTTCTAAAGACAAAGAAAAAGTTACTCTTTAATTTTAATAATTGGTAGTTTTAGTTTAATATTCTTTAAATATTTGTTTCTTGAAATTGCCAACTGTTTTATAGAATGTTAGAATAAAGAATATAAACGAATCATTGTAGAATTTTCTTTGCATTATCGTACATGTAGTCATTCCAAGAGGCAGTCGTATTCGTTCGTTTTGTCATTTAAAGGTATCTGAATCACACAATGTGGATCTTTTTTCGACATATTTGGTACTTTGTTTTATTTATTAATGAATTTATTTGTAAAATGTGCACCCTAGACATTGTGGTTCAGAAATTTCTTATAATAATCCACCAATTTGTACTAAATTATATAATTAAAATAGAACTTCAAGTATTCTACCAATATGTTTAAATAATTATTACTTTCTCGTATACGAAATATAGACAAAATTAAGTAAGGCTGCAGGAAAAGTGCCGATTGTTCGTCAGAAAATAGTAAGTTACGTAACAAGTGCGCCAATCATTTGGCACACGTGTTGTGTACACGCCATGTGCGGTAGATGTTTCGCCCACGCGTCGCGTTGTTTTGAGTACGCCTCGCAATGTTTCGCTTACAATGAAAAAAGTAGCTGTTTCGCACACGGGAAACGAGAAACCGTGTTTCACGTACAGCGTGTTTAAACGTTACGTTACGTAACAAGTATGCCAAACGTGTGATTCACTCTTGAATAGTTTCTCGCGCGAGCATATGCTCTCGCTGCGAGACGATAAGGCACGACGAGCGCGCGAATCAATTTGCGTAGGTGTTGCATATACTCCATTTTTAACACGCCGTGTGCTAAAGATGTTTTGTTCACACTTCGCAATGTTCCGGACACGCGTTCGTCGTGTTTCGAAGTCTTATTAGTTAGTTGCTTCGCACTGCGGAACACTAAAAATTGCTGCTTTGCACACGGAAAACAAGCACAAGAAACTAGTTTTCGCGCACGGGGTGTGAAGACGTTTTGTGGGTCCCTGATATCGAAAAAGCTATTTTTCTCAAAACATCTCTTCGTCTGTGGAATTTATGTGGACCGAACGTGGAATGTCTTTGGATCGCGTAAACCGTTCCCAGAATGCTTTTTAACCTTTGAAGGGGCAAAAGGTTGGGGGGTGAAAATATTGTTATATTTTGGTGTTAGTGTATCCGGAGAAATGTTCTTATTAGTTTATGTAACACCTTTTATGAAACTGATTTTATTTTGGAAGTTATGTCTTGGGAAGATATTATCACAATGATCGTTGTGGACTTCCTACGCACATGAAACGTTCTTTGGAATATCTTCCCCCACCGTCGTACAGTGCAAGTTCAGTACTGTTAGGTTGTGATTTAATATTTGTAATAAATGGAATAATGACATAGCATCAAAACAAATATTAAAATAATTAAATCAAGTAAAAATTATTTACATTTATGACGCATGAAATGGAGAAAAGCAATTTTTGCATAATGCAACGTTGCATTTGCTGCAAATTAAATTATTTCTTTTTAATGGTACAATGAGCACAACGCCGTAGATTGGGATTTTTCCAGGTAAATGCGAGCTAACATCTAATAGTCACATGGTGTTAACGATTGTGTTTCTACTGTTGTTTCGTTTCCTACAGAAATCTACAGGCGAGGGTAGCCTGATCATCTTCAACTGCAAAAATTTTCGTATCAATTCATTTACAAGAGTGATCGGAATTGAAGCAGCGAAAAATACTTCTGTTTTTGTTTTTTCATTTATTCCCTACCCAATATGGGCGTTGACCACGCAGCAATCAGGAAAAATAATACAACGATTTCATCCATCTTCATGACTTCTGCGTGTCGCTGTAAAGATCTATATGTTGGTCAAAATTGCCTACGCCACGCATGAAACGATCGTAGTCTGCTATTATTTGTGGACATTTTACGTTCTCTCTAATGCCCTCTTTATTGCGACGAAAAACATTCATCGTAGAGGAAGGATTATGCATATTGCTTATTGTAGATACAGATTTTTCTTCCGACGATCTTTTCATTTAACTATTCTAACGTAGCCTGATTGTACGAAATCAGTATCTCCCTTTGACGTCATTTTATTAGCTTTCAACATGTTACGAGGATAATGTTTTCTATTTAATCTAATTGTGCCGCAAGCAAAAATACCTTTGTTCAATATTTTTTTTCATTTGCGGAATGCTGCTAAAAAAAGTATCAAAAAACACGCAAAAATAGGAACCTACGAGTGCACGGGTAAAGGAAGAAATTACTCTTTCCTCTAAATTTTGCTGAAGGTTTCCATCCGAATTCTTTTCTGTGTAAACATAAAAGAAAAACTTGAACCTAGTGACGGCTCAGCAGCAAACCCATCTTGACGGGCATGAGAGACATATATTGCTTCATTGTACTACGTCCCTTGATTCCCACCATGTTTTCGTCGATGGAAATGCAGCGTGATGGTGAAAACAAAGCCGGAAAAATATGTTGTAAATGGGAAATGAGAAGACAAACTTTATAAAGCTTATCAAAATTGGATGATCCTCTACCAAGCATTTTGTCGTAGTCATTGAGATGTATATTTCGTAATAATTTTAGAAATTGCTTCATGCTCATTATCTGAGATATTCTCTCTGAAAGAAAATTTTCATCAGTGCTCCAGTAAGTTTGATACTTGGTAATTTGTGAAACCCCATAAAATCAATATACCAAGTGCTTTTGGTTCAGTTGTAAGGAGTAAGTCCCTCACGTTTTGACGCGAGTAAGGATTACTTTAATCTACTATGAAATTGAGAAACGTTGCTATCAAAACTAAAAGAAAAATACTCAAGGGACTTTCACCATTAACGGACTGCTTTGCTCCAAATTGCTGTGAAAAATGTTTATTACTGTAGGAAATTGGATCTTGAACTAATTTCTACCACGTGAAACTGCTTCCATTTAGTGTTTCATTCTCACTTTCATCAGATGACTGGGTTTCTGGAATAATTGTACGATTCAAGGGGTACAAATTGTTCCGCAGAAGCAATAGATTCATTATCTGGGTCAACAGCCATCAGAGAGATGCGCGTTGATGTCGGAAGAAAAAAAATGTTCCTGAAACATTGTCATTTCAGACGGTTTTGGGAACCACTCGAGGAAGGGAGAGATGCTTCTGAGTTTGATAACGTGGAAGCTGATCGTCTTTCAGATGACGAAGATTCTCCACCTACAATGAATACAGAAAGTAGATCTGAGGTTATCTGTGTAGACGAAAAAATGCAATGAATTAACATTACACAGTTGTAAAACACGGGGAACGAGATCTCTTTTGACAGGTTGCATGACAAGGTGCCAAAATCGGCTCTTATCGGGCGCGGAAGGGGCAAAGAACAGTTTTTCGGGTTACATGTCAGAGAGGGTCTAAATCAAATCATCAGAGATCAGAGAAACAAAAAGCGAAGGCAGGATGAGAAAATTATTCCTCAGCAAAATTGTAAAAATTAGCTGTAGAAGTAGCACTCCCGGAGAACATTCTACATACCAGGAAATACGATATCGTCAGCATCAGAATCGCCATCGATATGAGTTGAATGCTTTTTCATCACTTAATTTCACCTAACCAGGAGAGAATTTGTGACGTATTCGCAATGACTAAAAACAAATCGCATGGATATAATGCAAGTCTACAGGCTACTTAGAGATATAAAATATTAAAAATATATTGGGTACAGTCGTCCTCAAAGTACGTCAAATATTGTGATAGCACTATGTATCGGTTATACAAAATTCGGAAGACAATCACAATTTCGAGAGGCTACATATGCGGTAAAAAAACTGTACTACTCAATTTTTCTAAAAAAAATTAATATTAAATAAAAAACAAATACAAGAAGTCTATTTGAAATAACGCGGGAGATCCTATTCTATTTTCTAATTTCAATATTTCAGCGTAAAAATGCTTTAAATATATTTTCACTAATTATATGCTACATACTATGTAAAACACTGATCTTGCAAATTTTTAGAATGGAAATGAAAGCACTCAAAAAAATGTTTCTTCTCACGAATGATCTGCACTCTGCAATAGTTCTGCTCGCAAAGAACCACAGGGAGAAAGACTTCCCACTTACCGCGTTTTTAATTACTAGAAGTTTCGCTTGGCGCAAAGGGAAACCAACAATGAAGCCACAAACGGTTTAGACGATTCAAAAGCCTGTGCGATCACGGAAGCATCTTAAGTTCTCTGCACATCGCGTTGGTTCTGTGAGATACGACGAACCTTAGGTTGTTGATATTTTAAGAAATAAGATGTGCGGGGTCGAGTTTGGCAGTATCTTCGACTGTACCTTCTGAAACTGCACTGAGCCAATATCCGCTGAATCTCTTGCATTGTTCGTTAACTCAGTCTCGTTATTTGCTCCTAAGGAGTACTGTGCGGTCGTCCGTATCTCTGAAGAAACGTTCAGAAATAATACAGTCCAGTCAAATGGTATCTGACCCAGGAAAAAAAATTCCGGAAGTTTTTTTCTGAACGGTTCTATAATTTTTGAAGGTGCTGAATTCGAATTTAATGTTTGCCACCTCAAAAAAGTCGGCTTCACAGAGGAAAATCGCCAAAGACCCTAAAAATTCCGCCCTTTTTGTAGTTTTTCGCTTATATGTTCAAAACTATACATTCTATCGAAACAATTGTCATTTACAAAATTGAAGTAGGTACAATTTGCTACAAATTGCACATATAAACTTAAAATTTATGAAAAACTGTTTAGGCGCTAGAGCGCGCTGGAAATGGTTATTTTTTGGACCTCTGGCCAAAACAGGAGAATAGCTCTTTCCAGCCATTCCTAACTCGCGGCGGCGCTCTAGTTTCATTTTATCATGCTTGAAAAATGTTATTGTGAACAAATGATTGGCATTGTTAAATGACTAATACTCAGATATGCACGGAATCAATAGTGTCGTGTTTGCTCATGTGGAATACCTGTAAATCCAAGCCTTAGGTAACCAAAATAAGAGGGATATAAGAAAATTATTACGACAGTACGTTTTGTACAATACAATGTATTCGTCAAAATTTGTACCAACAATATGTTTGGTCAATATGGGCCAAATGAGTAAAACTTAAACTAATGAGGAATTTTAGGTATTAAACAAAAATATTGAATCTGATAATTTTATAGATGTTAAAAATGCATTTCCAGAAACCTAGTATTTCGCGGCAGCACTATAGTTCCACTTTATCATGATTAAAACAACCATTGTAAACAATGATTGGCATTGTTGAATGATTAACACTCTGATACTCAGAGAATCGGTAGGGATGTATTTGCTTGCGGAGTATCTGTAAATCCTTAAATCATACATCATAAAACGTACACGTGCGTTAACTATTTTGGATTATTTAGGCAAAAAAATCTTGAAAATGACTCCTTTTTTACTCTCTAGCTAAGGAGTAGAGAGAAAGGTACGTAATCCTGCGCTAAAAACAGCGAATTTTCCGGCAGAACTCCTATCACTTGTTTCGATACCAAGGCCCTTTAATAAGGAGTTGCTAAATTTAGGGGGAAATCTCTAAACACGTGTGTAGTCAGAAACCGTTTTTAGGGGTGGATCCTTGATACCGAAAAATCTAATGATGGAGAAACGTCAGCCCGTCCCTCTGTGAACAACGCTGGCCGCTAAACCGTTGAGAGATTTTCTCCAAAACTAATATTCCTCAATCGATCTACTTGATGTCGAGGCCCATTGAAGTTGTAACAGATATTTAATTTTAGGGGGGATACTTTACATGAATCCTTTTGGGACATTCTAAAAGTGATCACAAAATTACTCCATCGTTTTGATTAAATTTTATTGTTGGATAGTGTGAAGAACGTTTACGAGAATAAATAGTGCATGTCTCATTTTCGTGGAACACTAATTTTTCGAAAATTGCAAGCATTCAGAATTTTTTGGCGACATCAGCCAGATCGACGCACGACACATTTAAACTCATTTACGTTGTTAACCGGTCACATGCGTCTGTAATCCCGGTTAACATGCAACCCTACAGGTTTGTTAAGTGCACTTGTACCTACCTGTATTAAAAAAAAAATAACATCCTTAGCTACGTAAATAAACAACCATCGATTGATCTCAAGTCAAATGTTTATTAAGAAGTGAATGGCAATATACCAAACAAATCTCATTCATATAATTCAGAATAAAGTAACTCATATTGGTTTTTGGAATAATGTTAATTGTGATATTAACAGTGTAATTTTAAATATGTTTTAGGTAAATTAACTTCATTAACTGTTTATTACCTTCAGTTCTACGCTCTAAACATGAAACACGCTCTTGCAGGGGTACAACAATCTCGTGATTTTAATACACACATGTTTGACGGGTTGCATTCTCCGCAGAGAACAGGCGGTCATTTTATCGCTGTGTTGGCTCATCATTCATTACTAGCAAAAATACCCGGCGTTGCCCGGGATTTCTTCATATCCAATCTTTGTGAAAGAGGAAAAAGATCATTTTTATGTAAACCGCAGTGTTTAAGATAAATATTTTTAATGTTTAATGTTCAAATTTTAATAAATACTATAATTTTCTTTCATTTTTATTTACAATAGATTGGTATTAGAATAAAAATGTTTATCGTACGCGCTGCTACTGGCTTCTAGCGAATCAATTCGGTACCAGTTCTGCTGCGCCGCTGCTGGCCTCTGGCGAAATACGAGGATTGGGGCAAAAGTCTTTTTTTTTCTTGAAGGTGCCAGTCCGGTTGGAAAATATGACATATACAGACGAAAGGACATGGTGTTAACTACATGTGTAGACTGAATAGCACTGAAATATCGTAACACACTAATTTAGTACGGTAGTATGCAGGGCAATATGGCCTTCATGGTGGAAAAGAATGACATCACAATACCACATAAAGTTGACATGACAAACCTCGGCCTAAAGACCCTCAAAGTAATCCTTAGCTACTGACATCACACGCTGCCACCAGCGATGTGGGAGGCGCTGAATACCATCAGCCTCAGCAATGGCCGCACCGTGTGTGAATCGGGTCACCTGTTGGCGCACAGCATTAACAATGTCCTCTCGTGTTGCAAACCGCTTACTACGAAGTGGGCTTTTGCGAATGAGATTAACGTCACAGGGCGAAATTTCAGGAGAGTACGGTGGGTGCTCCAATTCTTCCATCCTCAACGTCGACGTACCTGTCCTACACACTCTGCTTTAAGTGGTTTTGCATTGTCGTGCAGGATTATTGCACTGTCCACAAGATCCGAACGTTTCTCCCGAACGAAACGTCGTATCTGTCGCACCAGGAAGTCCTTGTAGTACTGTGCGGTCACTGTTCTGCCATGAGGGAGGGCTCATTAGGGAGTATCGACATTGCAATTGAATTCCGTTCCGCTGTCGCAAATTTCTGTGAATTACGTGTCATTGTTGTGACTTGATGGTGTAGACTCTATGGTATCAGACTTCTTTTTCCAATACAAGTTCACAAAACATTTGTATTATATTTTTATGCAGTTGTAGACTTCTCATAGTTTTGACAACACTATGATGGAATCAGTGAGTTGTTCGTACTGTGTAAGATATATAGGTGTGTTCACTCCCAATCTAAAACTGAAACTAATGTGAGGCTAGTTCTCACGGTTCTCGCATATAAGTGCCGCGATATTTGGGTCTCATTTGGGCTAGGTTGTGATTGGTCGTGTAAAGTGTAACAGCCACAGTTCAAGATGTCATCTTATGATGTATATCTTACAGACCGATCGTGCGCACCGTACGGACAAGCGAGGAACTAGCCTCAAACTAGCTTCAGAAAATTTGCCCCAAAGGCGGCTAGTTAACACACCTATAGATCTTACACCGTGGTTAATCGCTTCTTGGTTGAATTGGACGTTTTCAAATAATAGTTTAAGATGCTGTATTGCAGAAAGTGCAATATTTATATTCTACGTAGCTACTTCCAATAATACGGGAAAGTATGTGCTGTTGCAGCACCACTAGTTTTTAATAATTATTCTTTTTCGATTTTGTACGTGGTAGTATCGCTAATCTGTATTTTGAACCTTGTCTACGTAGGATATTGATTAAAAAGAAAGGTTGAGATAATGATTTCATGAATATATATATATATATATTCTAGGTAGACATCGAAAAACTTGGCGATGTATCGATGTTTGGGTAAAATTTGCCAACATTACTTCTGGTATTGTCAGCCAGTGGTATCGTGCCAAAGGTCATTGTCAAGTCATTGGAGCGATTGGATATTAATAAATTTGCAATTATTAACATCCAGAAAGCGGGTATTTTCTACTCGTGTTCTATGGTCACAAAGTATATGGGTGCAAATATTTAGTCAACTTGTTAATGCAAAATTTTCTTCGGAAAAATGTTGTATGCTTACCATTACGAAGATATGTATTTACTATTTTATGAACTATTCTATTGAAATTACAATATGTTTTATGTTTAGAAGTAAAATGTAGTCATGCGTTGTATCTGTGATTACTGTAAAATCAGAAAACTGAGTAAATATAATAATAATAATAATAATAATAATAATAATAAGAAGAAGAAGAAGAAGAAGAAGAAGAAATAAGAAATTGCTTTATTTGGAACAGCCCACATTTTGCGTAAAGTATTGTAGAGGCCCTGATAGTCACCGGATCTGCTCCTTAGGCAGCTGGTTGCAACCTGGAGTAGATTTTATATTCAGCCGACTCATAACATCTTTAGTCGTGATGTAATGGGAAAAATAATAATAATAATAATAATAATAATAATAATAATAATAATAATAATAATAATAATAATAACCAACTGGCGAAGGTGGCTCAGGGCATAAACTGATGTCACTGTAGCGCCCCTGACTGGGAGGTCCTAGAGTTTCGAATCTCGACTGTGGCAGGAGTTTCGACACTAGCTACTCATCTGGGTCGAGTTCTGCCGATGTCTGGAGGAGAATTGTAGGGGCCGGCTTCTCTGGTCGGTAGTTTCCCCGTTGTTTCTCCGATCAACACCAGGTAAATGCTGGAGCAGTGCCCTAACAACGGCCACGAACCGCGGGCGATCTTTCCTTCTCTTCCTTTCTCCATCCCTTTCACAATCCCATGCACTACACTATCACACTTATCAGGAGATCAGTCGGAAGATTAGAGCTTGTCCCAGCTGGGGCGGTGTCTCATTGTAGGGAGATACCTGGTTGGCAAAAAATCGGCGCAGGCCGACGTAGGTCGGCCACGGATCTCCAGAGGGGAAATGTATCCGCCACGTTCCGCGATAAAAAATATGTCCAGTACTTACGGGACTAATAATCTTAGCAGTTGACCCGCCCATATTCACTAATCAATTATAACAATAATAACTGTTGATAACCAAGGTACTCCAACAGAAACAAATCAAAATATGGTCAACAGACAAGAGCCGCCAAATTATGGTCAGGGACAGACGAATTAATATCAGCTGTCGGACAAGTGTTCCAGGCACTCTTTACAGGTTTCTATGGTATGAACGCCAGTGCAAAGCCAAGCTCCCAAAACGGAAGATGTCAGAATGTGGCATATCATACGTGCTCTTAATGAGGATGTACTGCCAACGCAGGTGCAACGAAGCAGAAGATAAAAAGAACTTCACATTGTGTACTGAGCTACCTCCACTGTTTTAATTTTATTGGCACAATCTAAATGAACGTCGTACAATTCAACAAATACACAGAGAAATCGAAGAAAAACCCTAGATAACAAATAAGACTAGAAAATTGCATACAAAAATTGAGAGCGAATATTGGAAGACTTGTACGATACCAGAAAGATGTGTACACCAGGAAACTAAGAAACGGGAGTTAGAGATCATCAGTCGAGTAAAATTGGTACAGCTGTCCCATTATATGTTAACTTGCAGTGTATTCTAAAAGGCTTCGAATATACGAAACGGCTGTCATTCGCAAGAACGAAATGCAGTTCCAAGTCCAAAAACGATTCTACAGAAGATTCAAAACTGTCAGTAATAAGATCAGTGGAGATAACATCAATGAAACCATTGTCCTGACTGAACAACAAATTACCAATTTCTGGCCCAATATTTGGGATGTACTTAAGCAACATGGACAAAATAGCACGATATTAAAAGATAAAAGAATGAAAAGCCTTGAAGTAATGCCCTCATTACATATTAGCGAGAACGATGTGCGTGAAGTAATTATGAAAATATCGATTTGGAAGGCGTCCAGGCCTGACCATTTACAAAAACTTGTGGTACGAACAATTCCCACGCATTCACAGAAGCCTTGCAGGATGCTACAATGACATCACCCATCCTAAGAAAACACCTACGTTTTTTGTTTGAAGAAAAACTGTTCTACTACCTTTTTTTGTTGATTTTTTACTTTCCCGTATACGTACGTATTTGTTTATGGGAATGCGGAAACCTTTTATAGGCACCTCGATTTAACTTCGTGGTAGTGTGGGAGTCCCATCCGGTTTACCCACTAAAACCACCACCCTTGTTCAGACCATCCTCCCCCTGCGGAACCGCCGTTAGGCATTACTTCGCAGAGGGCGGTCTTAGCTGCAGCTCTTCACCATTTTTAACTTGTCATTTCTTTAGTCTTCTCTTTTTTTGTCATAATCGTGATAATATATTCTTCAATTTGCGACCATTTTGTATCATCTTCGGGCGTTTGAGATACCAATGTTTCAGTTGTAAATTGGGCTTCTAACTTAGACTCTACAGTTTGCCTTTCACTTCTCCAGGTCTCGCACTCAAAAAGGGTATGCTCTGCATCATCTCTCTGGTAGTGGCAATATCTGCACCTCGCATCCTGGCGGTGTCCGAAGCGGTGTAGATATTAATTAAAAGTACCATGTCCACTCATTGCCTATGTTACGTAGAAGCTCAGCTGCCCGTGTCCTGTCGATCCATTTATTTAATCCTGTTCTTTTCATCCTGGTTATTTAACCCTGTTCTACTGCCTAAAGATCATCAAACGGAAGACCCTGCTAATTATCGTTCAATTACTTGCCTTCCCACAATTTACAAGTATTTAACATATATAATCACAATATCTATGCACATTTGGAGGAAAATAACATGACAAGAACAGAAAGGATGCTAGAGAGCATCAAAAGGTTGCAAAAATTAAACTGATCATTGATATAGTGTCAGAGTAGCAAAAAAAAAAGTCGTACATCGACTATAGAAAAGCATTTGACTCCATTCCACTATCCTATTTATATATTTAGATTGATATTTAAGATATCTATTAGGTATCGTAAATATGTATAAAGTACACCTACCCTATCCCTGGTGGCCAAGATCGCTACGCCAGTAGTGTCGTAGCGAACTCGGACCCACGGATCGCGGGTTCGAGTCCCGCCTCGGGCATGCTTGTATTTGTGTTCGTCCTTTCACTCCTATCATCACCATGTCATGTCATCTTCAGTTACATAAAGTTAAACCAAATAGTGGTCTCTAATGACCTTGATGTTAATGCGATCTTAAATAACAAAACTAGTGCTAAAAGAGCTCATACTTTCCCGTATTTTTGGAAACGGCTACGTAGGATTGAAATATTACACTTTCTGGCCTACTAACAGCTTGGCTTACTAACATCATCTGGCCTACTAACATCTTGAAAACGTCCAATTCAACCAAGAAGCGAACAACTCATTGTTTTCATCACAGTGTTGTCAAAACTATGTGAATTCTAAAAATATAATACAAAAGTTTTCTAAACTTGTATTGGAAAAAGAAGCCTGATATAATACAGCTATATCATATCACAACAATGACGCGTAATTCACAGAAATTCGCAACAGCGGATCGGAATTCAATTGTTGCATTCGCTACATTGCCGTTACTCCCTTAATGAGCTAGCAATTTTTTATTTCAAATATTTCAAAATAAATAATTTCTTTAAAGATAAATGTGTAAATGTATAACAAAAGGTCGAATGTAAGAATCAAAGAAATAATATACGAAATAGCAAATTCTAATTTACGACGCATCCGGCTGTCTGAAGCGCAGTAAATTTGCAGCGGGCTATTATGCTTGTCACGAAATTATAGAAAAACTACTCGTGTTTTCAAAATATTAAGCATGACCTTTGAAGATGTATTTTTGATAAATATATTTCATTGAGAAAACCAGGTACTATCTATCGCCGCCCAAAGTACTTTTTTTTTTTACATTTTCTCAATTTTTCGGTTTCCTTATGGTAGAACGGAATTATTAATTTTAGAACATTAAAGAACACAAAAACCTTGTCCTAAATGGCAATTTTCTTTTAAAAATGTCTAGCCGTTTTAAAGAAATTGACGTTTAAACGCTACTAAAAATGCGAAATTTGAAGCTCTTTTCACAGAAAAAGTTCGAGTTTTCAAAAAACTTCATTTGAAGCACTTACACTCACGTATATAATAATGTTTACAAATTGCTGGTAATGTGCATGTTAAAGGTTTGAGAAACCTTTCAAAAAATAACATCTGTGTAATTTTTGAAAAAACAAACAAATACCCCAAATTGAACTTTACGTCATATTAGAGTGCAATTAGCACTATCCGTTCCAAAAGTTTGAAGAAAAAATTTGGAGCCATTTATGAGAAAACAGCGTTAGTATTTCTGAAAATTTGGACTTCTGAGTTAGTTTTCAGGGAAAACGGTTGAGTTTTCGAGAAACTTTACTTGACATTATTTAAAGCTCATGTACTCCTTAATATAATAATGTCAACAAATCAAGGCTGATGTAAATATTAACGTGAGAGACAAGTCAAAAAATTACATTTTTGCAATTTTTTGAAAAAACAAAAGAATAGAGCAATATGGCGTTTATGTCGTCTAATAGAGTACATTTGTCACTATCCCTACCAACAGTTTAAGGAAAAAATTTGAAGCAGTTTTTGAGAAAATCTTGTTTTTGTATTTTTTTAAATTGCAACATATTGCACGCAATATTGCGCGAAAACTACTAAAATTTTCAAAAAATGTACGTGACCTTAAAGAAAGAACTCGCTTTGTAGAACAAATTTTATTTGAAGGAAGAATCTCTATCTGCAATTGTGTAGTTGGAGGAAGACGCCGAATAAATTGAAACTTACAAAATTTCGAAAATTCAGAGTTATGCGTGAAAATCGGACCTATGCCACCTTAATAAGTGTATTTTACTCTATTCTTACAAGAAGTTTAAAGAAACACATTGGAGCTATTTTTGAGAAAATTTTGAAAATGTCCGGGGGGCTTCATGTAAAGGACCCCCAAAATTAAAATATCGGTTTCAAATTCAATGGGCCACGAGATCAGCCAGATCGATCAGGGAGTATCAATTTGGAGAAAATCGGATCAACGGTTTAGTCGCTAGCGTTGTTCAGACAGACGTTTTGCTTTCAAATGGTATTTCGGTATCAAAGACCCACAAAACAAGGATTCTGGCTGCACCACGTGTTAGGAGATTTTTTTTTTAAATTTAGCAACTGGATTTATCCACTTTTTCGTTACCAAGGCCCTGTAATAGGAGTTTTTCTGCCGAAAATCCGCCGTTTTTTCGCGCAGCATTACACGACGGTACGAATAGTATAAGGGGAAAGTAAAAATGTGTACCCAACGTAACTTTCTCCGTCGTATGGTGGAAAACTGTAGCACAGTTCTGCACCTATCAACTAAACATCAGTCTGTAATTACCCAGACCCATCTATGTTAGAAGAGGTACCTTCTAAGGCAACTCACCGAGAGCGGTCGCCTCAGTACATCGCCTGATGTCACTGCAGTGCCTCTGTCCGGGAGGTCCTATGTTCCAGTCCCGACGTTGGCAGGATTTTTGACACTAGCCTGTCTGCTAGGTCAAATTCAGTCGCTGTCTGGAGGAGAATTCTAGCGCCGGCTGCTGGGATCGGTAGTTTCCCGTGATTTCTCCGATCTATACCAGGCGAATGCCAGACCAGTACCATAATGAAACGGGCCACAGACCGCGTGGTATCTTTCCTTCCTCTTCCTTGTCGTATCTTCACCCCTTACACACACACACGCACTAACACGCACTACACTACCACACATGCAGGAAGACCGGTCGGGGGCTTAGAGCTTGTCCCGGCTGGGTGGAGTCCCCCTGCTGGTGGGAGATAACTGGTTGGGGAAACCCCCTCTAGTCTATAGGCGCCGGATATCGCCATCCAGCGGGGGGAATATCAACACCTCCCGAAGAATACATGTACTACTCTTATGGGACTAATGACATCAGTAGATGACGCTCCCGGAATCACTAACAATCAATCGAAAATTGCAGAAAATGAACATTGCAAAAGTACATTGGCGAGAAGTATTTTAAAAATAAAATCTGTTGTAAAAAAGTGATCTTTAAACCATGTACATTTTGAAGAAAAAAATTGATATTTTTCGTGTTATTTTTCCACTTGAAGTTAACGCAGTGTATATTTTTTGTTTTCAAAAAACGAATACAATTTTCTCTCTCTCATTTTTTTTTGCACTGATGCGAAGACTTAAAAAATGGAGCAAGTCTCATTGTTGTTTAAACTCCCTGAATTTTCGAAATCGCGGAAATTTTAGAAATAATGCGAGAAAGTATGTGCTGTCGCAGCATCACTAGTTCTATCTTAATGATAAGATATGTTATTCTTCCCATCTTGACGATAAACTAATCCTAGGATAAAGAAACGTTCTGAAACAAAAAGAAAGCTGAACAGTAGTAATAACTAGGAAATATCCGGCAGACGTTCTGCCCTTCATCTCCCTCTTTCCCCTTTCTCACTGTCTCTCTCTCTCTCTCTCCACTCCCTCCCTCCCTCCCTCCCTCCCCCCTAACCTGTCCCATGTCTGCGTCTGCCGCTCTCTGTCCCTCTCATTCACATTTAATTGCAGATTCTGCACATCTCTGCAAGTTAGGTAATATCGGGAAGCACCGGACCAGCAAAAATGTATGTTCAAGGAGGTTTCATCCTGTAGATTACGGTGTATAAAAACGTTTCTTTGAGGCCTCAAAATTTTCGTTTTCAATGCCATAGAACGCATTGTTTAGGAGTTATTTAACGATATAGATTAAAAATCCTGCAGAATGTGTTGCGGGTTGCATTTCACTAGTTGCTGGTCCAGCCGGGTTGATGTTATTGTATAAAAAAAATTCCATTTATTCTGAATTTAAAAATTATTTATTTGTAGGTAATTGTAACGTATCCAATAGATACTGATTTTTATTCTGAAGTAATTTGTTCCCTGACAATTAAAGACAGTGTTTTCACAAAACAATATGTCTTTAATACATAATATAACTCCACTAAATTTAACTGGCCACATTGACCACATCTTGAGGCACGAGTATGTAAGTAAATAATAAGTAAAATCTAGAATGTTAGGTTAAGAGGGTAAATCAAAAATGATAAAAAGGAGACCCCCCTACGTTCACTAGTCGATTACAAATCAACAATAGTTTTCTTTTCTATCTAACAAGTGTAGGTCTTAAAACGTGAATATATGGGATTATTCAAAGCGTACGCATACTTGTTGCGCCTAAAGGAAAAACAAACAATTATTCCTTATAAACTGGCGGTCTGACTGTTTTGTCATTTTACTTTCTCCACTCTATCTTCCGAAGATGAGAAGGTATTGTAAACGTGCACCGGAAAACAGCTAATTTTTCGACAGAAAATCTCGTATTGCTGGGCCCTGGTGACGAAAAAAATGGATAAATACTGTTCCTATGTATAGTAAATTCCTCTAGCTGTCTAGCACGTAGCCAGAAAACCCATGATACCGAAAAATTTAACTGACGGCAAAACGTCCGACCGTCTGCTCATCCGTCCGTCAACGCTAGCGCCTAAAACGTTCAGCCGATTTTCTCCAAAATTGATATTCCCCAATGGATCTGAACGAACTTGAGGCTTTGGGGGATACGGAATATTTTGATTTTTGAGGTACTTCACATTAGCCTCAAAAAACATTTTCAACATTTCCCATAAAAAAGGCTCCAAATTTTTTTGATTCAACTTTGTCGTCCGATAGCATTAGGAGAATACTGCAGGTCTCATGTTCGTTGAAATACCTGATTTTTCGAAAAATTGCTGAAGTGCAAATTTTGTGGGGTGACTTGCTACAACGACAATATCGAAGATAAAGATTTTATCTTTATTAAATTTGTTTCTTTATAACAGCTCTTGAGAATACGGTTTTTCTCTTTTTTTAAATAATAGTAGTTTTCGTGTAATTATACGCCAAATATAAGCAATTTCATTTTTAAAGAATTTTCTTTTCTCAAAAAACGCTTCATTCTTCTTTAAATGTTTCTCATTTTTATCAAGGGACGGTAAAAATATTTTTCGGTGTTGGTCCTAATTTTCGACAACTTTCCTTATTTTCAAAAATTGCAATTAGTTAACATTTCAAAATTACTAAATTGAAGATAGTCTTAGACAAACAGTCTTTAGTAAAGTATCAGCCCTTTAAAGAGTAATGTATAATTTTTTTCAAAACTACGAGTAGATTTCGCCCAATTTGTGTCTGGAATTTCTGCAATATCTAAAAAAAAATCTCAAAAAGCATTAAACTTGTTCACCTCGTATGTAATGGACGGTAAAAACTATGATGCTAAATACGATGCCCGTTTTTTGCGAACTCTATATTTTCGAAAATTGCAAAAATTGCGTTTTGGAATTATTCGGTTGAGACACACATTTTGAAGCGTCGGCCCGAGTTCGAACCTAATGGCGTTTTCTGTCGATTAGTGGAGTTATAATCGATTAGATGGCAGGTCGTGGTGTGTCGAAGATGGGGAGTTATCTCGAAAGACCCGAGTTCCAGTCACGCTGTGGAAAATAATTTTCTCTACAACCATTGAATAATATACGGGTCATTCCATATTAAATCAACACAGTCATTTTACATCACCATCTCAGATTCAAATGAAATTTGACACATAGGTATATGAATTGAGAATAAGAAAACTACAAATTTTGAGTAAAATATTTCCACCCGTTTCTGAATACAGCCATGTAAAATTTGGCAAAATTGGCTTCCCGAAATTTTTAAATTGATGTAGAACCTCACCAAATTAAGATAGAGAGCTGGAACAGGTGTCAGTTTGCAGCTTTCTTTATGGCCTTTTATATGATATTACGACTCAATAGGGGTTGCGTTCAAAAAGTTTTCAAATTTGAATTTAAAATTTTGATTTTGAGGTTTTTTTCAAAATGCTCATCTTCAAAAAATTGAAAAAATTCTATAATAATCCTTGTATATTTCCAAACAGATGGTGCAAGTTTAAAATGGGACTGCAAGTGGGTTCATATGGTACTCTTTAATTAAAATGCACAAATAATTTCTTACCTATACTCTAGATTTTACCTGATTTAAAATGCATTTATTTCAACACCATTATAAGACCTAATATCATACACATATAAGTATTTAGTGTTTTTGGTTGGATGAGTGTGTTGGTGTTTTATTGTTATTATTATTATCATCTATAATTTTTTATCAGGGACGGGACGGCGGAACTTCCATGCAATGCAAATGTTTTGACTGTGCATATCGAAAGGAAATGTATATAACTATAATCTATCACAAAAATTAAACAAATCTACCCTAATTTTTATTTCGAATGTGTGCAATTTTTTAGTTTAAATGCGTATTTTAATGTATGCGGTATATTTTAGTGCATGTATTCCAGCGTTTTTGTGGAGAAGAGGATCGAGGTCAGATCTTTTCGGGTATTTCTCTTTGAACTTAGAAGTGGCTTTCTTCTGACAACGCGGCTAGGGAAATTGAACTTCCTTAGTACCCTTCGCACGGTTTCGGGATTTAGTTTCTTGCCAATTCCAATTTATAACTGTGGAGTAACTTTTGGTGCATTAATACGAGGGGCCCTTCTTAATTATTTTCACAACAAGATTCTCTTCTGGATCAGAAAGTCTTCGGACGTTCTCCTCCGGGTTGCAGTTCAATCGCCCTATTCATTGATGGACCATGAGATTGTCACTCACTGTGATTTTTTCATTAATGGCATTTTGCAAAATTTTGGGCATCATTAACCCTTTGCATGATGGTAAATAACCAGCTGACGCTGCTCAAAGTTGGTGTTCATTCCTCAACGATTCATTTCGCTTAAATGTTTAGGTTCCCACGTATCTGGTTCATCAACTGAAAGGTGACCATGGTTTGTTTTATTTTTGGTGATAGGTAAAGTTATATACATTTCCTTTCGATATGCACAGTCAGTAAAAATATGCAATTACATGACATTCCGCGGTATAATAATAATAATAATAATAATAATAATAATAATAATAATAATAATAATAATAATAATAATAATAAGAAGAAGAAGAAGAAGAAGAAGAAGAAGAAAATTCATAACAATAAAACACAACACACTCGCCAATAAAAACACTAAATTAATAATTTGATATGTATTAGGTCTTATAATTTGAAATTAGTAAAATCCGAGAACAAGTAAATATTGTGCATTTTAAATAAAGATAACCATATGAACCCATTGCAGTCCCATTTTAAACTTACACCATCTGTTTGGAAATATACAAGGATTATTATAGAATTTTTTCAATTTTTTTGAAGATGAGCATTTTGAAAAAACTCAAAATCAAAATTTTAAATTCAAATTTGAAAAACTTTTTGAATGCAACCCCTATTGAGTTGTATATCATATAAAAGGCCATAAAGAAAGCTGCAAAATGACACCTGTTCCAGCTCTCTATCTTAATTTGGTGAGGTTCTACATCAATTTAAAAATTTTCGGGAAGCCAATTTTGCAAATTTTACAAGGCTGTATTTCAGAAACGGGTGGAAATATTTTACTCAAAATTTGTAGTTTTCTTATTCTCAATTCATACTACCTATGTGTCAAATTTCATCTGAATCTAAAATGTGAGGTAAAATTTTAATTAAAACTGTGTTGATTTAATATGGAATGACCCATACGTATTCCTGCTGTATATTTAATCAACGAATGACATCGATTACACACCCCGTGGATTCCAGTTCGGAAACCACGGCGTCGACCAATCACATTCCTAGAATTTTCGGAATCCAAGGTCAGAATTACATTCTGTTCGCAATTTGCAATAGTTTTTAAATAACAATCGCAATTTGCGGAAGGACCAATGGACAAAAAGGGGCAAGTTGGGACAAGGCGGGGAAAGGAGGACGCAGAGTGCAGGGAGACAAAATGTGACAATAGGGACAAAATTGGAAAAGGGGAGAAAAGGCTAATGAGAAGAGGAGAATTAGACAATTAGAATAAATGGAACAATCGGTGAAAATGGGACGAGGGTCAAATGGGCTGGCGATCATGCGATTCCTGGCGGCACAACGGAGAAACGCTGCGAAATACCGTGAGATATTCCATTTTGATAACATACTCCGTGCGCAAAGAAAGAAAAACCGAAGTATAGGAAACATAGCCCCGTCTCTACCCCTACCACTAATAGCAAAAGTAGATCTCACACAAACGTGCGCATAGTGAAGCTACATTTATGTCCGGAAGTAAAACAAGGGGCCGTCCCAGCATTTGCACAAGGATCAGGGAAACTGGACAAAACTCTGATAGAGATGGGATAATTGACCCGAAGGCTGAAGTTCATTACCTGTTACAGGTTACATTAAGACTTGTTAAATTGTCTTTTTTCTAAATTATACATTGCAAATGTAAACTAATGCAGTATGCCTTATTGTTTAAAACAAATATTTTCTTTTAGATGGTCAATAGAGTCTCTAATTGTATAGAAACGCTTATGCAGCAGAAAAAATTTACTTTTAACTTAAAATTCGTGTACCGATTTGAACGTCACACAGTTTTTACCTGTTTTTGGTTTAAAAATAATAATTGTTTAATGTCTTCTGGCAATGTGCTATAAAGTAAACGTACATGTATTATATGTGGATTTCTTGTAATGAGGTGTTGTTCATGATTCCTTCGAATTTATAGACAGTCATGGAATAATAACGGAGGAACATTTCAATTGAGTTTATTCATCGAACGTCGGTTTAAAAAGATGCATAAACACAGGTAAAAATGTTAAAATAATAAAAACATTTTGGGGACACCTCATTTTCGGATTCCTTTTTTGATACACATTAATTTATGTAATATGACATAGTAACATAGTATGACTAGACGCACGTCAGGGTGTATTGGTGTGCAGCATGGTCAGTTACCATTTAGGCCCCTAAAATTGGTTCATAAAAGGCGTTCACGGACGCTTTTTTTAACGGAAAATTCCTAAAGGTCATTTTTCCCTAAAACCAACATTACTAACAATAACTTCCTCAAGGACAAGTTTCCCGAAAAACTAATTCTGCTAATGCAAATTTCGTAATCCATATTTTCTAAATATTACTACCCGAGACACAGCAATGAACGCATGAATGGCTATGCACAATTGTCATTGACTGTAGCTGATGGAGCCAAACGGCGCGGGACATTCACTAGCTTTGCACCTTAACAGTAATGCAATCGTAAAATTCTGCGGTACATTGCTGTACGTGAAGAAAAGGTTTAATTTTGTGATGAATGTCATTTTCTTTCGAACGCTTTGTTTCGAAATCTGAAACCATTTATTTACACTGTATAATTAAGTAGAGAGAGTGAGGTTATGTGTTTCGCACGACATTTACGGACTGATATACTATTCCTTGAAATGGAGCCCAGAACGTTTTAAACTGCCTCGCAAATCCATTTATTTTTTTGTATTGTAAGGGACACATTGGTGAGATTCATTATCGCCAAAACAGTGTGATAATCACTCATGACGCTTTAACACCACGAGTCAAAATATGCAAAGGAAGGAAAAATAACAGACATGGCACAGAATGATCTAACTTGGAGATACAGCCCCAGGTAATATTTCTACGGATTAATAGCATTTATCCTTAGCTTACCTACCGAAGTAAAGATCTGTTGAACAGCACTCGGAAGGCGGCGTTATTTTCTATTTAAATATAGTGACCTGTGTCAAATCATCCGCTGGACGCGGTTATCCAATTGAGGCCTTCAGTACCCAAAATTAAAGTTATAACGAAGCTCCTGATTGGTTACAGCGTCCAGCTGATGGTCTGTCACAAGTCAGTATACTTTCGTTGGACAAAATGTGTGTTCTAGGGCGCACTCATTCGCAGTCACTGTCTTCGCTGCCGTAACCACTGCATTTTATCACTGTCTTCTGAATATTCACAATTATTTCTTCATTATTTCGACTCTGCAATCTGCTTTAACGAAATCTTGTTTCATTAATTTCATGGTGTGCTCGGCGCATCCCCCCCCCCTATTCTCTGGCGTAACTTTATTAGAGCTTGATTTGTAAGTCCCACATCTGCAATTTGTGAATGTATTGTTTGTTTTATTTTGTGACAACTTCTTATCACTTCCGTCCATACAAGCTCGATAGGGTTGCCTCCGGCAGTTATTCAAGGAACACTTATCACTTTACGACCCATGTTTAACTGCCACTATATATTTTTAATTGAATTTGGCCACAGATTTTTCGACAGTTTATAGTTTTCATAAAAATGTTCTTATTCAGATCTTCAGAGCAATCACATTATAAAAGATAAGAGTTTACAGAGCGAACGTTTCGGGATATCATTTTTCCCCATCTTCAGGCTAAAAATAGTAAAGTAAGGAGAATTTAATCCAAATATGTTAAAAAGAATATGAAGTTACAAAGGTAGATTTAATGAAACATTTTTTTACTGAAATGTCATTCTAATAAAAATTGAATAATACTCGATATAATTAAAACCATATAGGGGCTGTATTCATAATCTACGCGTAATACGATAAGAAAACGCTTAAGTAATAAGGTTTACTTGAAATAAGTGGACCCTTATGCCAGTTTCGTATTCATACACCCCAACTTATCCCAGAGTCGCACTCAGGCAATATTACGTAGTACGTAGTACGCGTATACGATAGAAAACGCTTAAGTAATAAGGGTTTACTTGAAATAAGTGGACCCTTATGCAGTTTCGTATTCATACACCCCACTTATCCCAGAGTCGCACTCAGGCAATATTACGTAGTTTAATATATGACATTGCTTATTGGTTACTAGATGCGAATCTAGAAGGGCGTGTCAATCTTTTTACCAATTTTGGCGGTTCTTTTAAGCGTATGAATAACATCCGGTTTCATTGACAGACGTGTCGACAATAAAGAAATTATAAATTTCGTTCGCCACGTTGTCGTGTGCGGATAATTGGTTTTGCCAAAATTCTTCCGATTTGCATATTTAGTAAAATGCCCAAAGGAAAGAGGTATTCAGTGAAAGAACAAGCTGAACTGCGGGAAATTGTGTTGAAATACAAAAACATTGTTGAAAGCACACAATCAGATGCTGTTCCAGCACGTAGAAGGACACGTGGGAAATAATTGCAGCAGAATATAATTCAAATCACGAAAATATTCCCAGGAATGCATAACTACTTAAAAAAACTTTGGAAGAATATTAAATTTCTGAGGAAGGGAGAATTCGCAGCTGAGAAAAGAAACTTATTGAAAATTGGTGGTGGTCCAGCACCAGATTTCTATGTCATACCTGACCCTGAACTCGATTCATGTGGAATTGATATTCAAATTACAAATAAAATTGATTCAAATACCATACAGCTTGCGGAAAACAATGTATCCACAGGGTATGCAATTATTGAAGACCTACTCGTTCCCGAAAGTGAGAAACTAACTAATAAATTATCTGCGGAGGCACCTACCCCAACTCCTAGAAATATAGGAAATGGGCAAACTTCAAGACAAAACCGGGGAAAAAGACAAAAATAAATCTGAAGCAGAACTTCGAATAGAAAGGGCTCTTTACATGCTAAATTTGGAAAAGGAATTGGGTGAAATTAGGAAGGAAGAGCAAACATTGCGGATAACTTTAATCAAAGAGCAAGAATGAGAATGCGAGAAGAGAGGAGGAGTTTCAAGCTACAAAAGGACAATTGGAAATCGATATTCTACAAAGAAAATTACTGTAAACATAGGGAAAGGAAAGAAAAAATAGAAATCTCAAAAAAAAATTACTTGCTTATTCTTTCAGAATTCTACAAATAAATCTCCAAAATAATACATCTACAATGAACAATACTCAAAATGTAGCAAAGGAAATCAATATTAATCTTTTAAACGTAATTTATTAATACATGCAAACACAATTGTGATGTTTCTAGTTAAAATGTCATTCAATAAAATTTTGTCTAATTGCATTTCCTCTGTTATGTTCTGCAATGGGTGGCACAGGAATCTCGACAACTTCTCCTCTTCCCTCTAGTTCCTTAGTATCCCCAAACATCTCCTACTTTTATACCTATAATTATATAAAATTGCACTAGCAGTTATTATTCTTGGATTTGTTTCAATTTATTTTGAATTTCAAAATAAAGGTATGGAAAACGTCTTTCCCATATGCCAATAGTTTTATCAACCACATTGTTATTTTATGGGCATTATTGTAATTTTGTTCTGGTTGTGTGGTAGGATGTGGGACTGGTGTATAAATATAATTTCTCTGTGGATATCCACTGTCTCCTAGTAAATGTCCTTCACTTAACTTTACTCGAATAGCACAATTTTCAAAGATTCTGCTGTTATGAGCTGAACCAGGCCATCTCACAGCTATGTCGAAGATTTTCTTTGGGACCACTGACAATTTGCACATTTACGGAGAAGTAAGTTTTTCGTTTCCTAAATATTTCTGCATTTTTTCCCCCAGGACTTTTAATGGGAACATCCCATCAACAACTCCAATAACTCCAGGGAAACCTACTTCATTAAAAAGATCTATTTTCAGCTGGATCAACGCTGCAACAGATGAAGGGAATTTAATAAACTTTTTAATATTTCTGACACCACTTCAGCGATTTCTGTAATGATTCTACAAACTGAAGGGCTGGACTTATTCTATAGAGATCTGCACATACCAACTGAAAAACTAACAAAATAAAATAAAAGCATTTTCTTTTTAAAAAGAGGAGACCAAAAATGACTGTCTTTCTCATTTAATATTATTCTATAGAGTGGTATCTGCCTCATATTACATACAATCAAAACAATTCTTTTTAGGGTACATACATTCATTTTATCTACATTGCCTATTATTTTTTGCCTTTATGCAATTATCTTGGCAATTTTTATAGGCAAGATAAAAATAAACATATGTAACCTAAAAAAATATTGTTTTGATTGTAATATGAGAAGGATACTACTGTGTGGAATAATAAAAACATTTTCATATGGTGCATTGTGATCATTGTAGGATAACCTATAAAATACGGTAACCTGCAAAATATTGTCCGGTGGAGTGCAATTGAAATCAAAAATTACAAACCAGACATGATGATGATGATGATGATGCTGAAAATCTTAATGCTATTTCAATATAGTCCAAAAACTCATGAAAATCGTTTATTTTATCTATGTCGAAAAATAAGCTTTCACTTAAAGGGTACAGATGAGCTCACTTATTCTTATAAGTCAATGCTTAAGCAACATTTAAATGACAACTATGAATTGAAAATACGAATAAGTAAACACTTAAGTGTTCCTCAAAAATAAGTGTCGACTATGAATACGGGACTCACCAATTCAATTCAATTCAATTCAATTCAATAGAGACTCACCAATTCAAGCAAAGATCTGACACTAGGTCTGCCTTGACTGCCATTAGGTCAAGTTTGCCTACCTTTAGGCTCTACGTTTCCGACACTTTGGCCAACTATTCTACTTTTGTTTCTGTGGCCGAAAACTGAACGACTTTTACAATTTCAACCTCTGATTATATCAGCTATTCGAAATGACCTTGTGGGCAGCTTCTCATTGCACGCAGTAGTAAGGGTGGGTTGTCCGTAAGTATTGCCTGGGTACAAACTGTCTTGGACACCATAACCGCCGTGCACTTTTGATACCATAACTTTTATGTGCCGTCGAAGATCTAATGGTTATTTTTTATCTCTTGGATCTTCAATTGCGGAATCTGATGAGTCGCTCATTATTGCTCAAAGTCTCAGACCACAAAATGCTGCACCGTATACTTTCATGGCAAAGCCAATATACTCTCAATGGCGCCACTATACGTATTACCAAACTTCTTTGCGCCTGACGTTTGAGAGTCACGTGACGACGCCGACAGTGGTTTCCTAGTGACACTGACATGCAATAGCAGTATTTCCAGTGACGTAATCTTCCCTAGTTGCCACCAACGCGGAATGAATTAATTATGGTAGTAGATAACCGTCTGGGCGCTTCTGCCACACTTTTATGACGTCCAATATGATAATATCACATCATTAAAAGTATACCCTGTCAGTTTCGTACTGAAAAAGAGCGAAAGTATAGGACTGAAATCCTGTATTCGCAAGAAAAGAACGATCGTACAGCGCGCACGTGGCAACGAAGCGTGGTCACTTTACTTCTGACGACACCCAACTATCAACCGCAAAGAAGAATGATTTAACGTACTGGCGAAGGAATGTCCAGAAATTTCAAGGACACCGCGCATGCAGGAAACCTACACGGGGCACCCGGCTTTACTTCCTCTCCGAAGGAAGGCGTTCGAAGGATTTTTTCGCCCTCAAAAATCCACGGCACCAATCGGTTTTAACCCGCAGACTTGGGCACAGTAGCCCCGATTCGCTTGGTTGACTACAAACGTTCTGACCGTCCGACCGACCATTCGTGGTCAACGCTAGCGCCTAAAGCCTTCAGACGATTTTCTTTAAAACTGATATGCATCGCCCTATCTAGACGAACTCGATCCATGCGAGTTTGAAAACGGATGTTTTAATTTTTGGGGTACTTTACATAAAGCCATTACATTTTCAAAATTTCTCAAGGCTCCAATTTTTTCCCTGATAGAAGAACGCTTTAAAAATTCCGTAGGTTTTATTTCCCAGGAATTCTCCAAAGGTGGTAGTGAATAAGATAGACCAAACTGCCCCCAGTGGATAGAAAAATTGTGAATTGAAATCGTAATTGAAGGATAAAATAACAAACAAACAAGATTTTTCACAGGATTTAAATCAATTTACTCGGAATACTTAGTTCCAATGAAAAAAAAAGTTTTTTACCTTGTTTTATTTTTTTAGCACATTAGCCTATGAATATAGACATTAATTATTCTTGTGATTTTCTATAGCTTGGTAAAGATGGTTTGAGAATTTTTTCAGACATTTATGCCCTATTTTGACCCTTACAATCAACATAAAAGAATGGAAAAATAGAAGAAAATTTACTTTTTTCCTTCGTTTTTTTTAAGCATATCTCAAGTTCTGTCATGACAAAAAGGACTCAATACAAATTTTAGCCCTGTAAATTTTCTGTTTCCTAAAATTTCAACTTTGTATCTATCATTTGCATCCGACAGCTCAATACAAATAAAACATAAATGTAATAATTTATAGGTTTTTAACTGCAGCCGTCATCTCGGTTGCCATCTCACAAGTTCATACTTGGTGAGCAAGCTATTATATGTGGTCTGTTCTGTGCCTGCACTAAATATAGGAGAGGAGGGTATTTGTTAATCAGAAAAATAAGCTATCTTGTTCAAATTTTTTATGGTTAAATTATAATTTTAAGTTTTGGACCCTCATTAATTTGGAATTATTTTTTTCCAGAAGAAGAAAAGTACTTTGGAAATTCTAGAAGGTTTAGAAAAGGTGAGTACTACCATGTTTCACTGATCATTTACATTATAAAGAGTAATGGTGTAACTTAATTTACTTTATAAAAATAATGATAAAGTGCAAAAACTGTGTAATTATTATAGATTTTTGATACTTCTGATACTATAGAAAAGTGGATTATCTTGATTATGTTTTTTGTCTTGTGTGAACTGTCTCCAAGTTTTCAGATGAAATTATTTAGATGTATTAGCAATCAGTAATTTCATATTGATTACTTAGGTAAACAATTTTTAATTTCTTCGATTTTCACTTGCTGTGTAAGTCACATTTCATGAATAGTCGCAATGCCCAAGTGCCTTGGGTAGTTTTCATAAACAAACTTTGTATACCAATTTTCTATGGACAAATGTGGGTAAAGCAGTAAAATTAATTACTATGATTCATGATTACCAATTTTTTTCTGAAAGAAATCTTATGTAAGTGCAACTCGTGGAAAAGTAGATTGATGATTTTTTAAAAATTTCAGTGTTCTTAAAATCAAGTTTTGCCAAACCTAAAATTCCTTCAATCAAAAATCAAGCCAAGTCTTTCAAAGAATATGTGGTGCAGAATGACATGCAAATTTTAATATGGAAATGAATATTATCCTAAGAACAGAAGTTTTATATTTTCCTGACTTTTTATTTTGATCTGAAATTATATTGCAGTAGTTCACTTTCTTTGTTAAAGAATTCTGATGAGTAAACTTCTTTCCTTTTTGAACAGGACATCATAATCTATAGAAGAATATGGACAAACAACAGAGAGACAACATAAAGCAATTGTGGGTCGTTTGGTGCTATTTAGTGTGGGATTGTACGTGTTAATGGCAGCCTTGTTCTATTCTTTTTCTTCCCAGCATCCATGTATGATCAGATTCAGTATGTGATTCCCCTGCTGCTTTTCCCTTTGATGTAAGTATCAGATGTAAATTTACCATCCTTATTTCCACATTGTTATAAGTAGTCGTCATAGCTTTTTACTGAATACTCCACTCTACTGATGCCATAGACCAGGCCTTTCCCTTTTGGGGTGGACCTGGCAATCTCATTTGAATATATCATCTTGAAGGTGTGATAATGCTTTCCTCCTACTTCACAATTCCTCATTGCTCTCCATGAAGGAATATTAACGCATTTCTTCCAGCATTTTATACTATAAAGCAGATCTTGTTCATTGACATAGTTTCGATTGAATGCTTAAATTAAACATTGCCTTGGTTTTCTTAAATTTGAGGAAAAAAGAACAATTTTGAATTGTAATCAACATTTTCTTCCGGGCTAGGGGGCCGTGGTGGAAAAATATACTTCCAAACGTTTCGTCCGGTAACTGCGACGGACATCCTCAGAACACAAAGCGGAACTGCCGTTTTGGCTACACTGAAAAGTCGGCAGTAGCTGAACACGCTTCTCTTGGCCGTGAACATGACATAAGATCCGGGGACGTGGATATTTTAGCCACCACATCTCACTACCATGCAAGGTTACACCGTGAAGCTATTGAATTCACAAACATCCCCGGAATTTCAATAGAAAGGAGGAGGGAGTAAAAATAATCCGGTTTGGATCCCCGTTCTCCGCCACGACAAAACAAAACCTATTTACAAACAAACACGTGACAGTAGTCGCGTAGGCACGCGAAAACATAAGTCACGAACACGTAGCGAGCGTCTCCGCCATATCGCCCTATCCGAGCCTATCAACAGCCGGCCCCCACCACAAGTCCCGCTGGTACGAATATCCCCGCGGACCGGGCGGCTCCATCAGTCATCGAAGTGGATTTCTTCGTCCGAGACATCGCCACTGAGGATGTCCGTCGCAGTTACGGAAACGAAACGTTTGGAAGTATGTTTTCCTATAGGACCACGGCCCCCTAGCCCGGAAGAAAATGTGATTTATAACTCCGTCCGTGAAAGCCTACATTGTTATATAAATTTTGAATTGTTTTGTATTTCTTGGTGTATGAGTTCGAGTAATGAATTTGGAGAAAATAAAAGAAACTGGAATCTATTGTTATTGATGTCAAATGTTAGGACGTTTAATGGTTTGTAGAAATAAAGAAATAATGAACAAAATAAGAAATAAGTTAATAAATCAAATAATTAAAAAAATGCATGTTTTATAAAATGAGAGAAGAGAGAGAAATGATGGTCTGAAATGGTAGGACTATACATTTTTGGGATACTAAGTCCTCGGATAGCATGAAGGATGCCTTTTCCTTTTTTCCTTAAACTATGACATTATTTTCCCCTAATGAAATTGGTTTGTTAAAGACAATCTTGAAATAAGGTGTTCTACAATTTGTCAAAACTCCGAGTAGTTTTTGCATAATTTTCCGTTACAATATAGGCAATTTTATAACAATTATTTTTTCAAAAACGGCCCCAATTTTTTAAAAATTTCGTCATATGTATTAAAAAACAGTAAAAGCCAACTGCATCTGTTGCCGTCCCAAGTACATAAAAAAAACAACTCTCTCCTTTTTTGGTTTCCTAATAGTAGAACTGAAATAATACTTTAAGATATTAAAGAAGAATATAACCTCATCCTAAGTTGCGATTTTCATTGAAACATTCGTAGCCGTTCTTAAGAAACTGTGTTAAAGCTCTAGTGAAATAAGAAATTCCAAACTCTTTGTCACAGAAATCTATTGTGTTTACCAATAACATCAATGGAAGTAATTTAAAGCATCTCCACTCACAAACGCAATAATGTATACATTTGTGTAATTTTTTAAAAAACAAAAGAATGTAGCAAAATAACTTTTATGTCATCTTCAACAGTGCAATTAGCACTATCTATATGAAAAGTTTGAAGAAAATATTGGAGCCATTTTTGAAAAAATGGCTTTTGAGCTATTCTGAAAATACTTTATATGACACTTAAAGCACATGCACTCATAAATATAATAATGTGAACAAATTGCCACTAATGTAAATATTAATGACGTGGGAGATAAAAAAAAAATCGTAACTTTTGAAAAAATAAACGCCATATTGCTCTATTCTTTGTTATGTCATCGCATAGAGTACATTGGAGAGTATCCTAAGCAAAGTGTAAAGAAAAAATTTGGAGCAGTTTTTGAGAAAATCTTGTTTTATTTTTTCTTTTTAAAATTGAACATGCTGCACGCAATATTGCGTGAAAACTATTAAACTTTGTTTTAAAAATGCACATGACATTACGAAAGAACTAATTATGGACAATAAATTCCATTTGAAGGTAAATCTCTATCTTCAGTTTTTTTTAGTTGTAGGAAGACGCCGAAAAATTCAAAATTTTGCAATTTTCGAAAATTCAGAGTTAGCCATGAAAATTCGACCTATGCCACATTTATAATTGTATTTTACTCTATTTGTACATGAAATTTAAAGAAAAAATTTGGTGCCATTTTTTAAAAAATTTTGGAAATGTCTGGGGGGCTTCATGTAAGTACCTCCAATTTTAAAGAATGATTTTCAGAATTGCAGTGTCTTGAGTGGAGCCAGATCGATTATGGAATGTCCATTTTGGAAAAATTCTACATATGGTTTAGGCGCTAGTGGTGTTCACGGACAGATGTTTTGAAGAAAAAAAACAAACAACAATACATTTTTCGGTATCAGGGGCCCCAAAACATGTATTTTCTGTTGAAATCTTGAAATTGATTTTCCGCAGCGTTACATAACTTTCTCTATATAATGTGTATACTCCATATACACGGAAGTTTAAGAGAAAGAAAGAAAAAGTAATGTGTAATTTTTTGATAAAATGTGTAGTTTTCGCATAGTTTTCTGTTTGAAAGTAATGCAGATTATAAAAAGAATATTTTCCTAAAAACCTCTCCAGTTTGTTGTTTTTTATTATTTTTTTTCCTCCCACTGATAAAACAAATGATGCTTAAAAGAATGGCACAGGTCCCATTTTTGTGTATCTGCCCATCAGAGCGAGTACATGTCGTAGCTGTAAAGTGTGAGTCAACTTGATGGACTAGCATTCTTCTTCCGCTTTTTTCAGGATCATCATAAACTTACATCAAAATTCTTTTGGTCTTGAATGTTTGAATTATAATGCCTGATATCTACGTAATAGTTACTGTCATTTTATCTTAATTTTTAAGTTTATAGTTTCATAATTCTTCACATGTCAGTTAATAGTTTGTAAGTGTGGGAGATTTTGTGTTGTTTTTCAAAAAACCTTACGAACTTTTATCCTGTGTCCACAGATTTACTGGAATGACATTGACAGTGGGAAACATATCTTTGTTGTTTCAGTTGCAATTTGAAAGAGAGGAAGGGAGGAAAAAAAGAAAAATGAAAGATAAACACATTTCCGTCTTACGAATTCCAGATTATGTTAAAGAATTTTGAATGTATAAATTTTGTGATATCATTAAATAACAAGAAATAAAGTACTTAAAAATTTTCACATTTATGCTGACTCAGAGGGAATTATGAGCTCTGAACATATTTTCGCTCTCTGCAAACAGTGAATCATACTAAATTAAAATATCCGTAATTATTATCATTAATTATGGTAACGTTACTTTTATAAATTTTAAACTTTTGTTTAGAATTGTATTCGTCAAGCGATTAGTATCCTGTGGTATAGACGCAAAATCTCCAGAAACCAAGTGAAACTTGGTGATATGAGGAAACAGAAAAAGGAACTACTGGAAGAAGTTATGGAATAAAGAAACATACAAAGTTGCTCGTCAAATCTTGGAAAAATTTGCTCCTGAACAATTGCGCAAACCAAGTGTAAGTTAATTTCTTTTTTGAGTCTTCTCTTATGTTTTGCTTCATTGCTGAAAATAATGTCGTGGTGACTGTCATATAAATTTTTGTATTTGTGATTTTAATTTTTGATTTTGGTGACATAAACATTTTGGTTAATTCATACAGACTTGTTGAAGAGTGCAATGACCATTGTACAGATTTGAGATAATTTGATGTGTTATAGTCGGTTAATTTTACCCAATTACATAAAGGACTCCTTAGATTTTGAAACTAGGAGAGTGTGGGCCATAAAATCTGTAATATAACTTTAGAAAGGAAGTGAAATCTTTGTTCACAACTTATTGAATATGTTACAAAAAATGTTATTTTGTCAGCAAAATTCTACAATCTATTTTATTACTTCCTGTATTAAATGGTTGGGTGGATGAGTAGCCCTGAGTGCAGACTTGCTACTGTAATGATAATCAATTGCAATGTAGATCATTACAGCTCCCACAAATATTGACAGGATGTTAGTATTGTTCCCCTCTTGATTCTCCACTAGTGTCCTCCTTCACTTGTTTGCTTCTCAATTCTAAGCTAGTGCCCTCAATCCTTCTCTTGTTTCTTTCTCATTACTTCGCTCTTTTCTTTCTCTTGTTTCCTTCTCACTCCTTACCTACCATTCACTTGTTTCCTTCTTGAAGGACTCATTTAATTTTTCTTTCCTTCGTATATATATATATATATATATCATCACAAAAATGTTTTGTGAGTTTTTTCACAAAAGAAAAGGTTTACATATATATATTATTGTGGACACACAAAAAGTACATTGAAATATCTCTTTATGATCAGCTTATCTTGTCACTGTTCTGATCCTTCTGATTTAACTAATAATTAGAATTTAGTTTTGATCTTTCAATTTTTCAATTTACTTTCACTGAAGTATGGAAATATGTCTTGGGCTGCAAAACTGCAATGATTATAATTTTAAAATCGATGTTAATTTCGATGTTTCCCCATTAATTTATTCACTTTCTGTTCTTAAATGTACAATCTGCATTTATTCTCTCCAAACTACAGAGGTGTAGATATGGATCCAAATTGTGGATTGTATGCAATATTCTTTGACGTTGTAAATTATTGACTTTATGCATCTTTAATTTCATTTCATAACTTCATTGTTATGAAGAATCAAAAACTTCAAAAGCATTCTTGAAAATGTAAAAGAAAGAAAGAAAGTCTTGCCTTAAGAAAGCTTATAGAAAAAGAGTAGTTCCAAATGTCAATGAAAAATGTATTTGTCACAGGAAAGATATCTTACAATTTCTGAAATAAATTGTATTAAAAAATTAAGGATTGTGGGTTAATTCATGACCAAAATTTGTGTTCTGAAGAAAATTAACACTAACAAGGGAACACTTGTAATGGAATGTACTCCTGTTTTGATTTTTTTCTAAGGATGTTTTCTTTTGTGTTATTCAGCATTTGTATAGCCACTCTTTGTGCATGTATTACTGTTGTGTGTATTCTACGGTTTCTAATATTGTTAAAAATATTTTAGAATTTTTTAAATTTTCGTAATATTCATATTTTGAATTTCCATTAATTGTTTGATGAGCTTATTTAATGTTATATTTTTCTCCAAAGTAATTTGTGATTTGGATGGCTCAAGGCGGTTTGACAAAGTAGTCCAAAGGGCCATGAATTGACATTTCCCATAGGAAAAGATATTTGTTTTGTATCTGTCTGGTATTGTTGCAGGTGGTTAAAAGGTTCTAATTATTTTTTTGTTCTATAAATAAGTAGTTAATATCCTTGTTCTGAATTGTAAACATACAGCATATTGAAATTAAGTTTTTTGATTTCTTTTATTGTAATTTAATAATAGTTGAAATGCTAATATAGAAATGCTGGGAAAATCATATAGCCAAGCATGCTTGATGATTATATCAGGTCATGTTTTGGAAATTGGGAATGGTTAGCCAAGGTAATTAAGAAATAGATTGAACTCCAAGGCATTGGAAACAATGGAATTGAAATTTTAAGCCAGATTGATCCAATAAAATAATTTACATTAGTTATATTTGACCTTCCAGTGGTTAAAATAGAAATTATATTCAATGTGTTTTCAGGCTGCTACTACTAGTTCAGTCCTTGCACGAGCTGGATTGGAGCCTGGAAAATTTTCAAACCAACTTGCTCTGAGCCAAAGAAGTGTAGTCCAAAGCACTCAGACAGCAACTTCCGGTACAGAACTACGCCGTCGACCTGTAGGACCTCAATTAATTTCATCATCAGACCGCTTGCCTCCTCCAAGGCCACTTGGCTCAGCGCCGGGCAGTCCCCGTGTGTCATCTTCTGGGATCCTCCCTGCCGGACAAATGATGACAAGTGAGTCAACTTCAGTGGTCTCCCCAGTTCCTGGATCAGCTACAGACTCTATAGGTACTATTGCAGCACCTGTGGGTACTGCTACTCCTGCTGCTGTTGCTTCTCCTGACGCTTCTGCTACTGCTGCCACTGATAAGCCTGATGTTGATTCTGAGGACGAGGATGTTGATGATAATAACGATAGCAATGAAGCTGACAAAGATACTGCTGCTGGTGCTGAAGTAGCTGATAATAGAGGGGAGAAAGACACAGAGGAAGGGCCTCGTAAGGGTTAGTGGGCATGATGGCGAGTGGTGTGCCTGAGCGAGCTTGTTTTTATTGCCGTTTCAGTTGCTTGTGACTTATGTTATGCAAGTTTTCGATTTATGATTGCATTTTGAATTCTAAATTCACAATTTTATTTGCCCGTCTTTTACGTTTGACTTGATTCTCGTTATTTCTTTTTGTTTTCTTTCATATTTCAATCTCCTTATTGTTTTATCGCATTTAACTCTATCTTGTCCATTCACCTCACCACATCTTGTTTTCCATTTATCACAGTCACTTATTGTTCCTAATATTTACTTTTTTATAATTTTCCTTGATTTTGTCTTTTTTCCTTGTCAATTCATTGCATTTCGCATACTTCTGCTGTCCTAATTTTATTTTTTATTTATACTTTTACCCAATATCTTTTTATCCCCTCTTCATATTTTCTTGTTTGAATATTTTCCTGTTTTTCTTTATTTTTTCTTGTTTCACTTTTTACTTTCCCAATTTTGTGCCATTTCTTCTACTTACCATTCCATGTCAATCACCTCATCTTATATTTTTTTTCCAATAATATTCTTGTATTTTCGAAAGTAAATCTTGATAATTGTGAATTTGTATTGATCACTTCATTGATATTCAGGGCACAAATTATACTATAGCATGTTTGCATAAGTCATTAATAGAAATGTCATCATTTTGATGGGTAGAGATTGTCTCTCTTTCAAGTTTTGTTTATATTTCAAAGTGCTCTGTAAGGTGTTTAAACCCATCGTAATTTATTCAGGAGAAAGGAGCACCTTGTAAATCCTGCATGTATACTCATATGTAAGATTTTCATACAAAGATATGTAAAGATTGCAGTAACTTGACTGTTTACTTTATGGAATATGCCATATTTATTTGTAAATTAATTTCCCTCATGCCTGATAATTTCATGTTTGTTTTACTGATGATTATGTATGTTATTAATATCAACAATTATGTTCAGTTAAAATAATAGTAATATAATAGTAGTAGTAAAATAAGTAATAAATAGTAGTAAAATAATAGATTAAAACATTTTAGACAGGATCGTCTCAGCCATCATCTTCATACCTACTACATTTTGTTTCACATTCCATTTTTTCCAATGTTGAAACTTACATCGTTTTACAAAAGAAAGATACATTGTACTGTTAGTCAAATTAACAGTAAAGAAGATTGCCAGACAGCACCCATACCTACTCCTCTAAAAAAGTTCAGTCCTTGTACTTTTAGTGCATTTGCAAAGTATCAGAAATCTCAATTTGATCTTAATTGGCAAACATTCATATAATTAAATTAAATAATGAAATGGAAAAAAGGAAAGGTCCGTACATCATGATCATTTAGTATGTATCTAGAATACTTGTGCTGTAAAACAGTGTTCATTTGGGTAATCCATTTCTCGTTTTCTACATCCCTTAATTTAAAATAATGAATGCTCCTCTGATTTTGGGCATTATAAGTTTTGTGTAATAGTATTAGGATAATTCAGCTAAAGAACAGCATGTATATATTTTCGATGCATGCTTATCTTGCTTCATTTTTTGTTTTTGTTTTGTTTGATTCTGTTCACACTGAAAATGAATGGAATATGCTGTTCCACATTACATAAATAGAATTATTGTTTGTTACTGCTATTCTTTGGATAGCAGAAATGTCTACACATTGTTCGTATTTACTGAAAACTTTTACTTGTGTGTGTGAATAATCCTTCTCTGCAATCATAAGGCTTGATTTGGAAAACTAATTTCAGGTTCTCTCCTTTGTATTCCAAGAAATGTAAAAAGGTCAAATCAGTTACAGTTGTGGGGTGAAATTTGAGTTATTTTTAATCTACATTTAAATTACCCGTAATATTGATAAGTGCATTGTCTTTTAATTTTAAAATTGAGGAGAAAACTACTGAAACAATATTGTACTCTGTACATTTTTCTAGAGATTTTCATGTACAATACAATACTTAATAACTGGAAAGAAAAATCGAAAGGATTCTTTTAGGGTACATTATTGTCAATTTCTCATTACATTTTAAATTTAATTTGTTATCCAAAAATCTGAACAACACATTGCAACATGCTTACATTTTAAATACTAAAGACGAAGATTGATATATAGTATTGATCCACCACTGTGGTAGAAATTGAACTATTTAAATTTTATAGTAGCATCTAAAAAAGGTCAGTGTCTGTTTTTGTTGTTTTTATTTCCTAATAAAAATGTATTAGTTATAATGAATGATATTTATTTAGACTCACTGATGTTCTTGAAACAAATTTATATCGACGATTTTTTGGGATCTTGCTTATGTCACAAAAAAGGTTCAATTATTTGATTATTGAAATCTTATTCACAGAAAAAGATGAAGATTGAAGTAAGAAACCATTTAACATTTTTATATTAGTTATATCCTTTAAGTATAATTAACATTTTTTTATTCACTCTGCTTTCACTTACTACGTTGCCTTACTACGTTTACATAGTAGAGAGAGAGGACTGCAATACTGCGGTGGGTCGGCAATTTTTGGACTAAAAATATCGTTGCTATTTATAGTAAATCACTTCTAACTTGTTTAGTTAGGATCCAAGTCTTGTGGGTCCTTGATACCTAACAGATGCAAAATAGTTAAATACTTGTGATTTATAAATGGATCAGATAAATGTAGGCGATTCGCTGCAGTTTTAAAAAATTTATGTTGGGCAGTTTCTATTTTTTGAACATGGGTTTGAAAAGAGGGGGATCATACTACTGATGAATACATCAAAATAGGTTTGACTAGCATTAAATACATTTTCAATGTACGAGGATCATGTAATTCATTACAAGTCCTTCTAATGAAGCTTGGTAATTGATTAGACTTGTTAGTTGTATGATCTATATGGTGAGAAAATGTCAGTCAAAAATAACTTCTAAATCTCTGATAACATCTACCTTCTCAACTGAATTCATCAAGTAGTCATGTACAAAGGGAACTTTAAAGCATGAAAAATTAATAATTTATATTTATTGGGATTTAAAACAAGGTCTTTATTGGTACATTTTGCAAATCTATTAAGTGCAATCTGTAATGTGATTATAGCATTCAATTTCTGTACGTATTCTTTCATATCATTATTTCAATTTCATTATGATTTTATTAATAATTTAATATTTTACATGAAACCTTAACATTTTCAAAATTTTCTCAAAAATAACTCCTAAGTTTTGTGATAAAACATTGCCCTCAAGTGGCATAGGAGAATGCCTAAAAGATTGTCACCAGTTTCATTTTCATTGACATCTTAATTTTTCGAAAATTGCATAAGTTGAAAATTTTTTTCAGCATCTACCTACAACTACAGTATTGAAAATAAATACTTTTTTCTTGTTGTTCAAAGACATCTTAAATTAAGGTTGCAAAAAAAAATGAACGTTGTTAAAGTGTAATATAGATGACAGATATTGTCTTCTTAAATAAAATTTGTTACAAAAAAAAAATCTTTAAATAAGGTCATGTTTTGTAAAAGAGTATATAATTTCTGCTTGAAGTTAATGCAATTTATAATTTTTTTTTCTTAAAAAATGGGTTCAAAAATTTTTCCTCTGATAAAGTAAAGGACACAAAAAATGGCACAAGGCCTCATTTTCATTGAACTCTAAATTTTCAATGTGGCTACTTTCTGCAAAACATGGAAAACCAGGAAAAAACAAAACTTCGTTGTTCTGGAAAAGTCTTTGAAAAATCAGGGAATTTGTGGATGAATCAACCACTAGTTTTTTAAGTATCAGGAAAGTTGAATATTGCCATGTTAATGGTGGTGTAGCGGTAACATGCTTCACGTTTTGACTTGAAGGACCTGAGTTTGGACCTGAATTTGAATTTGGGTGCAGAGCAAAAATATTTGTAGATAAATAATTTTGCAGATTCATGTAGTATTATAATATTTTGAAACCATTATTGGTTTTTATGAGAAAATTTTGTTCTGTTGTTGCGTTGGTTATTTTCAACATTTTTATAATTGAAATATCATCAATATTAACTCAAAAGGGGCAGCAGAATAAGAAGCAAAAGTAAAATCATATTTGAAGTGTTAAAAAACAAGTTTTATCACTGGATTTAAATCAGTTTACCCAGAGTACTTTGCACAAATGAAAAAGTGTTTTTTAGCTTCTTACATCAATTAAGCATTTTTTTAAAGTACATTATGCCTATGACTATTGACTTTCATTTTTACAATTTTCTATAGAAGATAAAGATATTTCAAAAAATTTTTTCAGGCATTTATATTCAATTTTGACCCTTATAATCAAGAGAAAAGAAAGGGGAAAAAAGAAAAGAATTACTTTATACTTTTGTTTTTTAAGAATATCTCTTGTTCTGAACATCATAAAAAGATCTCAGTACAAATTGTAGCCCTGTAAATTCTCTACAGTTTCCCAAAATTTCAACCTTTTCTCTTATGATTTGCACCCAACAGCATTAATAAAATTGTTTTTTAATAGTTTCTTCATATTATTTTATAATGTGTTTTTATTTTATGTTCATTAGAAAAGATAAATTATGAAAAAAATGGGAAGATTAATATTAACACCTATTTGTATTTGAATATTTAACGAATTAAGATTTTAACTAAAATAATGAGTTTATGTACATTATTCAGAATACTGTTGTTGCTTTGATTTCAGTTATTTAATAATAACTTTAACTCTTGTTTCTCTATGTAGCATGGGCATGAAAATTGAAAGTTTGCAAATGCTCAGTAAACAACCGTTTTTGAATTGCATCTTGCAACAGAGATTTTCTTTCCGTATATAAACATGTGTTGCTACAAAAATGAATACATGCTTCAGAAAGAACATTAAATTAGTTCAGTGTTTGAAAAGCACGAGATACAATATTTGTGTGTAGCAATGGTTCTTTAAAAAGGCATTTCAATTCATTCTATTTTATAAATCTTATTAACCTGTACTTTTGTATCATGAATCATCACTTCATTGACATGATGGTTCTGATATTGATAGAGGTTCCTACAGTTTCGACAGGCGTTTTTGCTTCTTAAAGCTTTCTGAATCTTGCAATATGGAACAGCAAACTTTCTGATGTAGATGTGGATGGCAGACTTTTTTGCATCTGGTGATGTTAAACCACATAACTTAAATAACAAATATTGCACTCATGGTAAATCTGCACATTGTAATATAGAACCAAATGGCTTGTTTCCAAAATCTACTGCCTGAATAAAAAATGTGGATAACTGCATCTTGTAGTGACTGCAGCTTAACGTATATTTGAACATTTCAAATAATATTTAATACCATTTGTAACAATGTTATATTTTGTTTATAAACTCATTATTTTTAATTAAAATCTTAATTTGTTCAATAATCAGATTACATTAGGTTATAATATTATTCTTACAATTGGTTTATTTATTTAAGGTGCAGTACAGTAAGGTACAAGCAACAGTACAATCTAATGTGGCCTGAATCAATGCTAAACATAATTAATTATTTTTTACCATCGCATAACATCCCAATAATTGACACAATTCTTGAAAAGGAGGGACAGAGTCCGCTTATCAATGAAGTCCATTGCCTTCCTCATTGTAGAAACCATCATAAGCTCTTTTGAACATCTGAAGGCCAGGTGCCATCACCATGTTCTGCAGTAGTACGTTCCAGGTGTCAACAAGTCGGTTACCTATGAGGTTCTTGTACCGCTTTAGATTATGTCTAGATTTTACCAACTTCTAGCTATGATCTCGTAATTGTAGATTTCCAGAGCACTGAAAAATGCTAGTAAGATAGAGTTGTAGTGTCCGTGCAAGATCTTGAATGTTTCATATATATTGTCACGATGTCCCCTAGCAGCAAGAGTCAGAACCCGAGTCTTGTCAGTGTTGATTAAAAGCCATGTTCTTGAGGTCTCTAGAGATGCATGTGGCTCTCCATTGTACATTTCCAAGAGATTTATGTCCTTGAGAAAGTAAGGATTCCAAATTGCAGTGCCAAATTCAACTATCGGGAGAATGTAGGTTCTATATAATGAGGTGAATACATTGCTTCTTATTGTGTTAAAGGCTTTACGCTATGTAAATATAGCCTTGTTAGCCTTTTTTGCGATGTATCTCAAGAGGTTTTCCCTTTTAGGTCATTAGAGATCATAATCCCTAGATCCTTCATGACCTTGATTTCAGACAAGTTCCTTCTACCTATTTGGTAATTTCGCTTTGGGTTAGATCTTCCAATAGACATGACCATACATTTTGTTTCATTCAGGTGTAACATCCAAACTCTCAACCACTCACAAACACTATTCAAGTCGTCTTGAAGGTGGAGATGATTCACCAGAGGGTTAGCGTAGAATTTGATGTTATCAGCATACATCTTGAAGTAGGAGAGCATTCTGTTCGGCAGGTTGCTAGTATACAGGATGAATAAGATCAGTCCCTATACTGAGCTCTGGGGATATCCACTGTTGATTCTCTTGAGTGACGACTTATTTTCTCCAATTCTTACAGAAAAACGGCGATCCTCAAGGAAATACTGTATCCAATGCAAAACCGCTCCGTTATGCCAAAGTGAGCAAGTTTGTGATACAGTCTTCGGTGCGGTTTCCTTGTCGAAATCTTTGGAGTCAAAGTCCAAGTAGATATCTGTAGGGTTGCCATTATCTAGATCCATTCTCCAGTCTTGCAATGAAGATAGTAGGTTTGTAATTACAGATCTCCCTGGTACGAAGCCGTGTTGGTGTGGTGGTATGCGTCCGGTTCTCAAAGTAAAGTCGAGTATTTTGTCCAATAGAATCCGCTCAAAGACCGTGCATACCAAGCTGGTTAAGCTAATTGGCCTGTAGTTGGTGTGATCCAGCTTACTACCTTCCTTAAAAACTGGTGTAATATTAGCTATTTGCCAGTCTTTCAGTAATACTCCGGAGTCAAAGGAGTCTCAGAAGATTTTACATAGAGCTAGAGCAAGTTCTTGTGCGCATTCTTTCTGTACAAGGGGTGTATACCATCTGGACCAGCAGAAGAGTTAGGATCTAGCGATACGAGAACGTTGTAAACATCTGCAACATGTAAGTCAATGTCTTCTCATGTTTCCTCAGAAAGAGGTGAAGATGTAGATGGAGAGAATTGTTTGGTTCTAATGTGTAGAAGCTTGAAAACTTTCTGCAAAGACCTCAGTGACATTACTAGGATCTGAAGCAGTTTCCCCATCCCCTTTCGGAGGGTATGCGGAATAGAAACTTTGAAAGAAATCTGTTCACGGATGTACGAGTACAGATGCTTGCCCTTGGCAATATTTTGTTCATTATTTAACTTTTCTAATAAACATGAAATAAAAAAATTGAAAAACTACAAAAACTAAACCTAATATATATATATAATATATATATATATATATATTTATATTTATTGTTGTTGTATTGCTGTTGTATTTATATGAACTGCCAGGTGCAAATTATAAGATAAAGTGGGAATTTTGGGAAACTGTAGATAATTTAGATGGCTTGTATTTTGCCCTTTTAATGATCTATGTCAGAACATGAGATATATTCTTATAAAACAAAGGTTAAAAGCTTTTTCTTTTATTCTTTTTTTCCTCTTTTTTGCTGATTGTAAGTCAAAATCATATATAATGTCTGAAAAAATTCTCAAACCATCCTTATGGTCTCATAGAAAATCACAAGAAAGATTAAAGTCCATATTGATAAGTGTAGCATGGTTAAAAATTGAATCTGATTTTAAAAAATTTTCTTTTATCAGCGCAAAGTACTCCGGGCAAATTGATGTAAATCCGTCGAAAAGCTTGTTTTTTTTACGCTTCAAATAGATTTGCAACATAAAAAATTTTATTCCCAGGGGCACTTCTGCCAGTCTTATTCCACTACCCTCTTGTTTCAAGAATATCAGTAAGTCTGTGAATAAATGTGATTCATTATAATTGTTAATGGTAGCATTATTTTATTATAATATTAATTTGATGATAGGTGATTATAGTATAAAGTGATTTGATGATAAACAATATTTTGAACACATTTTCTGCTACAAAACCATTGGCCTTAACTTTGGGGAAAAATGCATTCATGCACATGCATTGTTTTAATTAATGAAAAGGACATTAATCAGTGGCACACCAAGGGAGGGGGGAGGGGATCTTCGCCAGTGGAGCACATAAAAATATAGCTTATAGCTTTCACTAATTTTCTTTATTAACAAAAGTCAATCAATATATCAAATGTTTTTTTTTTATAAATACAGTAAAACCCCGCTATAAGAGACCCCGTTATAAGAGAATCCCGCATATAGGAGACAAAATTCACGGTCCTGAGGTCAGTTGTATATTAACAATGCATTTATTTCCCGCTTTTAAGAGACCCCGTTATAAGAGATTCTGGCGTATAGTGGACAAGATTCTATTCCCCGCCGTGCGTTTCTTCTTGCTTGTAAGAGACAAGGCGTGGAATTTTCCTCCAGGTGACTCAGGAACTTCCTCAGCCTGGTAAGGGTTGGGACAACGTGCTTAAAATAGGCTCGAGCAGGGGTTCGCAACACCAGTGCCACCGGCGGGGGGGGGGGGTGGTGCGAAGTTCTTGTGAAGAAAGCTCATTCAGTAAGCTTCGTGTCTTTTGACACAAGAAAGATGCCTATAGTGTGACTTTTGTGACTGTACCTAAGGTATCAACTGTTTACGGTTTCATTCAATCGGAAGCTTGTGTCGCTAGTGACGTCACGATGGTGACTTTCTAGCTCCCGATTGGATGAAACAGTCAGCAGCTGATACCTGCGAGAGGCAGAGTTGAATAAATCACAGTATTTTGCTTTTAGGTGTTTTGACCAGTGTTTCCAATAGTTACTTTCTCGTGTACGTACATATATACGTAATGTAGAGAAAGTAATGTAATGCAGCAGAAAATCGACTTCAAGATTTTAACAGAATGTGAGGTCCCCTGATACCGAAAAGGTTTGTTTTTTCTTACAAAACTTCCCTTCGTCCGTCCCGTGAATAACACTAGCGCCAAAACTATTCGTACATTTCCCAAAATGAATATCCCGCCATTGATCTGTTCCCGCTCGGCACTCTGCAGTTTTGAAAAACATTCTCAATTTTTGTGGGTACTGTACATGAGGCCCGTGGGACATTTTCAAAATTTCCCCAAAAATGGCTCCAAAATTTTTCTTTAAATTTCTTGTAAGAATAGAGCTCTATTCACTTATAGTGGTGGCGTTGTTAGGATTTCACTGTTAACTCTAAATTTTCGAAAATTGAAAAAAGCTTACAGCTACAAAATTGAAGATAGACATTTTTTCTTATAATAAAAATTTTACTCTATAATTAGGTCTTTCATTAACGTTATGTACTAAAAAAGAAGTTTTTACATAATATGGAGTGAAATAATAAACATTTACAAAAACAAGATTTCCCAAAAACGGTTCCAAATTTTTTCTTTCAACTTTTGGTATGATAGTTATGAAGGTACTTTATAAGACTTAACATAATTTTGCCTATATTCATTTGTTTTGTCAAAAATTACACAAATGTAATTTTTATGTCAATATTTACATTAGAGGCGATTTGTTCACATAATCCATTTATGAGCACATATGCTTTAAATGTCATAAAGGGCTCTGGAATCAACTAAATAATGTTTCCTCAAGTTTAAAATAAGTGTACAAATCATTCTAATCCACTAAAAATATGGTAACATCTCATTAAACACCGTCAAAAACGCATTTCCCACTTATAAGAGTTCCATAAGAGACAAAATTCCATTCCCCCAGGTGTCTCTTATAAAGGGGTTTTACTGTATGAAATCATGTCAACAAATAAAAGACATTTAATATTCAACATAAATGAAAAAATCTTAAAAGAAATATATCTACTAAGGACACTTTACTGCACCCACAGTCCTCCCCACTAACTAGAAAATTGTGGATGTGTGTTTGATATTAACCATAAAAGATCTGATTTTGAATTTTATGGTGTTTCTGTTTGCAAAAGTGCATGAAATGATATCATTTACTTACCACCTCTCACTTGCAAATTTTATGCCAAATGTGTAATACGCAACATAGTATGATATTTCACTGAGACACCAACGCCCCAGTACATTTTCTTTTCTCACTGCACAGTGTCATTCACATTTCTTAACTTAAAAACATTCTATTTTAACCTTGAAAAATAGTATATTAAACAAAGAATGAGTTTCGCTTATAAGTGTGTGTTTTCAGGAGCAGGAATATCTCCGTCACCCATGAGGTTGACTCGTCCATTCTTCCACGAGAGCGCACGGTGATGGATCGTCTTGTTGAGTACCTTGTTGGTGATGGAATTAATCAAAGATATGCTCTTATATGTCGCAACTGTTGTTCCCACAACGGAATGGCATTGAAAGAAGAATTCGAGTATTTGGGTAAGGAGTATTAGTTTCTTTATGTAAAGAGAGATATTAAAATAAATTTGTGAAAGACTGCCTTTTTAAAGTTAATAATTCTTTTTAAAAAGTCCAATAATTTGTAGGCAGACTCAAAATAACATATTTTTATTTTACAAATGTCCCAACGTTTCAAAGGTCAATTGCCTTCATCATCAGGGTAAGAAATCTGCATCCATGAATTTGCGTATAAATCTTTAGTTGAAATAATTATGTTTGTTTCTTCCTTATTGAAAACAATTGATTCAATTGATGCAGATTTCTTACCCTGATGATGAAGGCAATTGACCTTTGAAACGTTGGGACATTTGTAAAATAAAAATATGTTATTTTGAGTCTGCCTACAAATTATTGGACTTTTAAAAGAATTATTAAGGAGTATTAGTTCTTTTTATTTTAGTATGTAGTGTTGAGAACTTAAGTAATGTATTAATGTTGACATTTATTCTTTAAATTTGACTCTTCAGGGAGTACATTACAAAAATAGTGATAAAAATTTCAAATGAAAAGTTTTGAGATACAAATGAGTTGTATTGTTAAGTTACATAACATCATAAATATCAGTTATCAGATTATTTATTTTTATTTATGATATCTCAGTTACTAATTTCCAATACATGCAGAAATTTAAAGAAAAATTGTGCAGCTTTCAACCATGTAAGAGATATTTAGAGGTTTCATTAGATACTCATAAACTTGGAAAAATCCAAAAACAATCTGTTTCGATTTTGACTAAAAATGGCAATATTTGATTGTTTGTCAATTTTCATACTGCACATACCTACGGAATTCTGATAGTGTGTCACTGCTAATAACACAGTTAACATCATTTGATATCAAGGTAGAGGCAGTCAGCCAATAAATATTTGCTATTCATATGTCGCATTACGAAGCAGCAACTTCTCTGATATATAAAGAATTGTTGTACTGTAAATACTATACCATGTTATTGCAGTATTCATGAAGACTGTTTTTCTTAAATATTTAATGTATTGCAGTGTTATACCAGAGTATTTTATCTATTGTATTTATTGTTCCTGAGCTGTATGTGTGGTACTTATTACTTTCTCACCCCACTATGTACTTATGTAGTAACTCCCTTGTAAACTCAACAGTTTTCTATGAAAAGTAGCTCAAAATTCTGCATTATCGGAAACACTCAAATGGTATTTTCTCATAAATGGCTCAAAATTTTTTCTTCAAACTTTTTGAACGGTTAGTGCTAATTGCTCTCTTTAATATGACATAAAGTTCATTTTTGGGGTATTTTTTTTTTGTTTTACAAAAATTACACAAATGTAATTTTTTTTAAAGAACTCTCACTCCATTAGTATGTACATTTTCAGCATTTTGTACACACTATTGTGTTGAGTATGAGTTAAAGTGCTTCAAATGATTTCTAATGAAATTTTGAAAAAACTAAAAAATTTTCTGTGAAAAAGAGCTTCAAATTTCAAATTTTAAGGTAATGGTTAAACGCCATTTTCTTACAAATGGTTCCAAATTTTTCAAAGAAAATTGTCATTTAGGACGAGGTTTTACTGTTCTTTAATATTCTTAAATAACATTCTGTTCTACTATTAGAAACCGAAAAATTAAGAAAATGTTAAAAAATGTACTTTGGGCAGCAATAGATGGGAGCTGGCAAGAGTATGTGGTAAGTCGAAATAGCTAGCTGAGACCAAAGGAAACGGAAAACTAATACAGGAAAGTCTGTGCTATTCTGGCACCCCACTATGGTCCAATTAAATAAGTTGGTGATTGATAGTTGTGCTTCTGAAGCTGTAGCTTCATACAATATATGTATATGATTTGGTTACTTTTATAAGTATTCATTTCAAGTGTTTATTTTGTGTCCCGGGAACACATCCTCAGTAGCATGCAACCTGTGAACGTCGCTCCTTCCAATCACAACTGTCAATCACCAACTTCTTTTAATTGGATCATAGATTGCATTTTTCCTTGATTTCAATGAATAAGTCAATTTTTACCCTTTTACGTCATTTGCCTTTTTTGCTGATTTCGTCAATTTTTAGTATTATTTTAATGGTACTTACTACAAATAATATTTACGAGATGCAATAAATGTTCTTCACAGAATTACTTAGTAGACTATTTCTTCACAACAGTCCAAACGAAATGTTTGCAAGTTGACGTCACTTGAACAAAAGAAAGAAGCTTTGATTTACTCAGTAACATATCCAATAGTTTGAGTTCTTTATTTGAACTACTATTGATTAATTTTTTAATGTAATTTGTCTTTGTTTTTAGAGCATTTTTAAAACATTTTAAGAGCATTTTATTGATCAACTTTGGTGATATTTCAGGTTACAAATATTTGCCCCGAGCAAGTAAAAATATATATAAATAGAAAGAAATTACCAAAATATGTTAATATTTAGTAAACAAAAATAAAATAAAAATAAATCCAAAATAAGCAGAAATAAGGAAAAACATTCTCATTGTAAATATGCATCCTCCCTTCAAGGAGAAGGGGGGCAATTATGAATCAAGAGGGAGCAGATTAACATAAAAATAGACGTTATCAGGAATAAACAGATTAAGAAAGGAGTACACTTACACAAATAAAGGAAAACGGAATATATCACAAAGTATAAATGTGTTTTAGGGTATTCTAATTTTAGGCAGAACATTGTCATAAATGTTTATGAATAATTCAATTCCAACAGGGCATTAATGATAATGTGTGTGTTTATATGTAATATCTTCGGAATGAATCTTGAATATTTTCTGTGTTGATTATGCAAAATGGCAGGGCTGTTGAAATTAAAATAATGAAAATATTAAGGTGATGTCAAAAAATTGAGTTTAATTGTGTTCCAGTCTCCTTAATGTCATTTACATGTTCTTTAATTCTTTGTTGAAACGCATTGAAACTACATAAAAGTTTGTCTTTATCTTAAAGAGACATTTTTGACAGCCATACCATTCGATAATCAACACAGAAAATATTCAAGATAAATCTCAGGGAAATTACATACAAACCTATCTAAAGTGCTGTATAAAAATACCGCATAGTATTTCTTTTAATAAATTATTGTCCCTAATTTGTCATAAAACGTTGAAAATCAGCCATTATCTTACTTAACTCATACCAATAATTCTATGAACATTTTGAAAAAAATAGGTTTTTTCAGTATAGCCATTTAACGAAATCTGATTAGTATGGCATTACATCTATTTATCGAAATGGATCATGGTGGGGGTCCTAAAAGTGTACCTTCATACTTGTACATATGAAATGTACATACATGGCTATTGGACATTTTTGAATCAGTATGGTGGCTACTTAGAGATGTCAAAACAGAATGGTATGGTCATATTTCATCAATAAAAAATAATTTTCTACCATTTAACCAAAAAATTATCTTTGAGCTCATAATACAAGAGGGCATTAAAAATGACACTTTGAATTCAATAAGGTGTGCAGTTTGAGATGCCACATTTGTGTGGCATACAACTCCTTCATATTCTGGCTACCTAAGGAACAATACACAACAAGAATTAGCTGTGTACTCATTCTCCAATGGCATAGCTTCTTGCAACACATTCAAAAAATTGTGCAGCACAACGCCGATGCCTACATACTTATTTGCGTTTCCCTGTTCCTCATAACATTGGCTAACTTCTTAAAACGTTTTAGCTTCGAGCTTATCATAGTGGTGTTTCTTGCCATCTCCAGTGTAAGGGTGCAAGTACTCAAGCATTACTCCCACTCATGCACCAATACTGCTTAATATTCACTTTACCTTTATTAAAATAAATTAGAGAACTAGGTATTTGTAGCTTA
>JAHLJT010008446.1:201191622-201231215 GCA_031308135.1 Acheta domesticus
CTTCCCTGAGCGCCTAAAGGACATTTTTTTTACATTCTCTGGATATTTTCGTTTCCTAATGCGAGAAATGAAACCACCATCCTCTATTACCATTTTATAGGAGTAAATGTCATGACTATCCATTTTGGTCGCAGTCGTTAATCAGCGAGTGTTGGTACAGGTCTTCCGAGGAAAGCTTCCGCGGTTTGTGTCCTGGTCGCGGAATATTATTTGTCAAAATTCTCTGTTGTCACAGGAAATAATTGAGAATTCTAATAACTTTATTTAAAACCATGTGAAACCATTTGAATAACAAATATTGTTAATTACGATAAATGTACTGTAATTGTCTATATATTTGTTCAAATTTTTAACTTTGAACAATTTTTCACGTCTCGTCTTGGATTTGTAAAGCGTATGTACCATCGTATCAATTGTTTCTTTATCATGCATTTACCATTTTATAGGTCGGTTCGATTCTTTGATGGCTCTGTTCGACCCAAGCGGTGCTAGTGTGGCGTAGTGGTATAAGTGCCGGTTTCGTTAACTTTGAGTATCGGATTTCGGGTCTCGGTACAGAAAAAGTTTTCTGGTAGAATACACTTTTGCTGGTTTATGAAGTAGCGCCCTGTCGTGAATAAATCTCGTTGACTGTCGAATCTTTCGAACTGATTTACAAAATTTCACTTTGCTTTGCCAATGACTCGGCTTGCTGCGCTGTTTCCACTGCTTTGTCAAGCGTCAGACTGCAGTCTGACGCTTCACAAAGCATACATATTAACTTCATAAATTTTGATATCTTTAACACCACGATTGTCTCAAATCAGCTGGTGCTGCGTGTCCCATAATCACAACGGTCAGCTAATGTGTACAACGAGATTATGAAATCGTCGCCGGCCGCTTGCACTATCGAGTTAAATTTAAATCTTTCAAAAATTATATTTTTCTTGAGCGAAAAAGAATTATCAAAAATCGATGCCTGAAAATAGTAAATTACATGACTTTATTATAATTAGCAGAATACACTAACATATAATGTATTTATGGGGGAAATCACTAATAAATAAATAAATAAATAAATATTAGACTCTCTTCATTAACAGCTTCTGAGTTTAAAAATGCACACATTACTGGCTGCATTCTGACTGCCTGCTGACTCTTTCATCGCACAATGCGTCACAACCAATTACTACGCCCCGTCGAGGTGGGTTGGTCCACGTCCTGACGGGGGGATGCAGAGAAGGCTCTCAAGTGTTCCTTTCTCCATTTTTTTCATCGTCTTGCTTTTCATTTCATGTCACGTATATTCTTTTCACTCCTTTTTCTTCCTCACTGGCCTTCTCTGTATGCTGAACGCCCACCCATGTGTTTGCCGTGCATGGCGACCCGTGTCGGAGGGAATGTGTGTCCTGGCAGTTGAGAGACCTGTTTGTTTCCCAACTAGTCCTGGTGCTATGTTTTTTTTGGCTTGCACTAAGGGGTACGTCTACGTATTTTTGGGGAACATTCCTTGTAGGTGTCAATACACTCGCTTTGGCCTCGGACTCTTCTAGACGGGCGGTCGGGAGCTAACCCACTCCCGATCAATCGGCTCGGACTAGGTCTTGCACTGAACTCCAGGGTGAGCGGGGGGATCCACGGCGGTGCAGCGCTGTGACATTCCCCTACTATATCTTCGTGTCAGCCCTGGCACCCCAGTGGGGTGTCCCCTTGTTGGACTCCATGGTGGGTGGGGAGCACGGAGATGAATTTATATCCATCTCATGGATACTCAACAACCCCCCCTGCCCTCTTCTGCAAGGAAGAGGAGATGTGACAGAACAGTTGATCTAAATAGCTTCTTCCTCCGGGAAGAAGATAAACCAAGAAAGCCTCGGTTTCTGTTGATGTCTTGCTCGGAAACTGAAAAAACTTTCAAAAGTGTTAGTGCGGTCCGCCTTGCGCGAGCAATTGAGGAGAGTTTTGGAAAGCTTCAAGCGGTCGTGCGACAAAGAAATGGTACAATTCTCTTTGAAGCACGCACCGACGAACAAATAGAAAAGATTTTAAAAACTGAACAGATTGCCGGCCTCCAAGTGGAAGTGACCACTCACCCTACACTTAACCTATGTAAGGGAGTGGTCAACCATGAAGACTTTGCGACTGAAAACGAGGATGAACTTCTTTCCTTTTTCAAGAGCTACGGTGTAACGGAGGTGTACAGGATCAGGAGGAAGGAGAATGGGAAAGAGATCCCCACTTCTACCTTGATCCTGACGTTTAATCTCCCTTCTCTCCCAGAGTATGTTAGCTGTGGTTATTATAACCTTCGCGTGCGGCAGTATGTGCCGAACCCCCTGCGCTGCTTTAAGTGTCAGAGGTTCGGTCATACACAACAAAGGTGCATGGCCGTAAGCCCTGCTTGCGCAAAGTGCGGTAATTCCGCGCACGATCCCAACCCTTGTTCATCACCAGCCCGCTGTGTAAATTGTGAAGGAGACCATGCGGCCAACTCTAACAAGTGCCCCACATATCTGAGAGAGAGGGAGATTCAAAGGATTAGGGTGACGGAGAAGGTATCTTTTCCGGAAGCGAAACGTCGATACCTGGTGAAGAACCCTGTGGATCTCAGGCGTTCTTTTTCTAGCACTCTAGCGAACACTGTCAAAGCGACGAGCATTCAGTCCTCTCGTGCTACTCCCCCAGTAGCGAACTTTTGTTGCCAGGTATCCCCAGTGGACTTCCCTGAGGAGACATCGCCTCTGCAAGGTGGGAAAATAATAATCCCCACAAAATTCAAGACACCACCCAAGAAGACAACAAAGACAAAGACAGAACAAGAATCCATTTCTCAGCCGCGCAAGAAGGCTGATGTCACACGGCCTGCTGGCCTGGACAAGAAAAACGATAGATCCTCCAAACTCCGACCACCTACCCCGACTCCTGAAACTCGCTCTGAGCGATCTCTCAGCCTGTCGAGCAGTGGTCAGGATGAGTCTGCCTCGGAGGAAACTTCAGCCGGGGTGGACACTCGCTCCTTCGGGCGGCAGAGGCGAAAAAAGGAAAAGAAGAAATCCTCTTAACTTTTTAAACAACGGCTCTCCTATCCTGGAATCTGAACGGATTTTCTCTCCGACGGGACGAATTAAAACTCTTATTGTCCCGTTATACACCATCAATTTTCTGCTTACAGGAAACGCATCTTTCTCCATCACGGTCCATACACTTTCGCGGTTTCACTCCTTATAGGGTTGATGTCGATGACGGCCTTCGCGCTCACGGCGGAGTTACTACTTTGGTCCAGGATTCGCTGCATTCTGCGGAAATCCCTGTTCACACTGACCTTCAAACAGTTTGTGTGCGGGTATATCTGCCGTCCCTCTCACTCACCGTATGTAATGTCTATATTCCCCCAAGACAAACGGTGTCGGCTGATGACCTTCTAAGTCTAATAAACCAATTGCCCACACCTTTCTTGGTTGTGGGTGATGTAAACGCCCACAGCCCTCTTTGGGGTTCCTCTCGTACGTGTCAAAGAGGTGCTATTTTGGAATCAGTCATCGACACCATGAATTTGGCTATTCTCAACACTGGGGAACCAACTCGTTTTGCCGTAGCTACGAATTCTAGCACGGCTATTGATGTAGCCCTTTGCAGCTCCTCACTTGCTACTGCTATGCGGTGGACCATATTAGAAGATCTTTATGGAAGCGACCATTACCCCACGATTGTCCACATTGATCATCTTCGCCGTAGTTGTGCACGGCCCCCTCAATGGATCGTGCGACGAGCTGACTGGTCGACATTCCAGAATAATGTTAACCTATCAGACGGTCCCTTCGGAAATGTGGATGAAATGACAGAACATTTTAATAGCGCTGTACTCGCTGCCGCTTCCATCGCAATTCCGAAGGCAAGTGCTAAACCGCGACATCCTTTCGTTCCGTGGTGGAATGAGAACTGCTCGAGAGCGGTCAGTGCTCGAAAAAAGGCACTGGCACGCCTCAGACACTATCCAACAGTGGATAACTTAATCGAGTATAAAAGATGCAGGGCGAAGGCTAGAAGAACTATCTTAGAGAGCAAAAATGCATCGTGGAGAGCGTACGTTTCGTCTCTCAATTGTCACACGCCACCACGCCTGGTATGGAGAAAAATTCGACAGATAAGAGGACACTCTTTACCAAATACGGTGCCAGGTCTCCTGAAAAACGGAGAAATTATTACATCCCCAGATATGATTGTAGAGGAACTCGCCGCGCACTATGAAGCCATGTCAAGTTCGGCGAACTACGCTCCTGACTTTCTTTTGATCAAAGAAAGGATGGAGAGCCGTCCGTTGGATTTCTTCTGCAGAGCGTGTGAAGATTACAACACACCTTTCTCCATATCGGAATTGCGCTCTGCTCTTGCATTGGCCAGACGAACTGCCCCAGGTCCTGATGAAATAAACAACCTAATGTTACAACATCTTCCTGATGTGGCGATGCAATTTCTCCTCCGCCTTTATAATCGCATCTGGGAAGAGCACACCATCCCTGCTGTATGGCGAGAAGCCATAGTTATCCCAGCTCTGAAGGAGGGAAAGGATCGGTCGCTGTCATCGAGCTACCGACCTCTCTCTCTCACCAGCTGCGTTTGCAAAGTGCTGGAACGGATGGTAAACCAGCGCTTGGTCTGGACCTTGGAGTGCAGAAACCTACTGGCACCAATTCAGTGCGGTTTCAGGAAACACCGGTCTACCCTTGACCATCTCGTCGCTTTTGCAACGGAAATTTCAACCTCGTTCGTTCTGAGACAACACCTTGTCGCCGTACTATTCGATATAGAAAAGGCATATGACACCACTTGGAGGTATGGCATTCTGCGAACCTTGCACTCGTGGGGATTCAGGGGGAAGCTCCCCTTATTCCTCCAAAATTTCTTATCGGACAGATCTTTCAGAGTTCGCATCGGTGACAAAACTGTCTAACAGTCACCCCCTTGAAAACGGCATCCCCCAAGGCTCGGTACTAAGTGTCACTCTGTTTGCCATAGCCATCAATAGTATAGCGTCGGTCGTGAGGGAACCTGTGAAGGCATCGCTGTTTGTAGATGATTTTGCCATTTTTTGTTCATCCAGCAGCATAAGTGTGATCCAGAGGCAACTCCAACTGGTGCTCAACAAGCTGCATGAATGGAGCATGTCGACAGGTTTCAAGTTCTCACCTACTAAATGCACTGGACTGCACTTCTGCAGAATATACCATTTGCATAGCGATCCAATCCTGTACTTGGGAGGAAATCAGCTTCCATTCACTGACTCTGCCAGGTTTCTGGGGCTGACTTTTGACAAGTCCCTCACGTGGCGCTCTCATATCCGCACATTGCAAACCAGATGCGTCTCCCCCCTCAATCTTCTTCGAATGCTTAGTGGCACTTCATGGGGAGCCGACCGCATTACCCTACTGCGGTTATACAGAGCACTCATTCGCTCAGCATTGGATTACGGTAGTGAAGTGTATGGTTCTGCAGCTCCTTCCACCCTTCGACCTATCAACAGCATACACCACGCAGGTATTCGCCTCTCAACAGGCGCGTATCGCACCAGCCGAATCGAGTGCATTCTAGCTGACGCTGGGGAGCCATCCTTAAAAATAAGGCGAGATATTCTATTAGCGTCTTATGGTGCTAAAGTGTCAGGTCTTTTTAATCATCCTTGTCGCCGAATAATCACTCGCCCAAAATATGAATCTTCTTATATTCTTCGAACATCGCTACCCCAGCCCCCAGGCATTCGATTGCGAAATCTTTTGCGGGGACTTAATGTCGATCTTCCCACTCCTGTGAAACCCCCAAATGACCTGATTCCCCCCTGGAAACTCCTTCCCCCCAATATTGACCTCAGACTCTCCAATCTTCCCAAACAAAATACTAGTCCTCTGGTTTACCAGAAGCAGTTTCAGGATATGAGGGAAGCCTATCCGGATCATCTATTCTTGTACACGGACGGGTCATCGCACAATGACGCAGTGGCGTGTAGTTTTCATTGCATCTGGGCCACCAAATCATATCGTCTTCATTCACAGTGCAGTACATTCACAGCTGAAATGTATGCAATACTCAAAGCCCTAATGTACATCGAGTCAACGACGCTGCAGCGAGTAGTTCTCTGTTCTGATTCTCTCAGTTCTCTTCAGGCTGTCTCCCGGCCTTCGTCAGACTACCTGACAAAATCAGTTCAAAACCTGATTCATAGTCTCATGTCCCGCAACTATGACCTGGTTCTTAGTTGGGTTCCAGGCCATGTGGGAATCACAGGGAATGAGCTGGCCGACCTGGCGGCGAAGTCTGCTACTCGTAATACTCGTATCGACGTTCCTGCTGTGCCATTGTCCGATGTTAAGGCTTACTTGAAACGATCTCTGTTTAGAGCGTGGCAAACAGAGTGGCACAATACCAATTTTAAACTAAGTGGGATAAAGAATTCTGTAATTCCCTGGCGTTCCTCATCTCGCTCCTCTAGGCGTGAGGAAGTAATTTTAACTCGTCTTCGAATTGGACACTGCCATTTTTCCCACGGTTTCCTCCTTCGAGGAGAAACTCCTCCCGTATGTGACTCATGCGGGACGGCTCTGTCTGTGGAACACGTCCTCCTGAACTGCAGGAAATATTTAGGCAACCGACGAAGACATGGCCTGGGCAACTCGCTAAGGGAGGTGCTCGGGGATGACGATTCCGCGCTCTCAAAAGTTTTTTGCTTCTTGAGGGAAAGCGGAATATATAATCTTATTTGAGAGAATAGAATAGTGTTTTACTTTTTGTTGTTTTATTTTTGGCCCCTTTACAGCCAACTTTTAGTTCTACTATGAATTTTACGTGTTTGTTATATATTCTTTCTGTCCTACTACTTGAATACTCGATGTAGAATTCAAGTCTCTCCTTATGTATATGATTTTAATTAGAGGGTAGGCTCCATCTGTAACACATATTGAACCTATTCCCTTTTTTAAAATACTTCGACATGGGCGCCAATGACCTTGGCAGTTGAAGCGCCCTCTAAACCTTAATCAATCAATCAATCAATTACTACGACTTTCTGATACACTCGCATGGCCTTGGACAATGAGTATCTGGTCGAGGGGTTAAGGTTTTTAACTCGGGGCCAGGAGACGCATGAATAGAAGCCATGCTCATACACCTTCCCACGCTCACAGTTGGCAGAGAGAGAATTTCCCCACGGCTTACGCCTTGAGAGACAAGCGACCCCAAGGTCGAATTCTGCGCTGACAATGAAGCCCCCCTCCTTCAATGTTCAGCTGCCATGACTAACCTGCCTGTCACAGAGATGGAGAATTTAAAACAAGCTTGCAGATGCATTCATTTCATTAAGAACATCTTGCCTCTCTGCTGATTGCATTAAGTTCAAGGGAATTCCATTTTATAAAGATTTTTTTCCCATGCAAGACATGAAAACCGTTCAGTTTCCATGTTAGAGAAGTTCCATTTTATGCTGTGTAAAATACCATTTAACTTCACCGACTGGAGAATTTTTTTGGTTAAGGTGTGTTTCTGGCTTGTACAGATTCCAATTTTGACAGATTTTACTGTAATACATTGTCAAAACTTTTTGTAATAATAAATATTATCTTAATATTTAAAATGAAGCTTTACGCATACTTATACCCATGGCCTAGGGTTTAACGGAAAATGCTGGCAGTGACATCGTACTTCCAAAAGATGACTAATTTTAAATGGTGTATTCTAAAATTAACTGCAAGTACTGTTAATGTGATATATTTATATACTCCTGTTGTTCACAACAAAGATGCTATAACTTTTATAACACATCCTCTACTAGAGGTGTAAAAACTAACACCACACTTCTCAAAGTAAATTTTAACTAATTAACAAATGATTAATGAAAAATCATATTTAACGTGAAAACTAAAAAATAAAACGCACTGTCAAAGTCATGGTTGTTTATTATAAATTTCGTTGTAATTTGAAACCTCGCCCAGAATCGTGCACGTTTCAATGCATTACCGCCCATTGAGCGGTATTCCAAGAAGTCAATTTTTGTCCCATGGGAGAGAGTCGTTTTCCACCCCCAAAAGCGGAATTCCGCCCAATCTGGTAACCCTGCGTGTGTGGTTAGCACAAAGACATCCCCACGCCGTATTCTGGTCTTCTCAACCTGAGAAGTGATTTTTCTCATCATCTCACAGCAACATGTACTGGGGCATTTGCAAGAAAAATGCATTTATAATCTTGCCCGAACTGGAATCGTGGCTGGGGTCACGTCATGGAAAGCAAACACGCTGACCAATGAGCTAAACCACTAGGGCAGTCAAATATACAATCACAAAAATAAAAAACTTAAATAAAATATTTAATATTCACGTGGTCGAATTGGTCGTGGTTGTACACGAACAATACAATTTTTCAACAAAGTTCAATAATTTAACAATTACTACACGTACTTATGAGCACTAAAATCACAGTTGGGAAAGCACATACATATACACGATTAAATTTCTATGAATTGTCAAAGCATCACTTACGTCCTTCCCTGAAAGGACTTATCTGTACTGTAATCTAGTTTGCAGGTGTTACACAATATTGAACACTATTTTTTTATGATAGAAGTCATTCTCGCTGAAGATTAGTCACAAACAATCCAAGCACAAAATAAAATACAAGGAATTCCTAGAAGTAAGTACAGATAGTGTTGCCAGTCGCTACGATGAGCAAGATGTCATTATACGGAAACATGATTTTATAACGCAAAGAGAAACACCGGTCTCAGAGACCGTCACTTGTTATTGGATATTGATGGTGGGATGTAAAGGTAAAATAAATATTTTAATTTTGGGGGTACTTTACATGAAGCCATTTCTTAAGGACATATTCCAAATTTTCAAAAAAAAATGTCTCCATCATTGTTTTTAAAATTTTGTTTAACCATTTTTTTTTTTTTTTTAAAACTACACCAACAAGTTTGATTGAATTTTGACCCATGAAGTAGATTAAACATGGCGCACCAATCAGAAAAATTTGAATAAATTTCAGAAGATAGCTGATATTAAGGGCAACATTCGAGAATTTTCTCATGCACCCATGAGAATAAAAACTTTCTTTAAAAAAATCCAAAGTTTTCAAAACCGTTTATAAGTTTGAATAAAATATTAATCATTATTTTTTATGGACATTCATACAGTCAATTCAAAGAATTAAAACATTGATGAAAAAATATTTTTCATGGCCACAGTCCTTAAGAAAAATTTTCTTTTCAATGTCAAGCGGGGGCACTTTTACCATCTTATCTGGCTAGAGCCTTTCTTCCTAGAGTTTTGTCATTACAACTGACACTTTCACTTATTAGGAATTGAAACACAAGCATAATTGTGGTTAATTAATCTGATTGGTCAGTTGGTCTTTTCAAACTGTTATAACTATGTGACTCAAGCACTTTAAGGCTATGCAATTTTGTTATTAAAAACACCTCATTAAACATGCTCAAACATTGTTTTAAGCTGTATGTCCTTTTAGTTCTTGTTTGGTGACTGTTCAGTTTTAGTATAGTGATCTTTTACTTAGAGACTCAGATTTTTAATGGGTGTAAAGATTTTTTTGCTTTCTTCTTATTGATGTTTGTGGTTACAAGAACCACGCCCAGTCTTATTCTTTAGTATTTTCTTTAGGGTTATGGCAGTTGAAGCATTAAACTTATCCACACCATTATATAAAATTTGATTCCTCCATACCCTGAGTGCAATTCTAATGTCTCTAGTGGAAGTGTGACGTATCGTTGTTGAAAAAATATAAATTACATAGTTGTTTATTGTAATATTTAATATGTTCAGGTATTATTGTAATGTATTTCTGAGAATGAATTTTTAATTACATTTGAACAAGGCTATGTAATGAACAATAATAACATTTGAAACAAACAACAAAACAAGTTTTGCCTATTTTCCTTTTTTTTTTCTTCTTCTTCAGAGTCTGCTGAATCCCCCTCGTCCACTGAAGCTGAGTTTGAATCTCTGGTGCCTGACTCTACTGCTACCATCCCTTCTGTTGGAAACGATTCTGCAAGTCCATGAAACCACATACCTACCGTCTTCTCATCGAAGTTGTTAGGTTGCATCCCTCATCTACATACTGAAACTATTTTTTTTTTTAACTTTTTTGTTGAACTGTCAACAGTACTCACATTGAATACTGTCTGATCAAGTTCTAAGTCTGTTTTCCCATATTATGTGGGCAGTGCCATTACTGTTAATTTTATAAGGGAAAGATTGAAAATGATCAAATATGTGTTTGTGAAATATGATGATGATGATGATGATGATGATGATGATGAGTTGGTTGACAAAGATTCCAAAAATATAAGTTCCAACTTCAAACTAGGAAAGTAACAAGTAGGAAAAATTGCCCAGAATATACATTTAAAACACAACATTTTGAATGCTGATTTTGTGGGTTGGTATAATTAATGTTATGTTCACATTTGTGTAGGGGTTACCATTATTCAATGATTATGATGCTTCATTGGGGCTTTGTATTATCATTTTGATCCCAAATTAATTTCTGCTAACAAGTGTGGTTACTGCCTACATGTGATGCTAATGTGTCATTTTCATGCCATTTAATGGCATTTCATCGCACATAATTAATTTGCATGAAATTTTCTATACAGAACTGTGTGGTAATTTTTAAGATCTTCCATTTCAAAATTGGAGTGTTGCCGAGTGTTGGCTAGTCATATTGGCTGCCTTGTTAGTTGGCAGCGGCGTTGATTGGGGAGCCGCATGCATTTCATATTTTCAGGTCTTTTATGAAATTGAGAGCAAATTGTTTGTATATGGTATTGTAAATTAATAACAATTATTTTTCTCCGTTTTTGTTTGTTTTCTTGTGTTTTAGTATTTATGATAGTGTATTTGCTTATGTTAATATTTTCTAGAGATGTGCGAACATGGACATTTTTGAATTGAAGATATTGGTAGTGAACTACTAGACATGAATCTTCTTATGTACTTACTTCTTATGTACCATCTTTGGATAAGCTTATTCACTTGGGTTATTAATCATTTACTCATCTATTTAATCCTTTATTTCACTATTCATTACATATCATTGTTCTGTTCTCTATTCAAGATAATTGTTTAAAATTTGAACTGATTGAAATTGATCTCAGTCAAGATTTCATATCATTATTCATTTTATTAACGTATAGTTAATTACATATATAACTTGCACATTTTCTTCTATATTATTGCACATTTCCTTCTTAAATGTATTACATGTTTTTCTGATCACTAAGTTGACAAGGAAATAAATCAAGGAAAAAGCATTGCAAATCCCTTGTGAATAATGTACATTGCATTTTCTACTCCAGAGAAGATCAGGTCACATGTTTTATACAGAGTTTATTGCACAAATCTCGTATAGTTGAAAGTGAATGAACAAAAGCGGAAAGTTTTGCATGCCTTGTTTTTGGAGCCAGTAAATTTTTCATTTTTAAAGAGTCTTTGCTTGACCTTTTGTTATGCATTTCATGAAAATCTGCTATTAATTTGTTTTCCTGACTGTTAAGTTTGCTACAAGTATTAATAAAAAGTTTGTATTCTGCATGAGATGTATTGAACATGTAAAAGTATCCAAAGAACCTTATTTTTAATTTTTTTCCTTCCACAAACGTTTTAATGTAATGGTGGCAGAGGGATCATGAGTTTGCTTCTGTTATTTTGTGAAATTACCTAATTATCTTATTTCCTTTCTTTTCTTTCTTTTTTGAGTATTTTTTTCTTGTATGTATACAAAATGTGACAACACATCTGTTCTTGTACATCTGATTGTGTGACATTGAAAGTTTTTTGATACAGTCACACTATGTGTGGGTAATGTACGAGTATAAAATATTGTCTGTCATAAGTGTTTCTTTCAAAATTTAATCAAAAAATAAAATTTTGGGACCTGTACAAATTTTAGACTTGCAACCAGAACTTTTGAGCTCTAATTGCAACTTCAGAAATTTGTTATTCTAACAATTGACTATCAAATGAGCTTCATTTCCATGAGGAAATGTAAAGCATTTCTCTTAAGGATTTTGAGTGACCGGTTCAACTCATGAGCCATAGGATGAAAGTTTGTATGACTAGATGGATGGTCGGTTTGTCTGTCTATTGCAACCATATATGTGTGTATGTTACAGGATGTCATAGTCAAGGAGGGATTCAGAATTTTTTAAGGTGGAAGTGTTTTTATTGTGTTTTGTTTTTGGGTTTTCTATATGAATTTAATGGAAATTTTAAAGAAGGTAATGGTTCATAGTAACCAATCTATCCATGGCGATGTCCCCCTCTTTCTGTGACATCCTGTGTATGTGTTGAATTGGGTAAATATGTATATAATTATTGCAAGCTTCATTACAGAATTTCATTTTGCAAGTTGATTGAATTTGGAATAATTATCGTTTCAGTTATCAGTTACTCGGGCATATTTGTTGTTGTCCTTTGCTGAAAGCATTGTTTATGAATGACCCAAATATTACTGATAAATGTTAGGGAAAAGATATTTATATAATTGTATAGTAACCATAAATCATTGTTAGAAATTAATATTGTTAAATTTATTGGAATATTTGGCCTCATGAAGACCTAAAATGTAAAAAAAAAAAATCTTCTAAAATTGTCTTTTGTACAGTAGAAATATTGAAAAGGCACATGAAGAATTATAGTATGAAGTAAAATAATATTGACTAGTAATCTGTGATGTTTTCATGCTAGATTTTACATTGAAATGTGTCTCTTACTTTGAAATATTTTGTATAAAATATGAAATATTAATGCAAAGGAGTCATGGGTTTCTTTTTAAGCAAAGAGAATGGTTTTAGGAAGATTAATTATTGGAAAGTGGATATTATTGGTGCGAAGGAAAAGAAAAATCTTCTTTTTTTCTTTCTTCTTTCTTTCTTAAAAAACAAATAGCATCCTTGTTTTGACATTTTCAAAAAAAAAAAAATTTCATGTGTTCCTTCAATAATTCTTACTGTTTCAATTATAGTTGCATATTCTATTGAGTTGTCTATGAAACAAGACATTAAGTATTTTGCCAAATTATGAGGTTTTTTAGAATTTGGTGACATTCCATTAAAATTAAATGGTATCCATTGTTCCCCTTAGGCAGTCAACTTGCAAAAGGAATATTGCATTAAAGACTGTCACTGAGCATACAGAACCTTGTTATTTGTATTGACATTTTTCAAATAAGATTGAAAAATAATTTCTGAAAATATATGTTGTTTCATGTTCCATTGTTTGTTTACTGTTGTTTTGTGAAAACTGCTCCAAAGAAGAAAAAAATGCACCCAAAGAAAGATAAGTGTAAAAAAAAAAAAAAAAACATTGATCAGATCTTTTGTAGTTGATGTTGGTGTTTTGTGAAGATATTTTGAACACTATGATCTGGTTGTTTTATTACTAAAAGAATTCTGAAAATTGTCACAGATAGAAAATAATTGGGAGGAAAATGTATCAAAGTGAAAGAATATTCAGAAGTCTCTAGGAAAGGAAATGTTTGTCAAATTGGAAGTTAAGGTTTTTTTTTATACTCTCATTTTATATAATTATTAGGAATTTTTAAAATATGCAGTATTATTTGAAAGGAGCTAATATTTATCAGAACAGGAGAAATGTGTTATGTGGTTGGACCAAAAATGAACATCATCTAATCCCAAAATCGTATGGCCCTCTTTAACAATAAGATAGTAGGTGCCTAATGTGATTTACAGATTGTAATGATTTTTCCTTCATGCTATCTTCACTTTTACCCTTTTATTTTCCTCGTGCATTGATTGAGAACCAGCACAAATGTATTTCTCATTTCACTGCATAAGAATTTTCAAGTACACAGCATTATTCAAGTAGGAATTTTGAATCTCCTGTGTCACCAATCAATCCTGCCTTACCAAAAAACAAAATCTTTACTGTAAAAGGTGCATCTTTAATATGCTACAGTTGACAAATTATGAATATAGTGTGGTCTTACAGCCCAATTATTTTGCAGTAGTCAGTGAACACAACGGGATATAAATAATAATTAACTGACCTTTCTGGAAAAAGAGGAAACCCAACTCAGCTGATGTGATACCTTGTTGACTGGTAAAGGAATCTTTTTTTTTCATAATAAAATAGAATTGAATGCTGACCAAAAATCACAAAATGCCCCTCCCAAACCATTGGTGCATATTTCAAAGATTGCAATTGTTTCAAGAATTTTAATTTATGTTCAAATGTTGTCATCCTTGTTGTTTTAGCTAATAATAATGCACACTTTTGAATACATTCAGCTTCTATTTTAGTTTCTCTGTCCTTCATGTTTCTTTTAAAGTTTGTTCTTATATATTTTTTACTAGGGAATAATTCTATTCTAATTCTGAATTTTGTGTTTATTTAGGTTTCTGTGTAATCAAAAGCGCTTCAGTGTTTAGTGTTTATTTTTTAGACTTTTGCATATTCAATTTATTTTTGTCACCCTGAACAAAGATTTGCCCCAAATAACCTTTTAGAGATATGTTTTTGAGAAAGATTGGTGATAAGGAAGCATAAAGTTGAATTTAAAAAGAAATGTGATATTGGCAGCTAGATAAATGCTAATGTTATTTTTTATGCAGTAGCTTCTGTTACAGAAATAATTTTTTCCTTATCCTTATTTCTTTAATTATAAAACTTTTTATTACTAAGTCTCTGAGCTAACCTGCTTAAGAAAGGAGAGGTTTATGTGTAGCATCTCTGTTTTGATGCTTTTTCTTCTTTTTTCTCCCATACTCCTACTCTTCAAATTAATTAGAATATCAACTCTAAAAAATTAGGGGAGGGAGGATGCTAGTTAGTTTTGTTGTGTGTCACATTTGGAACGCGTAATTACTTTGTATTGGTCAATCCAGATGGCGAAGGCAGTTAGAACTTCTGACTCAAAAAACATCTGCTCAGACTCAAATTTCATAGGCTTGGTTGTTCATTGTTTTCCATGTGTGTTGCGTGCAGAGATCTTTGCATTGTGCTAATCCCGTTGTCAAGAAGCTTTTGTGTCAGTATCTTGTGTATGGATCAAGGAACACTCCTCAGGGAATGTTAAGGGAAATGAGATTGAGATAAAAAAGAATTAGATTTGTTACGGAAAATGTTAATATTTGACCCTGTGAATCAAAAATTAATGCTAGTAGTAGTGTATTGACTCTCTCTATGGGGCATTGCCCCTTGTAAATATAACTATTGTTTTGTATTGGTGCATGTAAATGTTGCAGATCAATGGTGCTCAATCAAAGAGTATGGTTGAAAATCCGTTCAAAAATTTAAATATTTTATCATCTGTTTTCTTCGTTATCTTATCCATTTCCATGCCTCAGAAAGTAGTTTAACAAAACTGGACATATGGTTATACCTTTCTTTACAACATTTCATAAATAAGGATTAGGTAGACTTGTCCCTCCGCTGTGTGATTGACTTGTAGCGTTGAGGGAGTAAATTTGTTAAGAAATTTGCTTCAACATTTCATAGAATTCAAAGTATAGTGTGAGAAACTATTGTTAATAAAACAAATAACTTCTTGTTTCTTTTGTAGAGATAATAAATGATATGGAAAATTTTATCCCTTTTTCCTTTTTCGTATTTTGAAAATTTTATCAGTGAATATATATATATATATATATATATATATATATATATATATATATATATATATATATATATATATATATTCGGTGATTATAATAATTTCAGAACACTAATTTTTGGAATTCACTCTAACTAAAACCATGAACATGACATTAAATTGGATTATTGTTCAGAAAAATTTACTTTCCATCACTTTTGTGATATTTTAAAATTTTCAATTCTAATTTACTATGTCTGCACACCTCTGGAAATATTTCCACATGGTAACAGTCTTCTATTATGTTGTTTTATTGACTTGTTACTAAAGTACTATTGAACCTTGTGTTCCACATTTCAGGATTGCTGTTATCTTCAATTGGCTTGAATGTGAGCTGTAGTGACTTCTGAAATTTCCTAACAAAAGGCGTTAATATTGTAAAGTTGAACTACCAAAAATACACAGTGTTTCCCGGTTTCTAAACTGCTTTAAAAGTTTCTGGTATGGCACTTTGTAATACATGAAATATAAATGTGTGTGCTTGTTGGGAACTATTAAAAATAGGTACCTAATTCTTTATACTCAAAGTATATGTGCACATGTTTGTTTCTGTTTACTTTCAGTGAAAGTTTTATTAAAAATAGACAGTTGGAAGAACAGTGCTGATGATGTAGAATTAGTTTAGAAACAATAGCAAAATTGAATATTTTATCTATCATTGGACTATTTACAATCTGGTAGTATTAAATTCAAAATGTCAGAAATTATTCCCGCCTCTTTTTTGAAAATGATGTTTATTTTGCAAATTATTTCATTTTGATATATCTTTGTAGCTCTGCATAAATATTACAGAAATGCATTTGGACATTGTTAAATGTAAGATGAGGTACATAAGTTTCTGTGTTCGTTGCAGTATCCATTTTAAGGCTTCAAATAAAATGAGAGTGGATTATAGGGGAATTACATAGTGGATGGATGACATGTCCCTCACAAAGTTAGGTAATTGTAATGACGAACTTGGCTAAATAAATTAGTTGTAAATGGTTCTCTGTGAGTTAGAACTTGCCAATTTCTATTTTGTTAAATTACATTTATATTAAATTCACAATTTAACTTTATGAAAATTACATAGTCTTGGTCTCTGTGAATATTGTAAAAGTTTTAAAGTTTTAGGAATACGTCAAGGGACAACTCCATGGAATCTTTGTGCACCAGTTCTACTGAGCATTGTGGGAATAGCTTGGCTGTATTCATCTGTTTTTGGCGTAAAATAATGGGTCTCTGAACAAAATCTTATTAGGGGAATGTTTGAATTTCACAATAATATTTTGTTACACTTTTATTTGGTATGTCTACAAATTAATGCTTGAATTATAAATACAAATATGGAGACCTAAAACAAAACATGACACACTAATAAGATCCTTTGAGTTTAGATTGTTATGGTTGAAAATTTGGGATAGCAAGAAAGAAAATATAAATAATCTACTGAGTACTGTTGTTTATCATTTCTTTTTTATTAAATATTTATTATAATTAAAAAATATTAAATTCTTTCTAAACTATCCTTTGTCGTTGCTAATATTTAGAAGTCACTAATTCTGTGTAATATGGGAACCAAAGCTTGTATTAATTTATTTGTTAATCACATTGATTTTTTTTCTCTTTCCCACATAAAAAGTGTCTTCTGAAAACATATTAAACGAGTAAGTTCAAGTATTGTGAAAAAATAATGAAAATTTCCATCCTTAGGAGAATTGTATAAGTACATTTACTGTAAAATCTTTCTAAACCGGAACCTATACAAGCCAGAAACCTGCCTTAACCGGATATTTCCTCCGGCCTGTGAAGTTAAATGGCATTTGACACGGTATAAAATGGAACCACTCCAATGCAGAAACAGAATGTTTTTTTCATGTGCTGCCGGAAAAAAATCTTTATAAATAGAATTCCCATGAATTTAATGCAATTGGCAGAGAGAGGCAAGATGTTCTTAATGAAATGAATTCGTCTGCAAGCTTCTTTTAAATTCTCTATCCCTGTGACAGGCGATTTAGTCGTGGCAGCCAGACATTGAAGGAGAGGGGCTTCCTTTGTCAGCTTAGAATTCGACCTTGCGGTCACTTGTCTCTCAAGGTGTAGGCCGTAGGGGAATTCCCTCTCTCCCATCACCTTGAGTATGGAAACGTGTAAGGGGCGTGGCATCTATTCACATGTGTCACTGCCCGCATTGAAAATCATAACTCTTCAACCGGTAAACATTGCTCAAATCCATGCGAGGGTATCAGAAACTCATAGTACTGGATTATCACTCATTGTGCATTGAAAGAGTCAACAAAGTGCAACAATGCAGTGCGAATACAGCCAGTAAGGTGTGTATTTTCCAACTAAGAAGCTGTCAATGATGAGTGTTTTATATTCATTTATTGCTGATTTCTTCCATAAATAACTTGTATGTTAATGTATTTTGATAATTACAATAATGTCATGTAATTTACTACTTTCATGGTAGAAATGTCCATATTACAAGTGTCATAAAATGAACAACCTTGCATAAAACTGAAACCTCCCTAAACTGGAATTTTTTTTGTCATGATCGATTCCGGTCTTGGACAGATTTTACGGTATTAGAGAAAATGTGAATTATTTTTAGGAAAATGATAAAAAGGGCCTTGAGTTTGGTGGTCTAAAATGCTCCAAAACATGAGAAGAGAGAGAGAAGTTAAATTTCACCGGAAGTGTTCACTTTGTTATATTGGAACTACAAATTCCAGCTCTGTATGAATGAAAATCATTTTTGAATACCAGCCATTCTTCTTGAAAATGAACATACTCTCCCTCCCCCATGTATATATTGTTAAATATTTCATGACTAATGTTCCAATCTTTTTCTGTAATTCATAACAACCGATACAAATCACTTATGCTCAAAATATTACGATGTTATGCAATTTGTAAATCAACTTGTGTTTTCAACGTGCGTGCACACACACACACAAAATAAAATTAAAGGTAAACGTAGTGAAGAGAATTGATTTAAACTGAGAATGAGAAAAAAATTAATAAAGAAGAAATAATGTCATGAGATTTCATAAAAATGATGGAAAGGAAAAAAAAAAAGTATAAAATGACTTACTAAAAATGCACATTTATAATCCGAGACTTGTATTCAAATTTGAGTAAAGCGTAGTTGAATTTATTATTCATTAGCTAAAAGATGATTTATTCTAAAGAATTGTTGTAATGAAAAAGAAACTTTGCATAAATGTGTAAATTACATTTAGTCTTAACTTTATCTTCCGAAAGGATTTATCAATAACATTACTTACTTATGTAACTTATGAAACTCTTTTAAATATTGACTGAAGATAAAAACAAAATAATTGAACACCAACAATAATTATTATTGTTTTGTAAGTGATTGACACTAAGTGAAACTTACTGTTGCATTGTGGGAAACACTGTGTTCAGAACTGAAATTAATATGTAGTATCATGAAGAGAATTAGTGTATCATGTAATGTCATTAATCATAGTTTGCTGTTGAATTGTTTTTTCTATTTTCAACATGCAAAAATACAATATGTGCCTTACTTATTAACACAAGCTAGAAGTATTGAAGAATGTTTGTGATATAAGACTGTTTTCTAGTCACCCAGTGCTTTTTCCCACCTTATTGACACTTGTATTGACATTTGCAGTGATTTATGATCTTTCCATCAAATTATTGACATACTTAGTCTGCTTGCAATAATTTCTTTTCTTACAAGAGAGCATAAGGTATAATGTAATATGTTTATTGAATCTTTTGTGCAGCTTGTATCATACAATGCAGTAGCGCAGCGATTTTTCAACCATTTTAGCTCCAACACCCTCAAAAGTAAACAAAAATATAATATTTTCAACCTCATCCCCCACCCTATGAAAACTGTTAAGCTGTGTTGATAGCAATTGATATGCATATATGAAGTGTACAAATGTGAGCACTTCAAAAGTTCAAACTTCTCGCATATGAGCTCCTGGTAATTTTATCTGCTTGTATGTTTGCTGTAAGAGTGGAGAGTAAGAGTTTCTGTCTACAGTTGCACTAAAAAACTCAAAATAGGAATTGTCTCACAACTTGAAAATTTGTTTTTGTGCGTTTCTAACAAATACACATTTTGAGAAACTTTTCAATGAAAAACAAATGCAAATATCTTGCTGCTTTTCTTTTCCATATGTGATTATAACTGTCAGTCAAATGTTCATTACAATTCAATTTTTCTCAAAAAACAATTTCAACAGTGTTTACATTTAAAGTTGTGGGCTAATTGCATGTCACCTGTTTCATTTCGCTGCAACTCCCAGGTTGAGAAATGCTGTAATAGAGAATAATTGTTATGTAATTATAATATAATGGTTTTAATGTTTTAAGTCTTCCTCAGGTGAGCTCTCCAGTTAGTTCTTGTTGTTTATGGACAAGGAAGAAGCACTGGTTTTGTCAGTGTCAGATATGAAGAGATTTTAGGTTGTGTGAAATATTTTTAAGGTGAATGCTTTTTGTAACAAGAAGGATAATATATTGTAAACAGGCTACATGTTTATAACTTCTTAGTATAATGTTTTATGCATGAAATGCTGAATAGAGTGTATCTGATTAAATCAGAGCCTGTAGACATGAATATTTTGGAATGTATAATACAGAAGATTCTTATTTTTCATTTTGTTAGTTGCTGAGCAACTTAAGCCACTGTATGCTAGCTTATGTATTTTGTAAAAAAAACTCTGTCCACTTAAAAATATCAAATGCTTTTATAGAAGTGTTAAAAGTAAAGTATTACTCTTTCAGGTGCTTTCTTTGATCAATTAGTGTGTTTCCTGTATGAATGCTTGCCTCAGTATTTCCTATTTTGCTCTAGTTCTAAAGAACTCCAAGAGTTGGGTACGGTTTCATTCTTTGAATATGTTCAGTTTTGTATGGTATGTACCTGTTAATAAAAGGTACAAATGTTCTCACTGATATGCACTTAGGGCTGTAAAATAAATAATTTTTCAATACATTGTTCGAGGTTTTGCCATCCTATTTTGTACCCTCATTGGGAGAACATTTATTTGAATATAGTTCCTTGGCTGTTTATTTTAGTCTGCGTTTCATATTTTGAAGTGTCTTGCAACTTTTGAATTCTTTTGAAGCCAAAACAGCTAGCTAAAACAAAGTTATGGAATTGTTGATAAAGATTAGTTAAATGATTTTTGGAATATTCAAAGCATACTGGAACAGTTTTTAATGAAAAATGTATTAAATGAAGAATAAAAATAGTAGTATGTATTTCTTTTTTCTTAAAAATTAACTGTGAAATAGGGAAAGGTGGTTTCAATGAGAGAAAAATGTATATTTTTTTTTTCATTCTTACTCATAGTATATTAGTAATTTAACACAATTTATGAAGTAAAAGCTGAGAGGTTGAAGTTATGAATTAGAAAAGTAATATGATGATACGTTATGAGCCAAGTTTCTCTGAGCCTCTTCATATTAAGGAAGCTTTTAACTTTCTCGCTACGGAGTAGAGAGAGAAAGTTATGTAATGCTGCGCGAAAAGACGGCGAATTTTCGGCAGAAAAACTCTTGTTACATCGTCCTGGTAACGAAAAAGCAGATAAGTCCAGTTGCTAAATTTAAGGGGAAAGCCCTCCAACACGTGGTGTAGCCAAAATTCATGATTTTTGGGTCCTTGATGCCGAAAAATCGAATAACTGGAAAACATGCCTGTCCGTCCGTGAACTAGGCTAGCTGCTAAACCGTTCAAACCGATTTTCTCCAAAATTGGTCTTCCTCAATCGGTGCCGGAGCTAGACAATTTGGAGCCCTGGGCAATGCATAAACGTAGCCTCCCCCCCCCCCATGCGAAAACAAATAAAAATGTAAAAGTTGTATCAAGAAACTATACGAGTTATTACGAGTTATTTCAACAAATAACAAAATTATGTTTAAGGTAGAAAAAGGTTTTGGAATTATATTTTAAATAATTGTTTAAAGTAAGAGTATTTAGTAATCAAATAATACAATAATTTCTTTGGTGAGCTTAAAAACTCTAAAAAAAATTATTGTGCTTAATGTCCATTAAAATCAATTGTCAAATAGTACATGAAATAATAAATATGATTTTCAGTAGAACCTATTTTAATGTTAGCTTCATTTGATTCATTTCATAGTTATTATAAGTAATGACTAGAATCAGGCGCGGATCCTCGGAAAGGAAAATCCCCCCTCCTCCCCAAAAATGTTTTAGTAACTATTAATTGTTACTATTATTTATTATTGAAACTTAATAAGTTGTCATGAAACTTTCAAACAAAAATATTTTCGGATCGTCTCCTGTATTATTTCAGTAGTATACCTTTGGGTTCCGGCTCTCACACGCAACCAATCTTTATAAATGAGGTCTCTAAAGAAAGAGAATTTCATGGAGACTTGACGAATTCCATTTTGACTTTAAAAATATGGATGATTTCTTTACAAACACGCATTGAAATATTCATGTAAAATGCAACCCGCATTACATGTCAACCTATATCGGCAAATAACTCCTAAACAAAGCGTTTTAGAGCCTTAAAAAATAAAATTTTGAGGCCAAAGGCCTCAAAGAAACGTTTTAATAATAACAACATAATCTACAAGATGAGACATTCCCCGATCCATTCGATTAACTTATTGGTTCCACGCTTTCAATACTATCAAGGCCACCTCAATATTTCAGCCCTTCCTGCTGGTAGCAATTTTGTGGCGACATGCTTAGAAGGCTTAGATTCGACAATCTTTATTTACGCTTTCTGTTAACACCGTAGTTTGTGCAGTCTGACGAGGTTTATTTGTATAATCATTAATTCAAGATTTGCTGTCCAGCAACAACTAGAAGTACTATTACAGTTGCTTGATACCTATACCCACGAAGATTGTTTCTTATGCGTGTAGTGAAACTATTCAATTAACGTTTTTTCATGGTCTATATGTGCTGTGTACTTAATTGTGGAAAGATGTGGGTGTTCAGCGAAGAGTGAAGACTGTGTTTGTGTTTTACCTGTACCAATATTTTCGTTATCATTCGATGAAATTTTCAAGTCAACGGGTGCAGACACGTAGCTTTCTCAAAAGTAAAAAGCTAATATTTTTGTGACTATCACGAAAAACTAAAACCTAATTGACAAATAATATTGAATAATTACTTCAAATGTCTTTAAGTAAGGGTTGGGGAATTGTTCCAAACAAATTCTCTATGATATTGAATAAATATTTATTGAAAATTTCTTTTACACGTTAATTGCATTGATTTTTATTTTTAATTGTGTCAGTACATTGCAAGTTACCTTTATAGATTTTTAAACAAATAAACACGTTTCATTAACTACTTTCCCTCTTAGAATGAAAATAGAAGGATAGGGATGAGTGTGTGGTCTAGCATGCGAGAGTTCTCGCATGGGTACGCAGAGGTAGTGGGGGAAAACTTGTGCTAAGGCACAACACAAAGAACAAACTTTTTAAAGTAGCTAAAGTAAAATAGCTTGAAATAAATGGAAAACAAAAATCAAAACGCGCTAGCCTACAATACTACGTGAATCAATTAAAAAACAACTAAATTTAAAATTACAGAAAGAATAGTGCAAGTCACCCGACAACTGCCAACGATCGCAGTCCAAACGAACGATTTAAATGTTGGCGGTATCTGGAAGTATGTACACCAACGCGCAGCTGCAAACTCATATTGTAAATAAAACACCGTTTGATATTATACTCAAGGTGTCGGTTCGTTAAGATATTAAAAATGCAAACATAGTTTGAGCAACATTCCCATGTACCGAAGTGGGCTTACTAATGCCAACTAAATTGTTTCTAATGCTAACAAATGGTATTTAGTACTCAAAGGTGAAAACATTAGTTTGATTATTTTTTGGCTCGGAATTGTTTTTCTTGAGGTACGTAAGGACGCAGAAAATAATTCAATACTTTTTTAGTATACAAATAATTTTTCAATTTTCTCACCCCAGCAAGCTGGTACCCTGAGTCTCCAAAACCTACTCGGTTCTTCATAACAAATCAAGGAAAGTTAAATAATATTGCAATGAGTATGTCTGTTCTTGCCCGATCCGGTATTTTCGCACTACTTTACTGGCTTTCTCAAGAGTAAAAACCTTTCTATTATTTGACTATCAAGGAAAGCGAACTCTCAAGGAAGATTGAAAAATTTCTTCAAATTCTGTTTTTAAAGAAGTATGAATTGTTCCAAGAACATCTCTCTATAATGTTGAATAAACTTTAATTGAAAATTTGTTTCAAACATCAAATGCATTGTTATTTTGTTTGATATTCTGTAAGTACATTAGTAGTTCCTCTCCTTTATGGAACGGATAGACAAATGGATAGGGAAAGGATGGGATTTAACATGCGAGAGTTCTCGCACGGGTACGCTATTAATCATTAAAACGAATAAAATTGTAGCGCAGCAGGTCTGGAAACCGCCCTTGCTATAATCAATTGTTTAAGGTAAAACATTAATTGAAAATATAATCGTACTATTAATAATATATCAGACTATTGTACTGAAACTTATAAAATCACGGATAACTATTTTGTCGAGGGTTTTTTTCCGTCAGTTCCGTCATCGGGCCCCGGGCGATCGCCCGGTCTGCCCTTGCTTAGCGCGGGCACCAGTTCCCAAGCGGTCGGCTGATGTCGCGGCCCCTTGAATTTTTAACCAATGTTCTAATTTTGAGGGGTACATTACACGAAGCCCCTGGGACATCTTCCAAATTGTCAAGAAAATGGCTCCATCGCTTTTGAATTTGTTTTTGGATAGTGTGAAGGACGTTTAAAAGAATGGTGTAGGTCTCACGTTTCGTCTCCTGATGTTTCGAAAATTGCAAAAGTTCGAAATTTTTTCGGAGTCTTCCTACAACTAAAATATTAAAGATAGAGATTTTTTCCTTTAATGAAATGTTCCTTAGAGATTAATTTTGAATTGTCATGTACCCTTTTTCAAGAATTTGAATATTTTTCTCATAATTTTGGGTGAAAATACGGGCGAAAAAATACGTGTTGTTCTAGCACTACTAGTTACTAAATTCTGATTTTTTTTTCGCTGATTTTTGCTGCTATACCCACTGTGAATTAACAAAGGCCAAATTACTATTACGTATATTTTCATTGAATAGAGAGGAAAAGGTGGTAGAAATAAAGTTCCACTTGTTTAGAAATAACTGAGAAGGAAATATTGTATCCCAAATTTTCGAAAATCGACCACTCTGCAGAGGATCAAAGAAACTGCTATATTTTAAAATAACGATTTCACCTACAATGCTACAAACTCCACAAAGGTTCCTTCGAGACATGCGGGACTCGGCATATAAAATTTCATCAAAATCGACAATGGTCCCGTGAGTCCATTTTCCAAAATTAAATCTTTAGAGATATAACAAGATTTCCGCACTTTTTTTTGACGCCAGAGTCCCACAATACGAGGTTTCGGACGAAAAATCGTCACTCCACTGCAGCATTACAATACTTTATCTGTAATACGTAAGTATGTAGTATGGTGAGAAAATAAAATTACAAGACCCTGCACAATTTTTTTGTAGTAAGTGTAGTTGTCGCGTATTTTTGGTTGAAATCAAGGCAATTTATTTTTAAAAATATCAAAAACTTGCACCAATTTTTTTCTTTGGGTAGGGCAGGGGGTTTTCAAACTGTGCATCGCGGCTCCCAGGAACGTCGCAGTGATTTATTAAAAATGATCTTTAGTTTTGATTTACTTTAATCCTGTCATTTATATCTACAAAATAATTTTGTACTATCATAATATATGTTATTTGTATTATACATGATTTATTTTACTAATTAATTGTGGATTAAATGAACCTGGCAAGTCCTTTACCAATAGCCTATTGTATCGCTCGTTTAGTAGGCCTACACTAACCCTTGTGTGTGAAACATTGTCACCAGGGGAGCTGCGGGAAGTGTCCGTTTAGGTCAAGGGAGCCGTGGACGAAAAAAGTTTGAAAACCCTGGGGTAGGATAAAGGACGCTAAAAAATTGCGCAGGTCCGTTTTTGGTGAACTGTTTATTTTGAAAATTGAGGAAGTTACAAATAGCGCGAGAAAGTTTATGCTGTTGTAGCATCACTAGTTTCTTGCGTGTTTCCACATCCCTTGAAATATCTCAATTTCTACTTCCGTATTCTTTGTAGGTCGTAGAGGTTTTCTTTGTATGGTAAATGTGGAACTACCTGCGCTGCACACATTACCTGCCCTTTGCGAACTCATGCAAGTTGGTAGACGTCATATAAAAGTTTAGAACGTATCTTCTCTGACGCTGAAAGGAGTGGATTTAAAATCATCTATATAATGCTCTTTGATAACAGTTTATGACAATTTACAAGAAACAATCGACACAGAACTTTGTAAGTGTGCTATTGCTGGATAGGATATTACTCCCAAGGCCTGCATCCAACATTTAAAATGATTATGACATACAAAACTACAACACGCATCATAATCACCCATAATTTGGAAACGCGGCGTTCTAAGCCCTTATACCAGGTTTTCGTTCTCCTAGGGTTTAGGGGGCATGTAGGGAAATGATGAGACTATTATTGAGGCCCAAATCATGTTTCTGAAGCTATAGTCGCGAGGCGACCGGTCTTCGTTAAATTCGCCGATGGCCAAGCAAAACATTTTAAATATAGTATTTATGAATTTTAAATATATTAGAGATGTATTGGATAACTAGATAAAAATACTTCTATTACATGGTATTAATAAAGAAACACGAGATATAGCCATAAAAACGATAAGATCGCAACTATTAGCGCGTCAACTTGAGAACTCGCCGTTTACTGTAACATAGGGCGCCCTGTGTACAAGCGTTGCGTTGACGCGCGTCGTAGAATAACACTGTCTGATGCGAAACGGCACACGAGCGCTTTGGCCGTTAAGACAATGTTAATTTACGACGCGCGCCAACATTCTCGTGTGACACAGGCCTCATTGAAGGAAAAAGACTAGTATTTCAGGATGCAATTGAAGGGACTATTTGATTTTCTGTGCAATTTAATTGCGAAGCTTATCAATATCAGAATTGTTACTCTTGCACAGTTCTGGGCATATAATGCGTAACGCACAGTTCAGGAGCCGGCCTTTCGAAGTTGGGTTCTACTACTTTGAGGTAGTTTTCACTTTTAAAACAATTACAGTCGACTCCGGTTACAGTGAACTTTTGAGATCTAACGTTTTAGGTTCACTATATCCGATGTGAAAATTAAATATACTTTCTCCACAATGATTGATTTTATTAATATAGAGATAAAGTAAAATAAATTAACAGAATGTTCTAAACATTTCAGTATCTTAATTAAACCTTAAAAATCAATTATTTTCAGTTGTTTGATGCGTTCTTTTTACTTTCTCGCACTTACTAACGTTAGAAGAGAAAGTATTGCACTCATGCGTCGGAAAAATGCGAATTTTCGGCACAAAAACTCTTATTGCCGAGCTCTGGTAACGAAAAAGTGTATAAATACCGTTGATAAATAAAGAAAAAACCTCTAACACCTGGAATAGCCAGAATAAATGTTTTTTGCGTCCTTCATACAGAAATGTTGATTGACGGCAAAACGTGTCTGTGCACAAGGCTAGCGCATAAACCGTTCAGCTGATTTTCTCCAAAATTGATATTCCCCAATCGTCCCTGGTGTCGCGGCCCCTGGAATTTGAAATAGGTATTTTAATTTTGGGGGTACTTTACATGAAACCCCTCGCACATTTTCAAAATAAAATAAAAGGCTCCAATTTTTTGATTAAATTTTGTTGTTGAATAGTGCAAAGAATGTTTAAGAAAATGGTACAGGTCTTATTTTCGTTGAAATCACATATTTTTCGAAAATCGCAAAAAAAAAATTAAAACTACAACATTGAAGATAGAGATTTTGCCTCAGACAAAGTCTGTTGCACTAAAATACCTCTTTATTAAAGGTCATGTAAAAGTAGTTTTCGCGTAATTTGCGCTTGAAATTTACGCAATTTTTCCTCAATAACCGCCCCAAATTTCTTCAACTTACGTAATAAGAAACGGTAAAAAATATGGTGTTTGTCCCATTTTTGGGTTTTTGCTTGGTTTTTCGAAAATTGCAAAAAAATAAATTCAAAACTACAAAATTGAAGAGAAAGATTTTTGTCTCAAAGTCTGTTGTACATTAGTTCTTTAAGAAAGGTCATATTTGAAACAAACGAGTAACAGATAAACAAGTTGAAATTTGAATATAAATGGAAATAAGCGTTTTTGCCAAGAATTGAAATTATTCGCCAAGCAGTTGCACATAGTTTTGACCACGCGGCGCTGGCAACAGAGCGTTGCGCGCTTCTTGGCTGAATTGGACGTTTTCAAGTAAAAGCTGAGGTGTTAGTAGAGCACAAAATGCAATATTTCAATATTACGAAGTTGTTTCCAAGAAAGTTTGTGCTCTTGTAGCACCACTAGTTTCATTAATAATTTCTCTAGTTCCAACTCCGTGCTCTCTCCATACTTGATTCTGCATTGTCCGCTATTTCTAAGGATCCACCTCGTATGTGCACTGACCGTCTCACTCTTCGAAGGCCCTTTTACTCGCCATAACATACGAGTGCAATGGTAGAGAAACTGTCCTTTCGGTACAGCAATGGTGCAACTAATGAAACTGATCTTTTTCCGTTCGGTGCGGCGGGTGCCGCCAGGCTGTGGCAGTTGCGTGTTTCCTGTCTTAGCACCTTTTGTTTAGCTCCCTTCCTTCACTTACCACGAAAGCTTTTGAAACAAAATCTGTCTCTTCCCGTCTTTTGTTCAAAGTATTGTCCTAAGACGGGAATTATGTTTTCTTCCATATTTCGACTTGTGTTCACTTACATTTTCTATGTAAATCAATTATGCTGTTTACTTAAACGTCCCGTCTCTTTAAATGTTGTGAAACTGATTTTATTTCGCTATTTTTGCTTTAACGTGTACACCCTTGCTTACATAATGTGTAGGTCGTTCACATGTCTTATGATACCAAATAAAATTACTGTAATTTTATTATTATTTTGTTCTCGCGCCTACTGCTCATTGGCATCTCACAACTTTAAATATCCTTGTTTATTATCGTTGCCTCCTCGAATTTTACTAGTCTTGCGATGTTGGGGTAATAAATATACAAAAAAGTTTCTACGCCTCCGCGCTGTCATTTGTCACGATGAACGATGTCGTATTTTCCTTTACTAAAATAGTCTAAATATGGGTTTTTCGACATGTCCATATGTACTGTCACAGCATTAACATTTTATTATTTTAAAATAAAATATTCATTTCTGTATAACAGTTGTAAAACGTATATAATGAAGCGTGAAAATTTAAAATGTTCATAATTTCGTAGACTTTTATAAATATTTACGAAAATATTGAAAATATGTCCAAAGCTTTTTTCCGTCATTTTATCCTGGCTAAGTTTACTGGCGTCCCTCCCTTCCAAAATCATCAAGTGTGCTGCCTGTGATGCCTTCTGAGTCAGCCGGTAGAGTCAATTCCGTCGTTTCTTATTCAACCTGCCTGTCCGTGAGTCATGATGTACCAATTCGCTTAATAGTCATATGCGCACAGCGCTTGTATCCTAGCGTACTGCCGTATAATCGGTCGTTCGCTTTTTAAATATTGAGCAGCATTCGCTCTTGAAAATATGGCATGGCTTTGTGGGAAGCGGAACCGGCGTCGGGGAAATTTAGAGTCTGCCGCGAACTCTTAAACTCTTAAAAGCATTGTGGAATGCGCTACTCGGGAGCCCAATTTCATTAAAAATGCATCGTGACCTACAGGGCAAACGCCAACCGTTACTCACACGCGCCGACCGCCTACGTGCGAGAACCCTTGCGTGGCGTTCCCGACGATTACGAGAATGGCGAGAGGAGACAGTTTTTCACACCGGCCCGTAGCGCCCTTTTGGAGAGTTCTCGTGTGGCGGAGTTTGAATTTTTAAATTCATTCTCCCGGGACATGATTTCTCGTAAAATAAAGAAATTCTTTATTCACAAAACGGGTTGCAGTGGCGTTATATTGCGCAGTTGAAGATTCGTTCAATGAAATGCCGTTGTTTCCAGGCCGGACGCATGAACAATAAGTGTCATAGGATCGAACGCTGCCCCTGACTGGTGAATTCTGAGACGGCAGATAAGTCGTTCCTGAGATTTGCTTCTATTAAATCCAGGTGGCAGAGTGTAATCTGAACAATTGAATGACGTACTGTATGTATTCTGTAGTTTCCGAAACTATACGGCTGTTTGCGGATTTCCTTCTCCGCGTACTGTTTCCTCCAACGGGGAACCACCCCAGATAAAGTAACCTGTAAGCTCCTGACCTGTATGATATCGTATTATAGGGCATATAGGTCCTGAGTATCAATGTGTAAGGGGACAGGAATGAAGGAGGAAAGATTACACGCGGACCGTAACTCGTTTGTTAGCGTACAACACTGGAATTGAAACCGCGGAAATCTATCGACCAGAGAAGCTGACCGTTTCAATTTTCCTCCAGACTGGTAGAATTCGACCCACCTACGTAGTTTTTGCCAAAAATTCCGCTACTGTCGGAACTCGAACCCTATGACTTTCCGGTTAATGATGCTGCAGAGTCAACTGTGTGACCGCTAGACTATCTCATACCGTCGTTATTTTGACAAGGTTATATTTCTTTGGTCTCCCCTTTATTATATTTAAAATTTATCAAAGTGAAGATTAAACATTTTCAGAGTAAAATTATTAACCGGACAACAACGCGGTTTTTAGTGTTTTTTTTATATAAAAGTGTTTTAATAAAAACTCATGGCATAGATTATCATAACAATGCGTATTAAAATATTTATTTTTGATATTAAAAAAATTCACACATAAATAATATTTTTTAATAAAAAATCAGGACAAAAACAGCTTTGATACTTAAATCACCTTGCAGCCGTATGCTGACATTAAGCAACAAAAAGTTGTTTATGTTATTTTCTTAGCGTTTATTGATTAATTTCTACGTAGTGATCACAGATATTCCACTTTTTTTTACAAATTTCGATATTCTTGACGAATTATGATATGATATTGATTTTTCAATAATATTGATATTGCCTACTTTTGTGGATATTGTATTTCAAAGTCATTAACAGTATATGATATTGACGTAAATTTCAAATTTAATTAGTGTAGAGCAACGGTTCCCAAGCTTATTTGTTGTGCGGGCCACCTGCTGTGTTCAAAATATTTTGGGGCCCATTCAAGTAAATACAGGGTAAAAAATACACACACGCACACATACAATAAATCAGTGTAGAGAACATATGTGAAGGATTAAAAATACATTCATAAACCAAAAAAACAACAACTTTTTTTGACTTTTCTTAGCTGTCCATGATGTAAGAGAACTCAAAAGCAAGTGGTCAAAATTCAAAATAAAACAAGTAACCTCAAGGGGATTTTGGACATGTCTGCCATGAGATAATTAGTATGTGAATTAAAACTTGTTATTTTCAGCCTCAACTCTCTTACAACATTCAGTTTGCTTCTTTACTTATTACACACACACACAAAACAACAACAACTAAAGGTCGTTCGCCCAGGTGAATAGACGAGAAATCCTTCAAATGTCTTGGTGCAAGTTTAACAATTGCTAGATGTTAATGCCGAACATATATCCAGAACGAGGCTGTTTAAAAAATGATTTTAAAGTTTGGTCATATGATAGTTCAATTAACGAGTTTTCATTTGCTGTATTTCCACTTTCTTTATGTAGTCTTCTGACGTCGACTCTTGACTAGCGATCTTTGGCTCACTGATATGCTATCTACTGCCCACAGGTTTGGGAACAGCTAGTGTTGAGTTAGAACACATGTGGAGCTACATGTATATATTTGGCATTTTAGGTTCGGATTAATCCGACGTTTGCAAGAAAACGGTGTTCCCAGGTCTGGGTCCTGTTTTTATTTATTATCCACGCCTGGGGGACATGCGAAAACATGTGGAGAGCATGACGTTTTCCCATCACAGTACCTAGCTTACTTAGCCTGCTTGAACTTTCTTCGTCACACAGCTATAGAAACTGAGACGATTTGCATGAGAAACCTACAGCTTCATTTTTGCCCCGGCCGAGAATCTATCATAGGACCGCCACACGTAAAATTAGCACGCTGTCCATTAGCCACCCAAGGCGCGCAGGAATCGGGACATAATCATTGTTAATAATCCGTTTGTAGATACTTCGATATTTTGAACTAAATATCTGCATACTGTTTATAAATTCAGCTGCATATTTGTTGTTATGTGATTGGATTCTATTTTACATTTGAAAAATGGCAGTATCTAGATTGATATATTCACAGCAGACACACTGTGTTTTTGATTATCATATCGGGTATAACATGTGAAACAAAATTGGTTCCACATGTTATTTTTAATCTTTTGAAGTTTGGACAACCCTCTTATTTTCGTGAGAATATGCTACTTTTTTCTGACTTAACCGGCAGAACTTTTAGAGTTTTGCGTAATGCTGGTACTACACTTGCTCTGTCTATGCATCGTACAGCTCGATTTGAGGCTTCGTATCGGTATCTTGAAGCTGATTTATACAACGTTCTCCTAAATGACTTGAAGGTTTTGAATTTCTCAGGCTTTTGTCGGAGGGCTAAAGAGTTTATACGCGATAACTTTGGTTAATTGAAGGTTCTTGATATCTTGTCTTTCTATCTTTTTCTACTTTTTCTTATTGATTTCAATTAAATTATTCTTTTAAAAATTTCGATTCGATTTGCGTTCGGTGCATTTTGCCTTGCCTTGCAATGGACATTTTCTATTTATACTATATTTTATGTTTATTGCTTACAATTATAGTATTTACGTATTTTTTTTGTTAACCGGCTATTGGACGAATAAGAAACCTAGGGGAAAATTGTCTTCTCTTAATTATTATATTTCTTTTATAGTATTTGATTTTTATTATATGTTGTAATATTTGTCCAATAGGTGTCACCGGTTTTGGTGAGTGTTCGTACCTCTACTTCGTGGGACATGTGTTTGGAACTTCGAGGGCGGTACACATCTGCCAGTGGAGGTAACTATACACCCTTTCGTGTCTTTTCAAATAGTCTGTCTTTTCTAGAATTGGACAAGCTGAGACGATATAATCAATGATTTCTACTTGTTCCTGGCAAATGCGGCTTTTATCATCTTACGAAATTTTGAGAACCGCTTTATCATAATGTCGTGTTCTCAGCGCCTGATCTTGAGCAGCTTTTAAAACTGCTTCCATTTCTGGCTTCATTTTTTCCCCTTTTCAGCCACATAAATTATTGATCTTTATTGATCTGCGCCTTGTCCATTCTTTTTAGATATTGTCCGTGGAGTGGTTTGTCTCTCCACAGTTTCTTTAACATTTTTTGTGTCTCCATTCATATTTTGTAGCATCAGAAGTTCAGTGTCTGTGTTATTCGGCGTGTCTTGCATAGTTTTCTTTGCAATAGTTGTTACTACACTAACATGCTTCTGTTTCCCATTCTTCGGTAAGATTTCAGGACCTGCCTCATTAGAGGGTCATCTTGATGGCTGACTACATACTTTCCCATTCCAACTATTGCATTGTGCCTGGACGCTTCAATTTGTCTGAGGCCTCTTCCTCCTTCCTTACGTGACACATAAAGCCTATGTATATCATCTCGAGGGTGAGCGACATGATGCATTGTTAGCAGTTTTCTAGAATTTCGATCCGTGATTCGAATTTATTTCTCAGCCCAGTCCACCAGACCGAAACTGTATTCAGCTACAGGCACCGCCAAACTACCTATTGTTGATATTTTATTCCTGGAGTTCAGAGCGGACTGCAGGACAATCCACACTCTTCTGTAATACTCCCTGCAAATTCTCTCTTTCATTATGTCGTTCGAGATGGTCTCACATTCTTCAATGCCCCAGACATTTGTAAGTTTTACCTGGCTTAAGATCTTGAATCACAGTGTGCATATCAACTTCAATGTTCTCTGACGTGGTCATTTTGCCTCTTTTTAAGTTGACTTTTGCACACTTGTCAAGACCGAACTTCATGCAGATGTCATTGGTAAAGTCATTAATGCCAGACAGCATTTGGGAGAGAATCGCTTCATTCTTAGCAAAAGCTTTAAGATCATCCATGTAAATAAATGTAATACTGGCGTTTCATCACCATGGAGCCCGTAACCACAGTCAGTGTGAGACTACTGTCTACATAGTGGGCAAAACATTAGAAGGGATAGCGAATCTCCTTGGAAAATTTCCCTGTTGATCTGAATATTTCTCGTTTCTACTACTTCCTTTCCGCTGTGTATTAGTAACCTGGTACTCCACGACTTCATACTAGCCTTACAAAACTCGATATGTCTAGGATGAAATCTAGATGAACTCCATGGTCTTCAAAATCCAATCGTTTGGTACACTATTAAAGACCTTTGGGTAGTCAATCCAAGCCATGCTTAAATTACGTTTTCGTTTCTTTACATCATTCAAAATGACTTTACTTAGTAGCAGGATTTCCTTACAGCCATTTACGACATCCTTTCTTTCTTATGGAACCTTTACGACATCCTTTCTTTTCAACTGGAAGGAGGTGGTTCTTCTCTAGATGTTTGTCCATTTTGTCAGCTGTAGCTGCAATTATAACTTTGTACAGTACTGACAAACAAGTGATTGGCCTGTAGTTCTTCGCCAAAGAACTGTTTCCCTCTTTAGGTAGCAAATAGGTGATGCCGCGTGTGAGCCATTCCGGGAGTTCCCTTGGGTTTTCTAAAATTTAATTAACAGCCCTGTACACTGTGCCTTTGCTAGATGAGAATGTATCGCTATTAATTACTTAATCCAGTAAATCTGCATCTTATCAACCCCGGGAGGTTTCCAGTTTCCCATGTTCTTAATTGCTTGGAAGAGGTCCTCTTCCGAGAATTCGTGAACATCTTCCACTGTTTCCCCGAGTCCATCGGCTGAATCAATTTCAGATTTGCAGCCAAGATGCGTCTTTGTTGTGGAATCTGCTTTCTTCCCAGATTCCTGCCCAAAATGTTTCGACGTCATCTTTTGAAGCAGTGACAGCATTGTCATTCGGTTTCTGAGTCAGATAGCGATAGAATCTCTTTGTGTCTGTTTCAAAAAACCTTATTATTATTATTATTATATGATAACATATGTTTGTTGCTCTGTGTCAGAAAACAATTCATTATCAATTTCAATTCATAGTTTTGTAATAAAATTAGATCTTGTTTATGCATATAAATCACCAGTTCATATTCGGCTACGACCCCAATCGATCCCTTGATCATCATTGACCCCCTTCAAAATTTCACCCTCAGGGGAGACCGACACCGTTGGGAACCCCTGGTTAAAATAATGTATCGTACTCTTCAAAAAGATTCGAATAACCTTGAATTCACCGCTTTGTTGAACTCTGCAAATAAGTTGATAGCAAGATTTCTACCGCCGTTGTTTTTATTTTTAATTGTGTTTTGCAATTGTAAATGTACTTTTATGTTTCTATATTCTGCCGCCGGGTAACATCAGCCCAATTGTAGAATAAACCTTATATCTATCTAACCAGAGGCACTGTTCAGCGACACGCTGGGAAGAGCCTCTATAACCAGTTGTCACTTGATGAGTGGGAATGAATACAGTGCGTCGATTAGGTGCTAGAACCGTAATCGCAAAGCGCCCTGCAGACCTGACACAAAATTGAAAACAATTTTTGCTTCTGTACTGCTGGCTGTGGGGCTTACCATAAGGTAGATAAAAGATGCCCCTCACTCTGTGGCAATCCTGAGAGAACGTACAAGAATGGCCTTCCACCAGACGACGAACTTACGAGGATATCCCAGTAGAACAGTGCCTTCAGATAGATGGATAAGCAGAAGAAATCTCCCATAGTAAAACTTTAATCCTATTTACCCATCTATAATGATTTCCACAAGATTTCTCCGGTACCCACCAGTTTAATGCCTTCAGAATGAAGACATTTTACAATACTGATATTGTGTCCACCGTAGAGCTTCAAAATATTATTTTTACAACAAAAATTAAAAGGGCCTACTGAGTAACGTGAATATTTTTTTTCCGTTGAAGGTAGGATACACACAAGAAAAATTTATTGCCCTGGGCAGGCATTTGTAACGGGTAGGTTTCTCTTCCTTCCCCGCTGTTCCAGAGCAAGGTCCAATATCAAAAGTTTTGGCATATTCGGCCAGCAAATATGGCCGTTAGCAAATATTTGTAGTGTAGGGATCTGCGTCTTTTTAAATCTGATATTACATTAAAACTTTGTACTGAACACGTTAAGAGAAACCAAATTTAAGGTTTTGATATAATTGTTCAGAACGTGGCCATTAATCATTTATAAGCATTAAACGTGGGCATTAAGTAATCTAATAGACTGTCCGGTTGTCCGCCTCACGGGCAGCAACTGCAATTGTTGAATAGGAGTTGCACCAAATGTGAGCGTGGAATTCCAGGCTTTCTTTGAATGACGAGCTGATTGGAACGTAACGTGTTGGGCATTCGCACTGCAGTACCTAGTGGTTAGGAATGATGAATTCGATTGTGAAGGATCGATAGGATAGGTAATACATTCCATTTCGCCAAAAATTAAGATCTTTAATTATATTTGTGTGTTTAAATATGCTTTATTGATCTCAATAAAAATAACACATAAAAGACAATATTCAAATTTTAGATTCATATTCCTTGCAGTGCTCAGATATATTAAATCATAAATTAGATTCTTATTGTAAATGGATATGGCTATTTTCTCATTTTGGACTCCAACGTATTCTAAGAATAAGAAAAGTTCTTTCTCCACTGAAATTAAAAAATATTATAACAAAACAATTTCTTGCATTTTGCACCATGAATTGAGAAGAAAATGCTTCTTCAGATTCCTTATGCAAGTAAATATTTTGTCTTCGAGACAAATCTTGATGAAAATGTATGTGTTGTGAACTCGAAGAGCGAAGAAACAATAATCATCCCTAACTTAAATGAAGTGAATAACATGATAAAGTACAGTAACACATCAAAGGGCATTTGGGTACTCTAGCGAAACTTTGTTTTGTGCTTCTTGACAAAACTGTGCAAACTGAAGTAATGATGTGAGTTTCTTTAGAAGCAGCTACTTCAGGGTGGTACTGATGAAGATGAAGACATTAAATAACATAAAATGGGGATGAAGTGGAAACTCAATTCTTTCAGCTTCCTGAAACAAAGAAAATAACATTGCAAAATTTTAATTCAATATTGTGTTCCAGTATTGTTTAATTAAATACATTTAAATCATCAATATTATCTTTTAGATATTATTTAGATGACGTATTAGCGCAAGTACGAATGATTGCACCTGCGTAAGATACTGAATTTCTAATTTACATACAACGGTTGTTCGGTATCAGACGGAACAATGTAACACTGTTAAAGGAAATGTGAAAGGCTGCTTTTCCGAGCAAGAATTTTCTTGGTCTCTTACTATGTATGCTAGATTAATTCATAGCAAATATGAATGCCACGTAATCAGTCATCTGGAAACGCTAAGATCGAAGTGTGGAGGCAGAGAGTGTTGCTAACTTAAATTCCCTTAATATCACGTAGTCTTATTTTCGCACTTGTTCAACTAGAGGTATCCAACATAATGTGATATGAACGGAGCTTGGCGTTAGAAGAGAGAGGTTTCGAACCATAATGTACACGTTATGAACCCACGTTCGAACCACTGTGCATGTGCGAACTCTGTTACGTTGGTCATCGGGAAGAGGTTACTCATCCAGAATTAGCGAGTGTAATCACCTGACTTGTATAGCACAATAAACCGGTCACGTGATCCGATGTATGAAATTTCTTCCCAACTATGGCGGCAGCTTTTATATCGTGACGAATGTGTCACGTCACTGGGCACACCCGATAATTCGACTTTGTACAGCGTGAATCAATTAACATATACCACTTTTGGGTTTCTACGCAAACGCAACTCGGAACCCTGCCTGCGCAGAGGTTCAAAAGTGGTAAGGTGCTTTGCGCTGCGCAAAATGTCTCTTTTGCGGTGGAATATCATTTTCCAACTTATCTCTTACAAAACATTAGGGTTTGCGCATGCTCAGAACCTGAGAATTGTGAGCCTAAGGTATACGATATCTTTCATCACGCTGTGCCAAAACTAGAGAGATTTTGCAGAGCGTGGCGTAAAACTTTGAGGCAACCACATGCCACACTTAGTGTGAAGTACAGAAAGATGCCAAAGTTCTAAAGTGAAGTAGTACTGTGACGGCAGATTTCTCTGCTAACGTCAAATTTCCGAAACGCCACTTCCTCTTGATTCGCATTTTGTCTACTAGACAATGCCCAACATGATGTTACATCGGGGATATGGGTCAGTAGCACACGCTGCCGCTATAGTTGGGAAGGAATTCCATACATCGGGATCACGTGACCGGTTTATTGTGCTATACAAGTCAGGTGATTACACTCGTTAATTCTGGATGAGTAACCTCTTTCCGATGACCAACGTAACAGAGTTCGCACATGCGCAGACGTTTGAACGTGGGTTCACAGCGTATACGCTATGGTTCAAAATCTCTTTCTACTCTTCTCTAAAGCCCGTTTATATGGTAATTGTTTCATCATTTTTCTTTACAGAAAATGGGCGGAAAAGAGACGTTCGTTTTTCAACGGTACTCTTCCGGTATCGACACTGAATGAATGAGATCTAATGTTTTACACGGTCATTTGGTTGTCTCCACTTAATCAGGATGAAAATATTTCTGGACGCCGTAAAAAGGCGCTGAAGATTAAACAGTTGAAAATCGCATCTATGTTAAAGAATAAGTTAGATTAATTTTGTACTGAGCACAGAACGCGACGACATTAGAACACAATACATTTTTTATTTTAAACCACGTTAATCACTTCTCATTACAATTCAATACTTTAGAACGCTCCAAAACAGCACTAGAAAAACAAATTGCTCTACACGCATAGCAAACGAGAAAATGTTCCTGAAACTGATGCCAGGAGCGCGGCAGTCAAACGGATGAAATCTCTACCGAAAAATGCAGCATGCGCCATTTTTCTGTTCAAATTATATCCCGTCTGCTCCGTCACTTTTCTGTACCGATGAAAAACGAAAAAAATGACCGTGCAAAACGGGCTGGGCGGTAGTCAAACTGGATGAAATCTGTACCGAAAAATGAAGCTGACGTCATTTTTTGATGCAAATTATATCACCTCAGGTCCGTCATTTTTCTGTACCGTTGAAAAATGATGAAAAATGACAGCGTAAGATGGGCTTAATCCTTTGCACTCCTAAGAAACGAGCACAATACACGTCCTACAGCAAATACGGCATATTAGTGATGCCATGAGAATAATGGCTACTAGCTCGTATCAGTATGTAATGTGACATGTCCTACAACTCGTAGGCCATGTCTCATGCCACACCAAAATCCCTATTAACTCGTAGGGCTTGTCACAGATGCCCACGTATTTCACTGGTATGTAAAATTAAGTTTTCGTTGTTGAATCGATCCAGGCTACTATTCTAGTTTTAAACATTGTTGACGCAATAATGTGAGAACGAGCTGGAACGGGGAAATGCCGTGTATGGGCTTCGAGCTGTGCTGCCATTTTCCATTGTCGTTTTAGACATGCCTTACGAGTTGTAGGAGCTCGCAGTGCTCAGAAACCTCCGCCCGCAGAGTGCATTCTCGGGTGACTTGTCACACATGCCCTACGAGTGCAAAGGGCTAAGAAAGTGGAGACTGCAGTAGACACGAAGGATCAAGGCACTGAGATCTTAAAAATCACCAGGACGCAAAAGTAGGAAATACTGATCATTGTAGATAAAGATGGTGAACTGAAGGAGGTAGTAACCAAGGCAGTAGGTGCACAAGCTGAAGTTAACTGGCTGATCCGAAATATAGTGGTAGAGATACTGGA
>JAHLJT010008446.1:201232215-201297341 GCA_031308135.1 Acheta domesticus
GTTGTGTCACTTGTTTGGAGTGGGAATATGCTCATAACTACAAAAGTGTAGCATTGATAGTTGAGCACTGAATTCCAAGTGAGCGGGGTCGTTCTTAAGAAGTATAAAACTGTGTATTTTGAATTGTTTCGGTGTTTCGAATGAATCACGAAAACTCTGAGTGATATTTCTCTTTGTGTCACTTTAATGATCAAGGTAAGCGTAAAACTGTTAAATAATTTGGATTATGCCAGTTTTGAAGAATCTGTTCCGGGGAATTTCGAGTTACGTCAGTTTTAATGAATAAACTGAAATATTCCATTTCTGTACTTTGTCCATAAAAGTTAGTTATTTTCTAATTGAACCATTATGAGACTTCCCAAGTAAACACGATTCCTGTTTGATTGTAGTGTGAATTGCATTACTTGGGGTATGTATTGTTGATATTTTGAGTTGCTTCACTTTAGAAGAACTATTTTCTAACTTTGCCCGGTGTATCAGTTTGAAGAAGCAGATTAGAATATTTGAGTTGTGTCACTTTTTAAGATATACCCGTACATTCTTTTCTGTTCCTTTTTCGTGCAGAATAATAAAGTTTTGTCATCAGGACGTTCGCCTGTCATATTACACGTTAATGCAGAGGATGGATATTCTGCTAATGTGGAATGTATTGAAAGAAAAGAAGACCATGAAACAAATTCAAGTTATGAGGTAACAAAGGAAGACCATAAAGAAATAATAAATTAGCTAAATTGCATTTAATCCTCGTTTATATCCATTCTCAAAAGTGCGGATAAACTTGTTTGTTTTAGTGGATTTTGGTTGATTGATTAGATTGATTTGATTGATTAGTTTCCGGGCGCGTCCACTGCTAAGGTCATTAGTACAGTAAGTGTATTGCATTTTTATCACGAAGGTTGCTGGTTCTTCCCCCCTGGGTGGCAAGATCCGGATTCGATCTACACGTCAGCGTGCGGATTTTTTCCAACCAGGTATCTCTCACCAGCGAAGCACCGCCCGAGTGGCGGAACAGTATCTAAGCTCCCTATTGGTCTCCCGGCATGTGTGGTAGCTTAGTGCATGTAATTGTGTGTATAAGTAGAGGGAGAGGAGAGAAGGAAAAGGAAGGAAAGATCGCGCGCGGGTTCGTGGCTCATTTGTTAGCGCACGGCTCCGGCATGCACCTGGTGTTGATCGGAGAAGAAACGACGGAAAATTACCGATCAGAGCAGCCGGCCGCTAGAATTCTCATCCAGACAGCGCCTGAATTCGACCTAGCTACACAGCTAGTAGTGGCGAAAATCCTACCACTGTCGGAAATCGACTCCTAGGACCTCCTGATCAGAGGCAATGCAAGTGTCATCAATTGTCTCTGTGAGACACATAACCGGTTCTTTTATGAGTGTTTCATAAGGACAAGAAATCTCTTAGACTGCGTGAGAATGTGTACCTGTCAAACATCAATGTCAAATGAGTGATGTGGACACTGGTTTTTGAAAGGGCGCCAGTACACGAGGATACATGCGAGACATTTCAGGCGTAACATTCCAATATCATCGTGTTCCTGTTGAGTGCCTCCAATATTGGTGGGGCATTGGTTTCGTCGTTATTTTAATGCAATTGAAACGATAATTTTCCAATGCGAATTTTATGGAAAAGTTTAGTCTGCAGACCGGAAAGTCTGTACGACAGTGCAACGAGAGGACGCGACCTAACCCCAGCTTTCTATCCACCCACCCAAGCACAACCACAGGACGAACGCGTACGCGGTATTGTTCCCGTCCACGCGCCAATACGCGACTGTGGCCTCCGATTGCGGCCGTGTCGCGTGTCGACCCGTGCGCTGTGTCGCAAGCAGGCAGTTGGCACGGCGTGGCCTGCGCCCAGACAATACGAAGTGTAAATCAGCCCGATGCCTAACCTCGTTGGAGCCCGCCCGATCCTAGCGTGGATCTGAAGGTCTCCGCGCCTTGCACGGAGCTCTGCTCATGGTCCCCTGCTCATTGTGTGCTGCTGCCTCGCCGAGGCAGTTGCACTATTATTTATTCTTCCAAAGGCGCTGGAGCCTAATTCGAGCCTTGGACTGACACTCGAGTACACGCAGTAGTACCGGAGTCTTCGGAGATCATAGGTATGCGGGTTATGATCAGAAGAGGTCAACATAAATCCATCTCCCTTAAGAAATGCCGGATTAGCTGTCCCCTAGAATGCTCATCCAGGGAGTGGTATAATATAACCAGGCTATTTTGCCGATGTCGCAAATCCCCCACCGTCGGCATCGAACCTAGAACCTTCCAAATTTACGGACCGGCTGAGATAGCTCTTGGCAACAGTTGTCGCCACTGCATTGTCTCTGATCAGGAGGTCCGAGAATTCTGAGTTCCGAAGGTGGCAATTTTTAGCTAGATAACTAGGTCGAATTCACCCCCTGGCTGAAGAATTCTAGCTACCGACTGCTCTAATGGGTAGTTTTCCTGGTTTCTCCGATCAACATCAGGCGAATGCCGGAGTAGTATCCTAACAACAGGGCCACGGACCGTACGCGATCTTTCCTTCCTCCTCCTTGTCCGTTCCTTTCCCCTTACACATATTTATATGCACTACACAACACATAATGTGAGACCATTCGAAAGGCATCCTTGTTCCCTTCTCTCCCCATATACACTCACTCACATACATGTACTATTCTATCACACGCGTCGGGAGCTTAGAACTTGTCCCGGTTCTGGTAGTGCCTTCTGTCGGAGAGACCTGGAGGGGAAACCCCCGCAAGCCGACGTGTGTGTTGGCGGCGGATCTAATGTTCCATCGGGTAGGAACGCCACCATCTCTGTCTCTAATGACCCTACCACTAACGTGCACAACATCAATGGGACTAATAACCATAGATCTTGATAAATACAAGAAGAAAACTGTTTTAGGTTTTCTTGGTTCAACATTAAGATTAGTTTCTGTTAAATGTGCTAGATTAAATAAATGAAATAAAACATTGCTAAAGTATGCTATACAATAAATTATCAAAACTCCCTTTATTTTTTATTAGTTCATTTTGACGTTCTAATAACGCATATGATTATGGCTAACAGAATTATTATACTTATTTCTGAATAGGAGATGAAATATGTACCATATGTATATTATTGTGTATGTACTGTCTTGTTTGCACATTTTTATTCCTTACGCATGTTATGAATCTTGTATCTAATTCACGAAATTTCCGAGAGTGACGCCTCGCTGTACAACGCAAAAGAGGACACACGGGTAATATGAATAGTCGAACGCCCGGGCCTCGGAAAATTGTGCGAGGGAGAAAACTGGCACACATGAGTCATAACCTGTTTTCATCCAGTAACAGCAGTATTAGCCTCAAAACACCAAAATCTAGACGAATATGAACCGATTTTTGAATTTTGACAAATACATTTCCTGAAATATCATAATTTTAATTAACTAGAAAATTATTTTTATTTAGGACATTTTTCTCGTCCATCGTTCTCAAACGGTGAATCTCATCGGTGAATGGCCCACTGCGGTGGTTTTTTCTTCGTTTAAATATTTCATTTATTGAACACACCAATTTTTTATTTCGATTACACAACCACAAACAGAAAAAAAAACGCGTCTTCACTGCCAAACCAACTAACAAATCGGACCACTTTTTACGGACCTTCATTTCTTATTCAGCAATTTGGCGTCCTTAATTTACCCTTTTTGTCAAACGCTTTGTTACGAATTCGCATTGTCACGATTATTGGGCACCTACTTTCAGCCTATATGCAGCACCTAGGACTTGGGAGTTTAATGATGAGGAGCGGACATTCTTCATACTCTCGATCTGTAACACCTTTTCCAAAATAAACGCCCTATTAATTTGTCACACTATTCTATCGTTCTTTTGCCTTGTATACGTCACACTTCTAAACACCCACGTCACATAAGCAACGCATCGGACCAAGTTGTATAATGAGAAGCGAGCATTCATTCTTCCTCTCGTTTCGACCACGTTTCCCCCAAACAAACAAGTCATTACCAAGTCAGAACATTCTACCACGCTTGTGTAACATCTATTTTGAGCACCCGTACCAAATGAGCAATGCGTGGGCCAGGCGATGTTTTATAATCCACAGGGAGGGTGCGGGCACCCACTCACCGCCGCAAGGTGCATCTCGGCGGGAGACAGGTGCCCCGGTAGAAAGCGCTCCGCTATAGAAAGTGACGATCCGGTTGCCGCGCCCCGCGCCCCGCGCCCCGCTGCCCCCCTGCTCCGCGCGCGGCCCGCAGCTCGCGGCGCGAGGCCAAGGTCAAGGGGGACGCCGCGCTGCGCCGAGGCCCGCCGGCGGGGAAGGGGGAGGCAGTTGACGCCACAAGAGCTCGATCGTGGCCCGCCCGCCGCGCCGCCGCCGAGAGACGCGGCCTGGAGTCGAACCAAGATCGCGCTCTGGGCCTGGCCGCCGCAGCCGGGGCAGGTTGGAGAGAAGCGTGATTCGCGTGGCTGGAGTCACAGCCAGATCGCTATTATGCTCTGTGGTTTTATTAAATTCTTTATATTAACGACAAAAAACATCACTAGTCCGGAAAAACTCTTTGTTGGAAGAAGTAATTTTGGTATCCTCGATGAAAACCATAATTGAAATAGAAGTCCTACTCGAATGATTTATTACTTCAAAGTTTTTGCCAGCAAATAAAGAAAGGAGAAGAAATACGACTTTCGTATTGAAACGTAGTTCACATTATATTCCCATTCAGTTAGATTCGACTAACTTTCAGAGTAAAGCATATATATTTTTTTAACACATGTTCGATATTTTCATGTGTTAGATACTACCTTTTATTAACTAAGTCCATAATTAATTGGGTATATAAGTCAAATAATATTTTACAAGGAAATCATTGGTTTAGAAATCTAGTTGATTTTGTTTTGAATGCCGGTATTGTTTGTCTTCTTTTTAATCGGAAAAAAGTTGTTTCATTTTCCATTTTACTTGACACTACTTATCTTGACAAGCTACAATCAATGCCAAAGGATATTTTCGCAGACTAAAAACTTGCTGTTCCAAACCGGAGGTTCATGAAAGAAACCTAGTTCGATTTCTTGAACTACACGACAGTTGATTGTTCTTCAATTTTTCAAGATGTTTATCTCAGAAGAAAAATTCAGAAAGAATGGTATTTTTAAATGGTGTTTTGGAGAATTTCTTGTGTTCATTATATTTTATAGAACCTTTTTATGTTCCATTTCCAGATCTCTATCGCGACCCTACCTGCCGCAACGCAATGTGTTCTAGAGTTTCACTGGGAATATGTCACCAGTTCACCGAAAAAATACATGGTCACAGGTACGTTTGAAATATAAATTGTAGTTTTTCAATAAATTTTCTTTAACGAAAGATGTGAAATTTCTTGATTGTCACATATATTACATTCTAATTCAAAGAATGTTTTGGACACATTTCGACACTCTTTAATTTCATTGATAGAACTGTCTGTAGTAATGGAAATCACGGCAAAGTCTGTGGATGGCAGTTGTTGAGTGTCAGCTGACCACTTTCTGGAATTTCAGACAATACTATGTGCTAATAGGAAAACGTATTATGATTTAATCAGACGAAATTATGATTTAATCAGACGAAATTATGATTTAATTGTTCATTAAATCCTTAATTATTTTAAATGAAAAATCATGGGTTTAAACAATTATGTTTTAAAACATGTTTTATGAATTATATTCATTGATTTTATTTGCACTCTGCGACAATGTAGCGAAGGTGAAATATAGTTTGAAGGCCAGTAATTAAATAGTTTTAGTGATTAGATGAGACGATGTTAGTTGGTGAATTTTCTCGTACAACAATTTTCGCATTCATCTCTTGTCTTGAATATATGTATAATGATCCCTGAGCATTGCTTATTCTGACGTGGGAGAGTATTGTCCCGAAATATCCATCGCGAGATTAATTGAAGGGATGTTGCATAAACGAAGGAGGAGAACGCACGGAAAAACTGTTTGTATGGAAAGAAGCAATATTTTTTCAGGCCATTACGCGTAATGGCTAATGTGAGATGGTCAAAGTAATATCGAGCGAAATGACGTCTTATACAATGCCCCTACTCAAGAATTATGCGGAGTTCTGGCGGTTGTCTCCCGTGAGATTGAGCAGTCAATCTCGTGGGAGCGGCCCCATGCGTTCCCCTGACCCGGCGGAGTGGACCGTTCCAATGAGAGAGTTTTGTTCACTTTCGATCCAGAAGTCCCAGTTTTCTTCTAATGCTGATTATCTCTTATTTGCTCGTCCCCCACAGTTGTTAGCAAGAAACGAAAAGCATTCTCTTCTTGAAATCACCGTATGCAGATATCATACTGCGTCACTGAAAAGTGCATCACTTTCTGCACATAGCATCACTTCGAAACAAGTTTTTATGAGTATTTGCGAACTATTGGAGATTCAAGAATGGATAATAATTGAAGACCAACTAAACAAAACGCATATTGTCCACTGGTGGAAAAAATTATTTTCACATGAAATTGTGTAGTTCTTAATATGCTCTACACGTTCCTGCTTTCAGATTTCTTCAAAACACATTTTAAGACATTAAATGCGTTTTGAAGAAATATGAAAGCAGGAACCTGTAGAACGTATCAAAACTACATGATTTCGTATCAAACTCAATCTTTCCATTCATATAAGCTTTTTGAATAGTTGTTCCTCAATTATTCTTATACTTAATATTTTTTTTAAAGTGGTCGATAACATTAGGTCATTGTTACACCTCCTGCCTTATAAAATTAATCTTTTTACAGTGACTATTCCACTCGTGAAATTAAAACCAATAGTGTTTAACTACACATACATAAAGCCCCAGTCAGGGCGGTGTATCTCAAAAACTTTACCGCTTTTTCTATCTGATTTTTCTTACCGCTTCTTCCTACTGGCCAATCATAAACTGTCTCTCATCTATCCTAGGAGACAGTATACATCGATCGCTATGTCGATGTCCATTAAACCGCGTATGTACGCGGTTTATTGGACATAACATAACCTCATTGATTTTAACATAGCTTTCAGTTATTTTCAATATTTGGCTCATTTTGGAACTCTGTTGGTCGTAATTTCATTCGTGGAATAGTCATATTAAATACCACTCGTGCTTTGGAAATTCTCAGATAAATCCCCTCCTCGATTCGCGAGTCGGGGATTTATCAACTATTTCCAAAGCACTCATGGTATTACCTATGATAAGCACATTTCTGAGGCCGCGAACCCCGTAGAGAAGGACGTTCGCGAATTATTAAAAAAATATTCATTTTATAAAGCAGATGTATCAATGGCCATATGCTATCGACCACTTAAAAAATCGAAGTCTAAGTAGACCCTTCGTATAACTTAATATTGTGAGGACGAACTTGGCGCTTCGCTATGCGAATCCAAGTTGGCCATAAGGGTCTGGTTTTCGGCCTACGCGATTGCCATTAAACATTCTTGAGTCTGTCTAACGCATAATTTCCAACGTATTTTGTGCCAAAATAAACTTTTTGGGAACAATTTGTTGGGAAAAAGAAAAAAAATAAACATTCGATACAAATACAAATGCGTGTTCTTCCGATCTGGTGTAATTGGAACGAGAAGGTCGCCCCCCCTCCACGATATACAGGAACGGCAAAGGGCACAAATTCAATCCCACAAAGGGGTTCAAACAACCGACACTTCGGAGCCAGCTGCTAAAATGAAGTTGGTGTGCACTCTATCACTCTCAGCCACCCATGCAAGTTCACTCTGTCTGTAAGGAAAGAAGCAAATTAAGAGCTGCCTGGATGATCAAGAACGTGTGAATGTAAACGTGAGCCCAGAATGCATAAATTAGAACGTGTGCAAATAAAAATAGGCTGCAATTTTGAACATTATTTAGGATGTTTGTACCCAGACTTTAATAGTGGTTCAGTCACGGGTGAACCTTGCATTAACTTGACCCTACAGAAAGAAATCCGCCATGAGTGTAAGTGAATAGTTCAGTGATCTCTTTTTTACTGGAACAAAATAGTTAATCTCTGAAACTATTTGAATTCTTTTGAGAAAAATGTGTGAATTAATGAAATTTCATTTTGGAGCAGCCGGAATGTTATATAAAGGGCTAGCAGAGTGACAGCATATTGTGTGCAATGAAAACAAGTTTTAATATATCTGCATGTCACACTACCCGCTTGATACGTTGTCATTTGAGGTATTAAAAATAATATCTTGGAGTTTCAATGCGTTATTTTTCTGGTCTACGAAGCACAAAAATGGGTTTTAATTCGGAATAGATTGATGTAAATGTCACTCAAAGAACGTTTCACGATCAAAGGTTACATATTAGTCGAGAGTTCATTGTGGTTCTCCAGAAGGAATTTTTAATTTTTGGTAAAATATGCCGTTGAAGAATGTAATTAAGGGTATCATGTCCCACCACGTAAAAGAATATATTTTTGAAAGTATTGAAGGTACAGTTGTTACTGAATGTAATGAAATGACATATCTTAAATGATCATTATATGTACGGAAGACGTGGAGTTGCATAATGGGGAAGCTGATTTGAATTGACCTTCATGTCTCTCATTCTAGTAATTCTCTTTCACAATTCACAATTAATTTTATGAATCACTTGAGCAAAAATACACCACACACTAAACACAAATCATTTATTTTTGAATCCCCAACAGGAATGTATACAGTTGTCATAGGATTTGTCAAACAGTGATTTTGAAATCGTACCCTAGCGTGGCTAATGTCGGCTACAGTCTAAACAGATTTCTTTTTTTCTACGATGGTTTAACTCCCTGCACCAACAATTATTTCAGCGATATTTCTTTTTATTACTACCAAAGCAAAAGCAAACAATTAGGGAAACACAATTCATAAATCTAAGTGAAACACAAAATTTCTTGACACCTCCGTTTTGATAAATATCATTTTTACGCAAAGCGTACGTGTTTGAAATTGCATTGCTTATTATGAGTTTTCAATAGAAAATAAACTAGTGGTGCTAAAACAACACGTATTTTCTCGCCCGTATTTTCACTCAGAACTACGCGAAAAGTATTCAAATTTTCGAAAAAGTTGTACACGACATTTCAAAATCTACCTTAAAGAAACAGATTTCATTAAGCAATAATCTCAACTTTTAATATTTGAGATGTAGGAAGACGCCGAAAAAAATTTGTACTAATGCAATTTTCGAAAAATTAGAGCTTTCAACGAACATGAGACCTGCACCATTCTCTTAAACGTCCTTCACACTATCCAACAAAAATTTAATAAAAAACGATGGATTTTTGAAATTTGGAAAATGTCCCAGGGGCTTTATATAAAGTATCCTCCAAAATTAAAATAATTTCAAATTCAAAGGGCCACGACATCAGCCAGATCGATTGGGGAATATCAATTTTTGGAGAAAATCGATCGAAAGTTTTAGCGTTGTTCACAGACTGACGTTTTGCCGTCATTCGATTTTTCGGTATCCAGGACCTACAAAACATGGATTCTAGCTACACCACGTGATAGAGGTTTTTTTCTCAATTTAGCAACTGGAGTTATCAACTTTTTCGTTACCAGGGCCCTGTAATAAGAGGTTTTGCGCCGAAATTTCGCGGTTTTTCACGCAGCATTACGTGACTTTCTCTCTACTCTGTAGCGAGAAAGTAATAATTGAAATATTTGTCGAAATACGAACGTTCAATTTCAGCCAATGGACATAGACTTTCTGAAGAAAGATAGAATTGATGCTTCAGGTGCAGCACAAAACAGATAATATCAGTTTCGCCTATGCTACAAGTCTGCTAAATTTTGCTTTAGTGATTAAATACACGTAGTTGAAGACAACTATGAAACAAGTACAGCTAACAAGTGTTGCATTTCTTTTGCTTCAAGATGGAAATATATTTTTTAGAAATGATTAACAAAATAATATATATTATCTACTTGTGTCAGATATCTGGTTAGTATTTGGTCCTTGGGTCTCTAAATGAATCTCCCAAAGGTAAAATGCTTTCAGATTTTGTCATGTTCACAATTTTCAGAGTGTATATCGTTCTTCCAAAGTTCAGAGCAAAAAGATACATTGCAGTATCATCGCACTAGAATCATTAGAGCTTTCGCAGCAGCTTTCTTTATGTTCATTTTAATTTGCGGTTCATTAAATTAGTGTTGGAATTTGCGTGACTGTCAGTATTAAGGAAACAAAACTGATTATTATGATTCAGGGAACAAAATTATTTTCAAATTTATTTTTAACTGATATAACGTATATACCACTAAAACGTTGGGAGAAGAAAGAAAGAAAGAGATAACAAAACTCGACAAAAGCAGCAGAAGAGGAAGTAACAAAATCATTGGAAGACAAAGAAAACGGAATGCAAGAAAAAAAGGAAACAAGAATAAAATGCTGGGTTTGCACAAGCCTCAGAAAAATGAGTGGAAATAAGACGCAGAAGAAACAGTTAAAGAAGCACACTAAAAAATGGAAGGAGCAGCAGAAAAACAAGAAGAACGATGAAGAGAACAAACTGCAATATACGAGACAAAGAAAACGATGAACAATATTGAGGAAGTAAAGGAATGAAATAAGAAATAAGACAGAGGGGAATATAAAATTGCAAATGATAGGAGGATAGGTGCAAATGAAAAAGTAATGGACGAGTAGGAGCAGAAGCAAAGGACAAAAGAGAAATAGAAAAGAAGATAATAGAGCAGAAGGAAGATGAGATAGAGAGAAAAAGAGTAGCATAAAGGGGAAGGGGAAGGGAGAGAGAGGAGGAGAAAGAAGAGGAAAAGAGAATGAGACAGAGAAGATAAGAAGGGAGAGATGATAGAGAGAGAGAGAAAGATGAGGAAAAGGGAGAAGGCCGAGGAGAAAAATGAGGGGAAGGGAGAAGCACGAGTTGGGGAAGGCGAGGAAGATATAAAGGATAACGACGTGAAGAAGAAAAACAAGAAGAAAAGAAAAAGAAGAAGAAGAAAGGAATGCACTCACCCACAACAGCGTCGTAGAAGCGGGAGTCGCGGCGGGAGGGCGCGCTGGGCGCATGTAGCACCTGCGTCTTCAGCACTTCCGCCCCGTGCTGCTCGGGCGTGAAGGCTGAGGGCGGCCCCTGCTAGGGCCACCAGCGTCGTGCAGGCCAGCAGCTGCATCTTAGGGCGCGCTCTGGCGACGAACGACGGGAGCGCTCGGGAGGAAGGGAGCCTCAAAGCGAAGGAAACCGCTGATCTCCGCTGCAGCTGCCAACGAGAAACACCAAGTCGCGCTCAAAGATAAGTATAGCCACTCTTTCCGGCGAATACAAATCTTACTCGGCTCACAAATATTTGCGAGTAAAATGCGTGTTTTGTTTTTCAAGAAACTATTGCCATTGGTTGTATGCGATCTTCCTTTGTGATTGAAGGAACGTTGAATAAACTTTTCACAGGTATTAATTTTCGTTGCGACTTCCGCGAGTTCCCGATTGTTAGTACCTCACAGTGAACGGAAGTTTTGAATAACGATGTTAACCATTCGTCGTCAACCTGTAAGTTGTCTAACAAGTCTCTCGAAAAACTGAAATGATAAAATGATATTTTATGTTTAGTTTACTTATTTTATGATATTTTGTACTTAATTGATTCATCGGGTGCACACCAGAGAAATACGGACATCCTATGCACCTGTTCTTCACCATCAGGAGACATGAAAAATTAACATCCAGTATTGTTAAATATTTACTTATTTATTTGTTCGATATTGTGTGGAATTTAGCAATATATTTTGTCTCAAGCAGAAAAGCAGCAAACTTATTTTTATCTAATTATGAACATTTCTGTCATTTGACATATTTCCGGCTCAGTGCGGTACAACCTAAGAATAGTAAAACATGCACTTTAGATTTGTTTGTTATTCCAGAACGACATTTGTTCAGAACTTCGTCAGTATTAATCCATGGGCCTTCTTTGTCGTAATTTTTCGATAAAGTAAAGATTTAAAACGATTTTAACTGTTTGCATATAGTACTAACAAGGTTTCTGTTTGCTCATGGATGCATTGGAATGTATACACAAAAGAAGCTTTTATCCATTAGTGTATGTGGCACATACTCAAGAATTGTACATTGTATAGAGCTAGTATATTTTCCCATTCGATGTACAAACCAAGGTTGAATTTTGTGTGACCCTATATGTTGCCATGAAAGCTTTTTTGCGGCAAATGTTGCATATGTAATACATATTTACAAAATTCAATATAATTATAACAATTGGTATTACATTAAAATGTAACACCGTAATGCGGCAGTATTACAATTGTCATTTTATTGACATTTACTTTCTCCGCAATCTCACGGTAAACAATTATAAAATATCTGGAGTCGGACAGTAATGTATTATTAATGTCGAATTTCTCTCCATTAACGTCATATCAAGAATAATGTTTTCCGAAGTCAGAAAAAGTCGTTCAGTATTATTTTCTGTTTACGAATATACTTTTCTGACAGATTTGCTAAATTCTGTTTATTCGGATACACCCTCTAACTAAAAAACGTCGTAAGTTTCTGATCTCTAAAAGTAGGCTGTAGATCATATTTCATAAAATTCTTCCTGCTCCATCCCTGTTTCATACTTTTTTCTAAACAGTTGTCATTTCGCCAAAATGCGGAACAGTATTAAAATAACACGTCATGATTTCCTAAGAAGTTTAATGCTTGAATAAGCAATCTTCATGATTGGTTCCATATCTAACTGCCCTTTATAGCATAATATTTGAGAGAGAAGACTTGTAGAAGTGTTACTAAGACAACCTTGCTTTGTTTGGACATAATTATGTGTCCCCACTAAAATTATTTGCTTCATCTGAAATTATTATCCCTCACTTGTGATTCAACTCTTTGGTTGGCCATGACTAAAGTCACCTTTGATGAATTCGTCAAAGTCGCGGGTGCCAATAGAGTGGAGCTGAACAGTGGTTCCAAATTGAAGTTTCGCTAGTGGCTTTTTGGAAGACATCGGATTTAAAGAATAAAGTAACACCAGATTAGACAGTAATATTACTACTTTGCAATTTTATTGTTTTTGTTTTCATTGATATTATTATGCCTTCATAAAAATAATATTTGCTGGAGATACACGTCTCACCACCGGAACATTTAGTACATTTTTTCCCGTAATACAATATCTCGGGTTGTGCAAATCTGGATAAAGCTTGGACATTATGACAATATTCTCTGTACTGGAAGAATTAAATTACAAGGTAACAATTTTTACTGGGAATTTCAGTATTTTCATTCTTCTTGCGGCAGACACTAAGGCTAAGATTCTTGTTACACAATTTATTTTCAGATACTTTGAAAACTGATTGTCTTATTTAAGTGAAAAAAGTAAAAATTTTAGTGAAAAAAGTAAACATTATACGTGACATTTTTAAGGGGCAAAAATTAGAAGCATTGGTTAACATATAGACATGATATGGTTTGGATACGTTCCCTAAGGATCTTGATTTTTCTATCATGTAAAACGATATTTGGCTTGGCTGATGATACTTAAAATATTATTGTTGTTGTGAAAACGAATTGTGTAAATTTTAAAAATACTAAATATGCGTGTATCAAGTAATACTTCAGCTCAGTAACCATTTCGATCAGATTTTTCGTCCAGTTTCCCTGATCCATTGAGCAAATGGTGAGATAGCCCGTTGTTTTGCTTCTGGGCATAAATGTAGCTTTACAGTGCACACGTTTCGTTGAGCTTTTCTTTTGCTAGTTTTGATAGAAATAAATCCAGGAGTTTGGGTTGCTATTTTGTTATCAGTACTAAACAATCAAATCTATGGTTTGTTTACCGATAAGTTTTTTATAACTTGGGAGTGAAAATGTCTGTTTTCTTTCAAACATTGCTAACCTTGCTTTGTTGGTACTGTTATTCATCAGACAACTATGTGTAGTAAAAGGGTGGGAAATAAATTCTGGAGCTCAAGAAAACGTGCGCAGCTTAGTTTCTGTCATACGTCACATACAGTTTTAACTTATTTGGCGAAAATAAATAACAAAAAACAAATTTATCAAATATCAAAACAAATTTCGCTGGGCTACACAAAACTAATAACATAGGCTTACATGGAGAAAGTACTCCCAACTTCTTGTGTCTACCTATCGCTTTATAATCCTAACTCTTCTTCCAGAAAGTGCGATGCTGTGAGAGCAAGCATGCATCGGACGTCATGCTCTTGCTCATGGTATGCCTAAAAATGCTACTCGCGTGACCGATGAGGGCGGTAACCATATCTGTATTCAGAGACACCTTTGAGAAGGCACTGGCTATGAATTTTCTTTTGGCGAATTCTATTATTTATGTATGGTTCATTTGCATTGTTCAAATTGGTGTCTTAGCAACTTATACAAGCTGCAACTTCCGACAGTTCTTAAAAATAATGATTTTTTTGTGTAGCAGTTGTCTTCTAAAATATGAAATACTCCTTGGTATTTGCCAATATTGCAACCATTTTGTACTATAACGAATACATTAACCGAACCAAGGAAAAAATAAAATTTCTTATTCTCAAAGGTGTATTCGTGCTTGTTTTCAATTATTCATTTTTGGGAAATAACTTAATTCGAAGTACAGCAAAATACTATTCCAAAATTTTAAATTGTCGGTAAAGAAGAAAAAACTATTGATAGTATTACAAGATATGCCAACCACAGCAAACTGATACGGTGTTAACAAGGGCTGTTTGCGTTCATGCTAAATAGAGAGGATGATTTTAAGTTGGCTGCTCTGACAGACGATCATTCCAGTCACCATATCAAAACTTGGGTGAATCCCCTTAAGAGTGAGCACTGTACCGATTGTGCAGGGCGGCGTCGGTAGGTGCGCGGACTGCGCTTCTGCGTGGCTCGTTGGCTGCGGCTGGGGGCTGGTCGCGGGGGTCCCGTTACTGCGGCTGGCGACTACGATGCACTGTCGGGCAAGGAACCGGGACGCGGCTTTTTATACGAAGCGGTAGACGTGACGCGCGCGGGTGGGGCGAGGCGGAGCGGGGCCGAGCGAAGCGGGGAACGCCGAGGGTGCGGGGCGGGGGAGGGACGGGGGCTTTCGCTCTCTCTGTCGTTCGGGGCCACGCACTCGCCGGTCGAGCCTGCGAGAGCCGGGCGGAGCGGAAGAGGAGGTGAAGGAGGAGGAGGAGGTCGGCGACGACGAGGAGGACGAGCAAGTGGAGGAGGAGGAGGAGGAGGAGGCAACGGGTGGAGAGAGGCGCGAGGGCGGCGGGGATCACTGAACAGCTGATGCAGTGCGAGAACTTCGCACGCATGTTTCATGCGGTTGATCGAGTCTGCCAGTGCTGCGGGACTCCTCGACTTGGTTTCTTGCTGGCAAATACGATGTTCTAGCAGTGGTTGATTATTTTAAGCTGATCGTGATTATTTGTGAAAGACTAATTTCTTTTTATCCAACTAATTTAATACATTCGTGAAGACATTGCGAACTATTTGCATTGTGCTTTGCGCATAAATTCCTCCCTAAAACCATCTGGACAATTGTGGAGTGATACTGAGTATATTGTACACATAAGCCTGTTTTCTGCAAATAATCGAAAAGTTGTGTTCGAACGATTACTCATGATTTCCGATATACGGAGTATTTAGGAATAAATTACAAAATAACGGTGAATGAATGTCTCTGTATTACGGCTTCACATCATTATCACTGATGTGGTCGGTAGTAGAAAATTTAATTGTTTCAAAATGTTCAGTCAACATAATAGGCTCTTAATTCACTCAAGTGTTTGTATCAGATTCTACTTGACGAGAATTTGAGTTGATGTTTGTTTCGGAAAGAGAGTGGAAGATTTGAATTGTGCAATCTTGATGCCTTAAAGAAATTTAAGAACCTTTCCCGCCAACATTTCACACCTTTTTCTCTCTTTAAAGAACAAGATTAGACTTTTGTGAATTCATAACACATTTGACATTGGAAAATGACGGATCCTTTCTAAACATAAACATTCGCAAGAAATGAGTTATCAGCGTGTCGCTGTTTGCTGAGGTTCTTCGCGGCCCCAATTCAGCGCGAAATAATCGCAATACAGACCTAATCTAGTTTAATACTGCGGATGAAATATTTCCGATCGGCTATTTTATCGGACTAGATCGGAAGTGTATGAATGCCTTAAAGTGATTATTGCATGCATAAACAATTTCTTTGTAGTTGTTTTGTCAGAATTTTGTGTAAAGTTTATTTTCTGGGTGGATTTTGTCAACTTCTAAATAGTTTCTCAAATAGATGAGCGTTATATAATGTTTAACTGCTTGTTAGATCATGATGTATGTTTAAGTGAAATTTCGCTTCTCCTGGATATGATCTGATGTTCCTTCGCAAACTGTCAGTTTGACCAAAGCTCCCTTTTAGTGTATTTCCTTCGTCACATGTGTATTTCCTTCATCACATAAATTTATTTTTAACGAATTTTGTCCTTTCGTTTTACTTCTGTTGACTCTTGGACAAATTCCTTAATGGAATGCTTGTAAATCGCCAAAGATATATGTGCTGGTAAATGGCGTAAGGACACAAACACCCAATTGTACGTGAATAAATAGATGAAGTTATTGCATATTAATGTGCTGTTTTGCCTTGAGAACATTTGTTCATTTTTGAAAATGAATGTGTAGCTTATAAAATAGGGCAATGTGTCAATGTTCCCAGAATTAGAAAAAAGCAGACAATTTCCGAAACATTTAATACCCATCTTCACAATTAGAAATCAATGTGGTACTTACAAGTAGAACAATGAACCATTATACATTTACGTGTTTCAGATCAGAAGATGAAGTACATCGTGGGTACAAATTAGAACGAAGAAAATAAGCTATTTAAAAAGAGCAGCAGAGAGACTATTCTCAATCTAAATTGTGTCTTCCTTTTCCTATTAACTTGCTAATGCTGATCCTCGTATGAGATGAATAGTGCGGTTGAAACAACAAGTCAGCAATACGTGAAATGAATTATTGCAATAAAAATCATGTTAGATGTATACAAATATTTAATATAGATATAATATCTCGATAGAATAACATCATCTCTAACATTTTGGACGGTACTCGTAAATGATGTGCAATTATAATACTTCGTAATAGAATACGTGAAACGAGAGTAGAAAATGAAAGTATTGTTCCTTTTCACAGTTATGAACCTTATATGAATAAAATATATTATTTACTCGCATCTGATCAATACTGGCATTTAAAAAACGATACTAAAATTTGATTTAATTCGTGTGTTTGATTTTACTATTTTATTTGTGTTCATTTCAGAGTACCTAGTTGCTTTGGGTAGCATGTAGAAGTAATGCAATGACAATAATTCTGAAATTTTCTTCTCATAGAATAAATTTCTTTTTCTAATTTAAAGCAATTTTTGTTCGATAATACCACAAAAAGCACTCGCGAATATAAACTAGTACTACTTAATTTAGTAGTAGTTCTACAAATGTAAACTACTACTATATTAACTGTTCCATAGTTGCTTTAAATTTTTAAGACAGATAAAATCTGCATTCTTTCGGAGAGTGGATATCTTCTGCTAAGGTGGATTTTCTAACTGACCATTCTATTAATGACTGATCTCATTTCATCACTGCTCTCCACGATTAGAGAAGATTACTTATTGCAGGAAATGTATTTAAAGTTGAGAAACAGTTCATAGTTTATTAACTTTTCATTACGGTCATTAATAGTCAACTCCTTTACTTCTTGATGCATTATTGATTTGACCTGCATTATTTGCCTTTTAATGACTTCTTTTCTATCACTTATTTCTCGCAAGCATTTTATCACTTTAACTCTGTATATTTGCACATGTTCTCATTAATTTCTCCTGCAAACCAACTTTTTTGTTTTTACTACGAAAACTTCTTTTTTATTTGTTTAATACTTTAAGTGCAACATTTTTGTTTAAATTTTTTCCAATGAACAGGGTCTTAGCCCGTAAAATGTTGAACATCGTTAAAAAATGGAAAGAGCGACGGATGTAGGTGGAATTCCAGATGAATTATTAAATATGGTACTGATAAATTATATAACTTGTTAAGAGAAATATTTGATAAATACTAAATGGAGAAACAGTACCAGAAGATTGGAAATAGGTTATATCTCAGTGATGCAGAAAGAGGGAAAGATGAATGTAAAAATTACAGAGGTATTACTGTCACCAGTAGATTGAGCAGAATATATGGAAAAATAATTATTTTTTGGAAAATGATTTTAGGGATGTGGAAGAACAGGCAGGATTTAGAGCAGGCAGATCTACAATAGATCATATATTTTGTTTACAAGAAATTATTACAAAAAGTATAACGCGGGGATAACGTGGGCACCACCTCAGCCAAAAATACACTGATAAAAAGAACATTAAATAGTATTTATTCGTTATTTCTAAAAAGAAGCGTAAAAAGGACGAAAAATGGCCTGTTTATGGGGTTTGTGGCACCCCTGAACCCATTTTAAAAATGTATTTATTGATGCCGATGTTGTTCTTGCACTGAAAACTAACGTTTTCCTTTAAGTCTCTACAAATATGTCCAAAAGAGCCTAATAGTGAATAAAGAAATCATATACAGTAGTGCGGCACAAATGTGGGGTCGTTAACAGTGATGGCGCGCGGCGCAATTTTTGCCGATTGCAGTGAAATAACTAAATTGTGCGAAGCAATGTTCTTAAAGCAGACACTTCAAGCTCTAATATTACCTAAATTAAAAGTATTTTGGATTAAAATTTACTGAACTATGGCCAATTGAAAAGTGTCTATTTCTTTAAACGTAAAATTGACCATATTCGAAGCTAATTTGGCACACTGTTTGAGTAAAATGAGTATCGATTGATGATCATAAAATTCTTGCGGGTTAACGGGGGCACCACCTCAGCCGAAAATCCGTTTATAAAAATAACATTAAATAATATTTATTCGTTATTTTCTAAAAAGTGGCAAAAAAGGCCGAAAATGGGGCGTTTATGAGGTTTGTGACACCCCTAAACCGATTTTAAAAACGGTTTTATTGGTGCCGATGTTGTTCTTGCATCGAAAGCTAACTTTTTTGTGCTAAGCCATTGAATTCTATTGTTTCGATACAACTTATGTATATATACACATACACACTTTCAGTTTCCTTAATGTGTGATTTCATTTCTTTAATCGAAATCAATTTGTGTCTTGGATTTTCGTCAGTAATATTTTTTTCTCCTCCATTTCTTTTAGGTATTAGAGAAATTCCATCTGTTAAAGAAAAAACTTTCCGCCTTTTTTTAAGTTTTGATACGTTACTCATCACAAAATATGAAGCGTAATACCATATTTTTATACTTTTCAGAAATCGGAAGAAATTTCAACGCGAGAGAATTCTTGATGCGTGAGACATCTGCAATGCCATCGATTCTGCCGGACCTGTGGCAAACGTCGCAGGGTTTTACAAACACGCTCTTCAATGTAGCGTGTGTCAACCTCCAAATTCCCTGAGCATTAGGCGCGTCACTTGCTAAAGGATGGACGCCGCTCGAATGCTCATGAGTCAAGGAGGCTTCGCTGAATCCGTAGCGACCCCAGAGGCTCGCGAACGGAACATACCTTCTTTTGACGTCAGCGAGCAGGTCGCCAACGCGGCGGGCTTGGTTTCCCGAGCGGCGATAACCTCCGTCATTTAAATGGCCCCCGTCATTGAAATCACCAGAGCCACTCATCAGCTGGTGATACGAGAACCAATAAGGAAGTAAGTTTTCCTAGTTTCTTTTTAGATGCAAACGACTAAAGGTAGATTGAGGTAACAAAAAAAATGTCACCATTCCTTTATTTCTTTTTGCATCAATAAATACAGGGCTATTTATGACATAATGAAATACGAGGTGTTGTGAATGAAGCCCAAAATAAAGAATGTGGCGTTCTGATTGTTTAGTTATTTCTCTACTGTGTTTTTTGCTTGTTTCCTATCTCAAAAACGACTCTTTGTAATATGTTTTTCTGATGTACCCTTCACAGGTTGACGAAGTCCACCCTAGACAGCCTGGATCAACTTCTTTCAAGGAGACTCCGAAAGTACAACAGAAATATCAGAAGCATCAAGATGTTTGACGCGCAGCCAATGGGAAGCTCCGAGAGTACGCATTCACGATGCAGACAAAATAGTCTAGTTAATTTAAGACGTTCCCTTGCTAAAGGTTAAGAAGTTTGAAACATTCTATGTGTTCCGTATTTCAGGTCTTCTAACCGCTTTGACACAAAAGGGCACCAGCGGCAATGGTCAACTATCAGGAGAGTGTCGCTGATGGAAGTGCATGTACAATCCTCGACGGGTTCAGAGAATTTGCTTGATGTACTGATTTGACTGGCTGAAATGGTTCAGGGATACAGGTGTTCCCACTGCAGTGTCTCTGACCTGAGGAGCGTAGTGATAGGGCCCGATGGCGGCGAAATGTTGACACTAGCGATATAACTAAGACGAATTCAAACGCTGTCTGGAGGGGAATTCTAGTGGCCAGCAGCTCTGGCCGATAGTTTTCAGTGGTTTCTCCGATTAACACCAGGCGAATTTTGGAGCCCTATCAAACGGGCCACGGACCGCCCGCGATCTTACCCTCCTCTTCCTTGTCCTGTCTTCTCCTCTTATATACACAGTTGACCCTACACCACCGCCACGTGCCAGGAGACCGATCGGGAGCTTTGTGCGTTTCCCAACTGGGGAGGTGCCTCGCTGGAAGGAGATGCCTAGACGGGGAATTCCTCCGCAAGCCGATGTGTAGGTCGGCGCCCGGTCTCATTATCCAGTGAGGAAGGAAACCCTGACACTTCCTGGGACAACTATCTAGTCGTTCACCACACTGATAACAATAACAGTTGTGTCCGAAAAATAAATTAATCAATCATTGCTTATTGTTTTCATTTTTCGACCAACATGGTGGCCTACTCAGCGTGCCCTGACCCAGCGCTGATCGTTGATCAAGCGGTGTGGTCCGTTGCTGGTCGAGTCAGCTCGACGGGGAGAGAGGATTGGAAAATCCCGCTAATCGACGGTAGGTCAGCGTCGAATGTGGATATCCAGCGGGGGAAGATCATGCATGAATCTACACTGAAATCTACACATGAATCTACACTGAATGAAAAAACATGCACTACACTTATGAGGCTAATGACCTCAGTCGTTGACCCCCTCAATCACTAACAAGCAATCGATCAAGAAGTTACACTTATGACATTAGCCCCTGATTCGTAGGCAACTTTCCATGCACGTGTGTTTAGCAGGTAACGAATTCTTTTAATTTCGCCATAACGTGACCTGTCGAACACCATTGCATAATTAGATGCCTCATTAACACGGGTAAATACGAGTATTACATGTGTAGTTTCGTTGTATGAATTTTCTCATATGTTCATTGGCAAAAGGGGATCATTTTAGGCTCTTCTAAATTTGTAACATTGATTCACCGGTATAGCCAAAGGGAGAAGTACCACATTCACACTAGATAATTTCACTACACATTGCCTGTATCGGTTTGGAATGCGTTCGAAGAGCGGAAAGAATAAAAATATATGGACGAAATTCGCACCCGAAGTACAAACGTGTCATAAAAATAACTCTCACATTACATAATTGTACATACTCATTGACTTCCTATCACGAGTTCCTAGTTACGTTCCCAATAACAACGTTCCCAATATCTGATTGCAAATAATGTCGCAGGTTTGCAAACCAGAGTCATGTGCATGCATGTGCAAATGTTTGCTTTGTTTCAATCATCATGTGATCTTCTTCAGACACTTCAGCCCTGAGAAAGGCCACGACATGAGAGTCGAAACGTCGGCCGGCATCGCAGCCTTCCGACGCGGCGCTACCCGGATCGCCATTCGCATGCGATTTGCACAGTATGCACGAGGACAAGGCTTTTCGCGTATAGTGACCGTTTGAATACTGGGGCTGTGAATGTCGCCGAGCGCTTGGACCCCGCCCGAGGCCGAGAAGGTTCTGCGCGCATTTTCTCCGCGGCGCGACGGGGCGACGGCGACGGGCAGGAGGCGGTGGCGGCGCGGCCAGAGTTGCCGGCGCCACTAAGTCGTTTGCCTTTGACCTATATAGCCGCCGTTCAGCCCCGATGCACTCGCGATGCTACTGCGTATTAGAGGGAAGTGTATTAGTGGCGTCCGCGGTCAAACCGTTCACCTGCTATCCCCGGATGCCAGGATTCTGATCTTCGTGGATCCATGTGGAATGAGTGGTGGTCAAAGTAGGTTTTCTCGGGTTCCCGCGTTTCCCCTCACTCTCATTCCATCATGAATCCATCATCATTAAAATCAAATAATTATTCACCCATCAATCCATTCTTCCTTAGTCGTGCCGACAAGCCTGAGGAACTGAGAATCACAATGGAGATAACTACGTATTAAAAGCCACATTTAGCGAAGTTTCCATTCAGTTTTTCCATTTGGCTTCTTCAAATTTTACCGTTCTCTTGTCCATTTCTTTTGTTTCTGATCCAATTCAAAATACTTTCTCCTCCCTTTTTACTTTTTCGCATTCTACTAACGTATTATGGAGAAAGTAATGGCGATTTTTCGACGTAGTAAAACTAGATTACTAGGTCCCTGATATCGATAAGTGGATAATTCTTGTTCCTATATGTAGAAAATAACTTCATCTATATGCTCTGTAGTCGGAATGCAGGTTTTGTGGAGCCTTGATACCGAAAAATGACAGCAAAACATCTGTCTGTGAACAACGTTAGCAGGATTTTCATCAGAACTGATGTTTCCCCCATAGGTTTGGCTGATGTCACGAAACAAGTATTGTGAGTTTGGAAGGTTTTACATGTACCGCAAGTACATTTTCAAAATTTTCTCAAAAATAACTAAATTTTAATTTTTTCAGATAGAGCAAGCACTCTTAGATCGGTTAAAGAATGATAATTTCGATGAAAATCCTATGTACTATTTAGGCATCTTCAAAGAAACACCTTACTATCTGGAAGACTCCTCCCCCCCCCGCCAACGTATACTTTGCTTAAAATCTCAACGATTTTTGCCACCAATAATAACTTTCTTATATACGTATTATTTATTAATACTGGGTGTATGGAAAAAGTGAAAATATGTATTAAAGGGTGAACTGACAGTGAAGCATCTACTTCACTGGTCAGCGAAAATGTCTTGTCCCCTCTTCCGTACCTACTGATGTCGTTCCTGGGACTAGGATTTTTATTGTTTGTGTATTAATAATAATAATAATAATAATAACAATAATAACAATAATTGTAATATAAATGTCACATAACACTCGTACAGTACAAGCCACGTATAAAAATTCGAGATATTACTTAATATATTACTTAATATAAATTTTATATTTAATACAATATAGAAATTATAATATACTAGAGGCCTGCTGCAGCAAAAATGCTGTTGAACAAAACCACACAAAAAGGTTTCCCAAAACGCTCATTAACAAATACTGCAATAACATGATGTAGTACATACAGTACAGCAGTTTTTAAATACCATGAATATCAAAAAGGTACTGTTCCGTAATGCAACACTGAGTAGCAAAAATTTAATGGCGGGCAACCTCTTCTTTGGAGCCTTGCTGTCACATGACGTCAGCTGCGTCGTAAGAAAGTGATGCGGCGAGTATGAGAATTCAGTCGGTGCCCGCTGTATGAGACTACAATAAAATGTTTGCATTTTCATTCGAAATCGAATGTTTAATTGTTTTTGGATTTTGTACAAGTTGCTGAGTATCTAACGGAACCATAGTTACCTCTCATATGGCGAGAAGCTGCAATTTAATACAATTTTTGCGCTTTAGAAATTGTTAATAAAGCTGTTGTATTTTTCCAAGTCAGTGAGTATAAAAAATCGTAGACACTTCGCAGATGGCCGGAGGACGCATAGGTTTTTTTTCAATTTCTGCGTTCATAGGAAATTAATAATACATATGGTTTTGTATTTTTCCTGAGTTCTAACAAACCATAGACATCTCTTATTTGGCTGGTGGCTGTATAGTTTTCTTTCAATTTCTGCGATCATTGGAAATTAATAGTATTGATTATTAGTATTTATTATTATTATTATTATTATTATTATTATTATTATTATTATTATTATTTGTGTATAAGCCATTATTGACCACGCTACTCGTCATCTTCCGAGGCCCAGTCGTATTGTATCGTGGAGAGAGATTAAAGTGTGTAATTATGGAGATCAGCTTTTCGGCTGTATCCCAAGGTTGTTATGGATGGTTGGCTGTATCCCAAGGTTGTTGAATTATGGATTATGAGGTGATGATCAAGGGGGAAAGGACAATTATAAATACAACCATGCCTAAGCAGGACTCGAACCTGCAGCCCCCTCGGCGCCGCAAACGCCTGGAACACCGGGCCGGCTTATTATAAATTATTATTATTATTAAAAACCCAGTAATATCTCAAAACATAATCTGATAATAATGCTTTTTATCCTACTGTTTCGCTAAATTGAGAAAAAATGGTAATTTCAATGAACCCATTGAATAAAATATTGTTCATTTTGTTGTCTCGAAATTTGACTTGCGGGGCGTGGTCGGTCGAGTCAAGGCGCAAACTGATTGAACGGATTTTCCTGTTCTACATGTGGTACACCGTGATGAAATACTATAATCAGCTGTGAAATAAGGGACGTTGCCGGGCGAATTGTTTACCGGCGCTTCGTTGCTTGTTACGCATTCTGCCATTGGTCGGTGGATGCCGATGCGGGAACCAGCAGAAAGAGAGACACACGTCGCTGAGTTGTCGGGCCGTTTGCGATTTCCCGAAGTTGCAGGCATCGAGTGGATTCCTCTTGCAATAGGGGCGTTCCTTCACCTCTGGCTGAACTGGTATGGCGCTTGTTAAAGTAAGAGAAGATATATGAATTGGATTTGGCATTTTATATTTGTATTTAGCCATTATGTGCCCCGTAAATGGCAATTCACCTCAGCACCGTTAGATCCCAGAGTTCCTAGTCGGTTACACAGCCAGGAACCCGCGATATATCGAATTCGCTTAACCTTCGTGACTTCACGTAGTTAACGAATTCAACCAGCGACGTCGATTTCGCGGTCGTGGCCTTTTAGTAGAACCATCCTAGTATTCGCCTGGATGACCAAAGGAAACAAAGAACCCGGTCAGGATGGCCGGCACGTGGACTGAACTGGGGCCTCCCGAATGCGAAGTCTGCACGCCACGCCCTGAGCCACTTCGCTCGTTTTTTGGCATTTTTGGGTCGGATTAATCCGACATTTGCCAGCTAAATGTGTTGTATGGCCTGGGCCTGATTTTTTAATTTTCTGTTATTCACACCTAGGGACGTATTCCCGTCACCGTTCTCTCATACTTGTCCTGCCTGAGCTTTCTTTCGTCACACAGTTATAGACACTGAAACGTTTATATTAGATAGCTACAACTCAATTTTGGCCTCAGCCGGGAATTGAAACTGGGATCGCACCACGGAAAGCTAGCACACTGCCCACGAGACTCCCGAGGGCCCTCAATGAGAAAAGTTAAGGAAAATAAAAGATAACTAATGGAATTGTGAGTTCTAGCCCCTGTGTACACATTTCCTTTCTCAGTTCGAGTTTGTATTCCTATTCTGCGAAATAGATGAGGCGATCTAAATAGCGCTGACGGATATGATGGCAATCACTCTTCTCTAGGATTGTAGATTCCAAAGGCAAGCGTTTAACTATAGTGCGGAGTAGGTAAACCACTACATGTGCCGTATCATAATCTTATCTTTATTGTAGGAGCAACGGGTCAAAATGTATGAAAAATAAGACAAAACAGAATGAGTAGTCATATCATTGGAAAATAACTTTCTATTGTAATATATGTTTTCTCCATTTTCACAATGAACTTGATATTCTTTGATATGGCATATCGTTGGTGCACGTGTAGGTAGTTCAAAAATATTAAGAATTTGTTTTAAATTCAATTTAAATGAATGGAGTTAGTACATTTTGATCTGTTTCTCTAGAGATATACTCAGATAAAATGCATGCCATGCTTTTTCATAAATCCATCTCCTGTTTACCAGCCTCTTTACTCAGATACTTTAATCTGTTATAATTTTTTTTCTTGCTTTGCTTTTTTCCTTATTTTATTGACCTTTTCATTTCTCATTTCATAAAAATCATAAAAATAATGATTGCGATGTGATTTGATTTAATAAGCTTATTGTGTGGATTATCTGATAAATTATTTGGTAGTCTCAGGTACTGGTTAAGTGTTAAAAAATACATGAATAATTGTCACCTGAATACACGACTTTTTAGTTTTATAAACCCATTCTTTTACTTTATCTTCGTTTCTCACGCTTGTAGCTTCATGTTTTCATTTTTCAGTTATTTTCCTGTGTAACACTACTAAAATGTTTATTCTGAATTAGAACATATCTTAATAGATTGCCCAGTGTATTCAGAGTCACATACGACATGTTCACTTTTAAATTGTCTTTCCAAATTACTAACGGAAACATTTCACATTTATAATGTATTCAAATTTCTAAAGGTTATAAAATTATTTGATGAATTGTAAAGTATTGTATAAACGGTCTCTAATGATCTTACAGTTCATGCGAACAAAAAATGAAGCTTCTAATAAAAAAACTACTAAAATGTTACTCTCACAATTTTTATCTCTTGTAACTCTCTGACTTCTCTCAGCCATTGAACTAAATTTTGGGGGGAGGAAATTGAACATGAGACAATTTTTACGATTTTTTGTTAAATTTGGTGTACATGTATTTGAGCCACATGTTTTCAAGTAATGCGAGAAAATCTTACTAGAAATGCCGTGACCCACCTTAAATTAAAAAGTTTTTTGTAGCCGCTTAATAAAGGTTATCTTGAGTTACATCGATGAATAAATGTAACGTAGTACAAAGAGCTAAGAGGGCTTCCTTACTGCCAGTTTATTTATTTATTTTGAAAGGGTATTTCGAATGACAACCATGAGCACGTGGTTGACGTGAAGGTAGAACTAATAATAAGAAACAATAAGTTGGCTATAGTAACAACTATTTTCTTTCTGTCTGTGCTCTGCGACTTAAATCACTATTGTATGAGTTTATTTGTTAAATGGTATTTTGAGAGAAACTACTGCTGCAGCTTCCGGAACGGAGTTACGCAGGAGCTGTCAAATATCACTTCACTACAATTCTCGTTTGTACGACTCGCTTGAAACACGTAATCAGAGAAATCCTGTTCAGTAAACAGTATGACTCGTCAAGAAGTATCTTAGAAGCTACACTCACAATGACGTGCGAGCTTTCATTTGGAATTTAGGACAAGAATAAACATCCCGCTAAGAATAATAATAATAATTATTATTATAATTATTTTTTATATCACCATTACCAACATCTCCAGACATGTTTGGAGGATTATTTTCTCATTCTTAAAAGTTCTCAACAAATTGAAATGTGAAAAATTAAGTAATTATTAAGTTGGGAATCCGAGAGGATATTTATTGATTTTAATCTAATATTATAAAAATACGCTCAAGAATAATTGAAAACACGAGAAAAACTTCCCCAGTTCTAGTGGAAAATCGAAATCGTGTAAAATTCTTGAAGTTACCTGAAGTTTCACATTACCTAAATTATTATTAACTTGTTTTCTTATATTTTCAATCCTTTCACTTATTAATATTAAACAATGAAAATAATATGTTCTTACGAATGCGTATCTAAATAGTTCTATTTTGTCTTAATTTAGTTTTGTATAGAAGCACTAAGAATGAAACATTTTAAAATTGCATTTTACTTATTTGTAGAAGATCATTTATTTCCATTTTATTCAAAAATATAATTAAAAGACATTGTTCACTCATAATACGAACATTCGTTGATGCGTTGATATTTATAATGCATTATTTCACTCCCGCTGCAATCTTAAAAGTCGTAAGAATAGACTTTGGAAAATGGAAACTTAGAATTAGACAGAACTCATGATACCATGTCTCCTCCGTAACCTAATATTGACCTGCCTTTTTTCTGTTTTTTCATGCATTACGTTCTTTTTACTCAATGTCATTACCATTCGCTCTGCTCTCATCTGTTGCCACTCACGTGTTAGTGACTCTTCTTGTCTTTTTTGCCTCCCACTAATTCTCACTGGACGTGGCTCTCACTGCGCCCATGTTTCTTCTAGCCAATTTAAGAGGGTCTTCCCTCCCCCCCTTGGTGCCACATCCACGTGTAGTTTCCATTCATTCCTACATCCATATCACCTGTTCAGTATCCCATAGATTTGCGTATGTCAACCTTCGCCATTTGAACCAACAACGTTCTCTTACGACATTTGACTAAATTTTTCCCAGGCCCCAAGAATAACCCACTTGTTTTTTTCACCCTTGAAACACCCAATTAACTCCCGAAAAAACTTGAAAGCTAGTAAAAAATGAAATGTTTTAATGATTTTTTGAATTATTTCAAATAAAATAACCAAACATAATTTTATATATCGAAATATTAATTTAAAACTCAAATTTAACGCAATAAACGCGTAGAAACATGTACGAAAAAACAATACAAGTGCAAAATAAAGTGACAAAATAAAGTACAAAATAAAAACTGACAACAAAAATACAAACTTCATTTTCTAGTATTGAAAACTCCACTTTCATCACAATAAACACACAAACAAGTACAGAAACAACACAAGCACTAAATAAAAATGATATAAATGGAAGTGTATATTTTCGGTAATGATTTCGTGGTTTCGAAATATTCATGCTAGTACTGAATGAATTTTTATTTGGTTTTTCGAATGATAAAATCAGTATTTTATAATAACTAAATTTTAAAAAATAATATTTCCTATTAACCCCTCAAAAACCTAAATAAACCCAAAAATACCCACTGGATCGGTTATATAAAAATCTTTTTTTCAACCCCGTGATCAATACATTAACATATCTAAATTGGAATTTAAAAATTATTTTACGAATCTAAGGTATTAACTGGGTTGGTGTTTGGTAATGAAAGAAGCTTAATATGATAGGAAATATAAGTGTCGTAACACAAAACCCCGAAATGGGCATGTTTTGCGAAATGGACATGTAAAGATTTAGAAAAATATCATCATCAAATTGGAGCAATTACAGAAAGTATACGGAAATAAAGAATATTTGCGCGAGTTAAATAAACACAATTTTTGTAATAATATTAACTCCACACCTGGTAACGAAGCAAAAATTACGTAAAAGTATTTTGTAAAACTGCTGATAAGTTCATTAATTGGAAGGAGATAGAAAAGTTTCTTAAAATTGTGAAATCGGTCAGGGATCAAAGGGAATGAAAAATTGGAAAAAATAATATTAATGTGGGTTCTACATAGAGCAATTGTTTATTAAACATTCAATTAAGCGATATGATACAGCGTACAATTAAAAAATACACTGGGAAAATGTTACTAAATTTTTTTAACAGATGTGATGATGCAGAGCAGGAGAAGTAGAATGGAAGGAAAAAAATAATTTAAAGATAGTTCCAGAAGAGCTCAACAGCAGAGAGGGCAGTGGCATTTATCCTCTTCTATGCAGCAGCCCTCTTGCACATCCCGACTTTCCTCGCCTACGGCCCGATGAGCATTTCTATTGACGCAGCAGTCCCTAGGTAGCGGTGAAGTTCCCACAGATAAAAAAAACCACTAAACGTATTAATGCGTATGAGATTTTTTTACCGGCTGAAATGGTTCAGGTCAACAAATTGTTTACCCTACACCTTTACTGACCGGAATGTCCTAGAGTCGAATTTCGAAAATGGAAAATTTCGTCACTAGCTACGTAGCTAGTGACTAATGCTCTCTTCCTGTACTGGGAGCAATCCAGTAGGATCAGGTAAAAGGTGGTCCAAGCAGGAAGGGAAAAATTGATGTGCCACGCCCAGTTGTTGTAGGGGCGTACAACCAAATGATGGTGGGTATAGGTCTTTGTGATAGATTACTTGCGTATTACATGAGTTCTGTTAGAACCAAGAAATGGCTAGTAAGTGTTTTCAATCATTTTGTCGATGTGGCAATAGTGAACTGCTGGTTAATGTACAGTCGAGTCTGCAAAAATACAAATGTCACGAAAAAAGAGCAGATGCCGCTAATTACATATAGATTACATTTAGCCACATCACTAGTTATGTTTCAGGGGGCAAGTAATAGAGAACCTTTTTTAGACCAAACCAACATTATGGAAGATGTTTCTTCCGATTAAGAAAATGGCACCTCAAAAAGGAAACATCGACGACAAGTTGTAGGTGAGCCAATACCAGAAGTGAGATTTGACCAACTTGGCAACTTTCCTGTATTTTCAAATGATAAATTTGCATCGAAGTGCAGAAATCCTGACTGCAAATCTAAAACCAGGGCAATATGTATTAAATGTCAAATGTATTAATGTATTCTCAAAAACAATTGTTTCTTGAAGTATCATACGCGCTAACTTCAAAAAACACGGCACGTACGATGTGCAATATTGTTAAAAGCATTTATTTCAATTTGTGCAACAATTTCAATAAACAAGTATGTTAATCTGTACTGTATACATTGTTTTTTTAAAGAAATTATTTGTCAAAAATATCCATTTTTTAACAGCATAATAGGTATACGAACCTAAGGTGCACAAATGTGCACCATGAATTTTCTAAAAGTGATTTTGCTGAAAATTATAGTTTGAACGTATTTGATCATTGCACATTCCAACTAACAGGTTTTCGCAAAAAAAAAGAAGATATTTTACAAAAAATGTGACTCTTGGGTCTGAAGAGGTTATGCTCGACTCGGCGCAGTGCCATAAAGCTTTAAAAGTAACATATCTCAAGAAAAATATGTTCAAAACTCTAGATTGGCCCGGAAACTCATCCAACTTCAATCCAATGGTGAATGTATAGGAAGAATTAAAAAAAGAAAAAATCGATGGATAAAAATTACGACAATCAAGAAAGAACTCATAAAAAATCACCAGGTTCTGCAAAACTCTTTCACATTATCACAAAAGGCCACAAAATGCATAGGAAGTACGCCACAGCAAATCGAATCTGTCAAGAACCCTAAGGGAGATTTACAAAATATTAAAGAATTGATTCCAACGTTATAAATAATTAAATAAGGTATTAAACCATCATTAGCTATTAATCTCTGATACTTCTGACGGATAAATGTAGATATGTTTTAAACACAGCTTTGGACCTGTTATTACCAAAAGTGGATATGTAAACTCTGTGAGTAGACATATTTTTTTGCTGGAATTTGTTATATCAGTTCTGATAAAGACTATTATCCCCACTCTAATAAATATATAGTAATCCGTGTAGAATTATTGTACAGAGCCAAAGAGTTTGTATATTATTGAAACTTCGGGGCCTTCAACTATTGATCTAGTGGGAAAATTATAATTATAATAATAATAAACTTAGCAACTCAACTCTGCTAGAAATCTTGAGCAGGCCATCAAGTCATGTTATTCCAGTGCTGACGTACTTCTTTGACGTTATGAAATGGAGCGATACCGGCCTCGACAACCACCGAGGACAGTTCAAACAGCTATGATTCAACACCGAAAACATCATCCCCATTCAAGTATTGAGCGCTTTACTCTTCCAAGATCACAAGGAGGACGATGTGTTGTAGATCTCGTAAGTATACACATCTCTAAAATTGCATCATTCAGAAGATACTTCCTGGAACATTGTGGAAGACTTCAGCAGGCAGTGAGCGCAGTTGATAATGACTAAAGTTTCTCTGAACTTGAAAAAGACTGATCCACCTGTTCATCCAGTCATTGAAACCGAAGGGAAGATAACTTCATGGAAAGCGAAGGCACTGGCCGGAATGTACCCCCATGAGCTGAGCAATCCAGAAGTCGACATCTTTGCGTCACACGCATGACTCCAGCATGAGGATCTCTTTCCGGGGACAGCCTTCATGATAGCTATCCAGGACCAAGTGGTGCCAACTTTGAACTACAGAAAACACTTGTGAGAGATTCGACCATCTATCCGACACATACAAAGATGTGAGGTCGCAATCGAAAACTATCCAACACGTAACAAGTGGATGTAGCGGCCACGCACAGTTGGAATATAAGAAGCGGCATGATGAAGTGGCGAAGCAAGTCCACCAATTACTGTCAATGAAAATGAGCTTACTTGCCATTTCCTTGTCGTATTATAAATATATTCCTCAGAACGTCCTTGAAAGTAGTGAGCACACTCTCTACCTGGGATAGCTTTCTTATCACTGACAGACAAGTAGGTGGCAATAAACCCGATATAACATACATCGACAGAAACCATCAGCAGGATTTCCTTATTGATATATCAATACCAAACTTTCACAACATATCGGCAAAACGTCAAGATAAGATCTAGAAATATACCGATCTCACCCATGAAGTCGCAGCTCAGTGGAACCTCAGTAAAGTGGCAACTGTGCCAATAATAATATCACCCACAGGAGTGATCCCGAAAATGACACTTCGAGCACTCGTGTCTTCAATTGGATGTCAGAAGTCCACACAATATGCAGAAGGCAGTTATCTTAAACATATGTATTGTTAGAAGCCTCCATCTGAATCTTCCATAAGCAAACCGCACCTGTGATACCGGTCATCATACCTGTGAGTAGTTAACATACCAACCAGTAAAAACTATGAATAAATAATAATAATAATAATAATAATAATAATAATAATAATAATAGAACAATAGAGTAATGAAACGCAGGGAAAACAGGAGAACCCTGAGAAAACCTGCCGAGCGCTCACATTAGCCCATCACAAATTCCGCTTGGTTCGGCCAGGGATCGAACCTTGCGCCCAGGTGTGGAAGGCGCACTCGATTGCTATGAAGCCTGTTTTACACGGTCACTTTTTCATAATTTTTCGTCGGTACAGAAAGTGATGTACCAGGCTGGACGTAATTTGTACGAAAAATGGCGCATGCTTCATTTTTCGGTATAGATTCATCCATTTCATCCAGTTCGACTACCGCGCCCCTGGTGTCACTTTTCGGAACTTCTTCTGGTTTGCTATGTGTGTGGTTTGATTTGTTTCTTTTGTGCAGTTTCGAGAGCGTTTTAAAGTGTTGAATTCTAATGTGAAGAGATGTAGTTACAAATAAAATATGTACTGGGTTCTAATGTCTCGTTCTGTGGTCAGTTCGAATCGAATATAACGTAATTTGTTACCATAAATACTACGTTCAACTGTTTGACTTTCAGCGCTTTTTGCGGCGCTCTGAGAAAATATTTTCATCATAATCGCACGCAGAAAAACGAAATGCCCGTGTAAAACTCTCGATCTCGTTCATCAAGTTTTGATACCAAAACATTAGCGCGTAGAAATGAACGTCCCTTTTCCGTCCATTTTCTGCACAGAAAAATGATGAAAAAAAAAGTGCGTGTGAAACGGGCTTGAGACGCTCCCCCGGCATGGACGGCGAGCGTGGCGCCGGGCGCTGCGCTAGTGGGCGGGGGAAGGGAAAGGATGGAGGCGCCCTGCTTCAAACACCGCTCCGCTTTCGTCGTGCTCCGCTGGGGTCTCCGACCGCTCCCCGCGTCACTGGCTGGACCGCACCGACCCGCGCGGGGCCTGCCGTCGCCACTCGGGCCCCGCCAACGAGTTAGAATGGACTACATAGGGAGGCTGACCCTATGGTTTCAGCGCTCTTGGTGGACGCTCGCAAAACTAAGGATCGCTATGGTTTTTGCAATCAAAACATGAGTGGTGTCTGGTGGTAGCGTGTAGAACTGTTATACTGAATCGACGTGTTTTTGTATTAGCTCTTATATCTATATAGTATTTTTCGTTTAGCTGTATTTAACTTATATGAGTGGTTAGAATAATAATATTCACAATGTCTTCAGTATGTGTGGCATATAACTATAAATACGGAAGAAATCAAACCACAACTAGATCATTTTTCAAGTTTGCCGCCGCCTTATTTGTGACCTGTTTCTTTGCTTCGTATTGCAGTAACATCCCCTTCAAGCGTTATCCTAACTACAGTAACATTTCAACGCGACTGCATTTTTTGCATTTTTCGAAACATCAGGGTTTTTAACGAACATATGATCTGTACCATTCTCTTAAACGTCCTTCACACTATCCAACAACAAAATTTAATCCAAAACAATGGAGCCATTTTGTTAAAATTTTGAGAATGTCCCAGGGGCTTCATGTAATGTACCCCCAAAATTAAAATATCGGTTTGAAATTCCAGGAGCCGCGACAACAGCCACATCGGTTGCGGAATATCAATTTTGGAGAAAAATCGCTGAACGGTTTAGCCGCTAGCTGTGTTCAGAAATGGGCAGACGGACGGACGGTTTTGCCGTCATTCGATTTTTCGGTATCAAGGACACACAAAACAATCATTATGGCTACACTATGTGTTAGAGGATTTTTTTCTAAATTTAGCAACTAGATTTATCCACATTTTCGTTACCAGGGCTCTGTAATAAGAATTTTTCTGCCGAAAATTCGCCGTTATTCGCGCAGCATTACATAACTTTCTCTCTACTCCGTAGCAAGAAAGTAATATATTTTCACTTTGCTGCAAACATGGCGGGGCATCAGCCACTCCATGTCATATATTGTACCGCGTTGGGCTCCGCGCATCGCTCCGCGCTGGGCCAGCGGCCGCTGCAGCGCCCGTGCGCGCTGCCTCGTAGGCGCCGGCGGCGGCAGCCGAAGAAAGCGCCGGAGAAAGGTGTGCGTGCGTCACGGGGAAGCCCGCCTCCGCCCGTGCTTCGGCTGCCGGCTCCGCCTCGCCTCTTGTCGCTGGCGAGCGGGGCCAAGTCGCGCCGCGCCGTGCCGATCCGCGCCTTATTTGCGTTGGCCCACGGCCGGAACTGCGCTCCGCGAGAGGGATTACGTGCACTGGAGACTGCTCGCGGCCCCCCGCCGCGCCGCGCGGCCAACGACTGCGGTTCGCCCCCCGCGTGGGCGCCACTCCACGGGAGAGAAGCGGCGCTGCGCCCGATCGGAGGGACTCCCGTCGCGCACGACGCTCTTACGTCCTTTATTTTCTTTCTTTCTCGGTACGTAGTAGAGAGAAAGGTATGTAATGCTGCGCGAAAAACGGCGAGTTTTCGGCACAAAAACTCTTAGTACAGGGCCCTGGAAACGAAAAATTGGATAAATTCACTTGCTACATTTAGAAAACATCCTCTAACACGTGGTGTAGAGGATTCCAAGCAATCCATGTTTTGTAAGTCCTTGATGCCGAAAATTCGAATGATAGCATAAGGTCTGTCCATCCGTTTCTGAATAACGTTAGCGGCTAAACCGTTCAGCCGATTTTCTTTGAGAAAATTTGATATTTCTCAATCGATCTATCTGATGTCATGGCCCCTTCAATTTGAAACCGAAATTTTAATTTTCGGGGGTATTTTACATGAAGCTCCTTGGACATATTCCAAATTTTCAAAGAAATGCTCCATCGTTCTACGCTCCATCGTTTTGTGTTAAATTTTGTTGTTGGGTATTGTGAAGGACGTTTGAGAGAATGGTGCAGGTCTCACGTTCGTTGAAAACTGATTTGTTTCGAAAATTGCAGAAGTTCACAAGTTGCAGAAGTTTGTAGTCTTTCTACAACAAAAATATTAAAGTTGGAGTTTTCCCCCTAATGAAACCTTAAAGATAGATTTTGAAATAAGGTCGTTTACAATTTTTCGAAAATTTGAGTATTTTCTGCGGAATTTTCTGTGAAAGTACGAGCGAAACGACTTGCTGTTTTAGTACCACTAGTTTTTTATTTATTCAACGACGAAAACAAAGGGCACTTTGTGACGTACTATGGGAAGAAGCCTTGACTTGACTAATTGTTACCAATTCCGTTAGCGTCAGCGACGGGGGTCATTATTCCCGTAAGTGTATTATTCCCGTTTTTTTCTCTCGGCGGTGGTCTTCGCCCGCTGGATGGTAAGAACCGGCGCCGACCAACGGTCGGCTAGCGGGGATTTCCTCAACCAGGTATCTCCCAACAGCGGGGTACCGCTCCAGCCGGGACAAGCTCTAAGCTTCCGACTGGTCTCCCGTCATGTGTGGTATTGTAGTGAATGTTAGAGTAAGTGTGTGTCAGGAGAGAGGGTAGGACAAAGAGGTATGAAAGATCGTGCGGTCCGTGGTCGCCGTTTGTTATGCTACTGCTCCGGCATTCGCCTGGATTTAATCGGGGAAACCACGGGCACCAACCAATCAGAGTAGCCAGCCACTAGAATTCTCCTCCAAACAGCGACTGAATTCGACCTAGCTGACAAACTAGTGTCGAAAATCCTGCCACCGTCGGGACTCGAAACTAGGACCTCCCGGTCAGAGGGACTACAGTGACATCAATTGATGCCCTGAGCCATCTTTAAATGGACAGAAATATTACGAAAAACAGTAAGATCAGCTGATAATTCCAAAGAAGTTTGAAAGGAATCTTGTTTACACTCAGTGGATTATTGTGAAGAATGTTTGTTTGTTCGTTTCAGAAATTTGTTGTTTTTGTTGTGACAAGTGTTATTGTTGCAACAAGTTGTTATTTAATTTGTTTTGAAATCAATGTGTCTTGAAAAACAGTTTTGAAATGTTTATTAGAAATTTAGCAACATACTCTTTTTTGAGGTATGATAATAAAAACCATATTAAGGCCTACAATGTTTCTGTTTATTCAAAGCATTTTTGAAATATTGAACTGAAAAAAATTCTTAAATTTAAGGCCATTCAATCAGTTAAACTACAATATATGGAAAGAAATCAGATAAATATCATATATCAACAATTCTTTTTTTAAAAATTGAACATTATTTATATTTTCCTTTGGACATAAAACCATATAATCATTGGGAGGGTAGTGCAGTGTACCTACAGAATGTGTCTACAGAAAAAATTATAAAAAAAAATGTACAATTTCAAACCTTGTAGTAAAGTTTGTGCCTTGTGGTTCAGAAGTTTTGAAATGTGTAATTAACTTCGGCACATTGTTATCAATAATGGGTATTGTTATGCAGTTGATATTTTGCTTCTACCACATGTTCCAAATGAAATTATCCCCTATGATGACATAGAAATATAGTTATAATTCAAGTGTTAAAATGTAATATTTTTTCTGTAGTAAATAAAACTGCATTTAAATAAAATTTTGTTGCTGAAGAATCCTAGGAACTTTCCCCCAAACTTCTGTAATGATGTTTTTGTGCAAGAAATTTAACAAATTTTGTCATAAAATATTATTTGTAGTTTTAGAATTTATTTTTTTGTTCTTATTCATGTAACTTGTGGAAATTACTATTGAATAACAATTCAAATATTTTGAAATTTGAAATTAAATTGAAAAGAATCAAGCTGTGGTTTGTTATCAAGCTAGGGCTGAACCTTTTTTCGAATGTGGCAGGCAGACATTGCATATGACACTTTAACAGAAGAAAAAATTATTAATACGGGGGTCAGTTCTTCCAGCGATGAACATTTTTCAGACAGTGCTTTGGACGAGATTTCACCGCTACCTTGCGAGAGCACATCGTAAATGTGAGTGCTGTGAAATTTAAGCAAATTATCTGCGTGTTTTGGCTGATATTTTGGGCGTACTAAAAAGTAAAACTAGTGAAATTACATATTATATGTAATGACAGTTCTGGCTACGATACGTGCCGGAATTTGAGTATGGTCGTGGCGCGAATGGCGCAGCCAATCACGAACTACAGGGCGGAGGAATACTCTCAAAATGTGTTTTCATGGGGAGTGAAGTTACAGCGAACGGACCTTAGCATAGAGTCTAACAAATCAACCCCTCCCATGTAATTGTTGTATACAACTACAGACTGAGGGCATTGTACTTCCCGATAACATTTTTCTTTTCTTGAATACCTCAACTTTGAAGACATTGGGCAGGAACCAGCATATATAGACAGGAAATTAACGACTTTATTGTTTAGCCAAGACACAGATGATACATCTACATCAGCAATTTTACATACCTGTTCAACCATAGTACCTCTTATATTTTTTGTTGTAACGAGGTTCTTTTTTACACTAGGAAGCCTGTTTGGATTAACTGATCCTAATGATAAAATTCCCTGTTTATACAAGTGCACAACTAAAGGGATGCTTGTAAACCAGTTGTCAAAAATACTTTGTGCCTCACATGTCTTGGTACTGTGTCTGTCAATCGCACAACATTACTGCTCGCACCCAAATCATGCACTCCTTGAGGAACAACATTACTCTGAGCACCTGCATACAAATCGAAATCATAACTAAAACCAGATATACCACTTAACACAAATACTTTATACCCCCACTTATATGGTTTTTGTGCGTTGTATTGCTTCAGTGTCGATCTTGATTTAGTTGGAATTATTTGCTCGTCAACAGCTAAATACTCGTCTCTCGGCACAAGCAAATGTCTCTCCCTGATTTTGTCCAAGAGAGGTCTTATTTTGTGGAGCTTATCATCACCCTCTTGTCCAGCAGGTTTAAATGTATTATTATCATTGAAGTGTATGATTCGTTTGATATTTTCCCACATATTACAGGGCATAACATTGCTAACCACTTGATGTACCATGTGATTGTTGCAATAATAATGGATAGCAGGCAACTGTATTATCGACATATATAGGCCCGTTCCTATAAACTGCTCTAACTGTTCAACTGTTAGATTGAATTCTTTACTAACACACTTTTGCACTGAGTACAGAACTGATACCTAATATGCTCCAGAATATCATTAGTCAAAAAGAAGCGAAAATAGTCAATTGGAGATCCTAACTTTTGTATACAGTCTGGTAACTGTTCACTGCCTAGAAAAATAATATCCTCAGCCAATTTTTCCAAATTACTGAGGGTCCATTTTGGCTTCTCAATGTCTTTTTTACTCGATTTCTTCTCCGGAGGAATTAGTTGGGAGAGTGGCATTTCATCTGAAGAGTCTTCAGATGAAATGGATCACCGTATGGATGACTGGAATGACTTGGATCACCGTATGGAAATCATCAATATCGTCATCTTCAGATTCAGGGAGAAGTATGTCATCCAAAAGCAGTCCTTGCCTGTTTAGACTGCCTTCGGGTACCACATCAGATGTTTCATCATTGGACATATCAGAATCAATACTTCTGTTGTCATCAGGAATTCTGCTTCCACCATAAAACATTCGAATATCCATAACTAGAATAAAATAAATGTTATACAGGGTGAGTCACGTAACTTTAGCACCTCCTGTAACTTTTGAACGGTTGAAGATATTGCAATGCAGTTTTCACGGAAGTAAATGAGGGAATGGGGCTAATTGATATGTGTATTGATTTCTCTTTTATCACTTTTATTTTACGAGATATTTGAGGTAACTTTGTTTTTTCAAATGGGACTATACATATTTTTTCAGTCTATCATGACAAGCGTAAAAAGACGAATCCAAAGATATAAATATTGTCATATGTTAGATAAGCATTTTTTTGAGTAATTGTGATTTTTTTGCGACTAGTGTTTAACGGATATTTTCATTGTAACTGTCAGCCCCACAAGGTCACGCAGCGCTCCCCCAGCAAACGCGGGGTCGGGGAAGGGAAGGGATTTAAGTACTTGAGGATACCAAAAATATTCACAAAACTGTTGCATTTTTTCCTGAACTCTCCTTTTCATCTTAATCCATTTTCAGTAATTTGGGTTTCTTAGGAATTGAAAATACGGATTTGTCTTAAGTCGTATTTATTGAAATAAGATTATTTCTATCCCTAAGTTATTATTATATTCGTGAAATTGTTTGCTCAAAATATACAATATATTTTTGTACAGTTTTAATTATTTATTCTTATTGTGCTTTGTTTCAAGATCCCATTACTACGTATCTTATTAAATCCCATTAAATAGAGTTGAAGTTATAAACAATTTTATTACAATACAAACTTATGACAAATCCTTATTTTTCATCCTTTAATTCCTTCAATCAAAGAAAGACGAAAATCTGAAAATGCGGAAGGATGGAAAGCACAGTTCAGGAAAAAACTGCAATGGTTTTGTGAATATTTGGAATACTATGTTTCGTATTTTCAAATAAGATCCCTCCCCTTCCCTTCCCTTCGCCGGGCGCACGTGTGCTGGTGGAGCGCTGCGTGACCTTGTGTGGTGGACTATTCAAAACGTCCGTTAAACCCCGGTCGCAAAAATCAAAATTAATCAAATAATGCTTATCTAACATATGACAATATGTACATCATTGGATTTGTCTTTTTACGCTCGTCATGGTGGACTGAAAAAATATGTATAGTTCCATTTGAAAAAACAAAGTTACTTAAAAAATCTCGTAAAATACAAGTGATAAAATATAAATTAATGCACGTATCAATTAGCCCCTTTCCCTCATGCATTTCCGTGAAAATTGCATTGCAATAACTTCAACCGTTCAAAAGTTACGGAGGTGCTAAAGTTACGTGACTCACCCTGTATATCATATTTTATTTTTATTATATAACAATATATATGATATCATGTTTAGAAAACATAAAATAATGCAAATACAAAAACCTCAACGAAAATAAACCTACAATATAACAACACTTCTTTGTGAGGTTGTATACCTCAACTGCATGGTGGGTCATATATGGCGCAAACCGTTATTTGTGTTTTATGAGCTACGAGAATAAAGAAATTGTATTCTTACTAAGAAACAGATTCCTCAGATGTAAGGTGAGCGTGAAATAATTTTTTCCCTGAGCTGATGCAGTTATTTCCTATATTACAACGACGTAAACAGGGCCTACTACAGACGCTCGGGCACAAAGACAAACCACGCTGTTCAAGAACGCATAGAGTTCCTTGTGGGACCAAAAGATGGCAGTAGTTGGGTTAAAACTGCTCCAAAGAACGTGCTAGAGAGATCCACTATGCATTTAAGAATTCTATTGACCCAGAACGTTACGACAGACAAAAGAATGGTTCGTCCCAAATATGGCACAGTATGCGGTAAGGGGTTAAACTAATTTCTATTACTCAGAAGCGAATATTTCTAGCTATCAAATTTTTCCAAAGACACTCGTTCATAATTTAATTTAGCATACGCTTACAATATAGTTTTATCAATATATACTACATGGTTTACTGTATAAGAAAACGCGAGGGGGTAGGGATCTCGGAACTCAGAAAAACGGGTTTAAAACACAAATAGAGATTTTTCTTAATAAAATATGTTCTTTAATGCTATCTTGAAATAATGTCAATGAAAATTTCTGAATTTTTGAAAATTGCATATGCAAATGTTCAACTTTGTTTCTAAAGCGTCGGGAAGATAGAGTTACTCAATGAGGCTGGATTTGTAAGGGTAACTTGAGAGACGTGGTAAATCCAAGAACCTGAGTTCGAATTCCAGCGCAAAAAAATTGCTGATTGAAAACGCTTAACAAGTTCAAGTAGTATTATAATATTGCGCAGCAGTAATAAATAATGCGAGAAAGTATGTCCTGTTGGAGCACCACTAATTTAGCTGCTTTTAGATTAAATGAATAATGAAAAAAATAATTTGAAGTTCTTAGTATTTGTAGTGTAGCTCACGAAAAATTTCCTACATATTAGATGAAAAAATGAGAAAATTATAAAGAAGAGAATGACACTTGTACTCTGATATTTTGATCATTATTGATGCACCACTGTTTTTATGACCTAGAATAACAAACTCATACTATCTCAACTAGTATTTACTTACCGTATTTGTCGTCACTTCAGGTCGTGGACTAATTACCCTAACCGGTCATTTTTCACGGTTTCGTGGTTTTTTGATAGTGGCTGGTAGAGTAATACACATAGTTATCACAAGGCGTCCTCTAGGAAGGAAAACGAAGCTTAGTCAAGCAAGTATCTGAAGAAGACAAATATCTCGCTTTTACTTCGGACATCCGCAGGTCACTTAGAAAGGTACCTAACTAGAATCTTGTCGGGAAGCGATAAATTTCTGTGCATAATTACACTTTCCCCGGATTAGCGATGCAATTATCAGCTGCTACCGGAAACTATTATGATTGGAGCGTTACTAGTTTCCTAAGAATTATGCTTGTGCCAATGTTGATGCATAGGTGACAATGCTACTTACAGGCTTGTAGGGGCTTCAGTGTTTTAGGAACTAGATATTTTCATAAAATGCAACCAAAAAATAATGAAAAAATTAAGCTGGAAAAATTATTTGTAGCGTCACATTTTTATACCTTTGTTTATTGAACTTCTTGATTGAATATGCAAATGTTAACTTTACCAAAGAAACATTTTCAATAGAAATTAAAAACAGTGGTAACAGTTCACATCTATAATTTTTGTTCTCCAATAAAACATTAATTGTGTTTTGTAATGAAACTTACTTTATTATAATATAAAAAGGGAGTTTAACCGTATAAATGCATTACAAATTTGCCACTGCCTGCACATTCTTGTCAATAAGTATAGTTTTACTCTTTCGCCGTACTGCGTACGTAGTAAAGGGAAAGGTAGTAAGGTGCGCTGCGGCCAAAATCGGCGATATTTCGACAGAAAAACTCATGTTGTTGTGCCCTGGTATCGAAAAAGGGGATAAATCTTATTCCTATAAGTAGTAAATTACTTTCTGTAGCACGTTGTGTAGTAAGATCCATGTTTTGTGAGTCCTTGAAGTCGAAAAATCGATTGACAGCAATCCTTTGTTTGCCCGTTTGTCTGTGGTCAAGGTGCTAGCATCTAAACAGTTTAGACTAGTGTTGTTATGGTCGATGCCACGAGTGGGAGTCCGTGGCACGACAGCCACGACGAAATCGCCCGTCCACGCAGTTCACCGCCACCAGAAACAATGTCATCCCTATTGTAAAACGTCGGACTTACTACTACTCATAATAGTTCCCTTTTCCGACGCTAGTTGCGCAGAGAAGCTCGTGGCATGCTCGGTGTCATGACGCGTGACACTGACATCAGTAGAAGACCTTGACACCGGTTTAGACGATTTCCTTGAAAATAAATATTCCCCTATCGACATAAACGACCTCGAGGCCCTGCGAGTTTATTGCAAAAAAATAACATTCCAAAAGGGCAATTTTGATAGAATTTGTTTCTTATTCAAATCTGCTCCAAAATATTAGATCTCTACATGAGGACATGTGCAATTTCTTAAAAAAGATGTTTTCGCATAATTTTAATGCAAATCTTTTGAAGGAAAATATACGTTTGCTCACGGCACCGCCTTGTACTGATTGGAGATTAACAGACACACTGAGAGTTTATTAAGCAATTTCGACAAATCCCTGTTTCAGCTCTCCGCATGAATCCAACCAAACGTAAATGAAAAAAGAAAAAAAACGAATATAATCTCATCAAAGCTACAACAGCTCATACATTCTCGCATTATTTTTAACTTTTGCATTTTTTGAAAATTCCAAAAGTTCAATGAAAATTATATCTGCGCCATTCGTTTGTTCTATTCGTGGGAAATATTTAAAGGAAAAATTTGGAGCCCTTTTTGAGAAAATGTTTTTAGAATTAACATTAACTACAAGGATAAATTAGGCGAAAACAGTTCATTTCTTCGAAAAGTTGTACATTATTACTTTTAAAGTCTAATTTTTAGAATATATTTAAGAAAAACCTTAATATTGTACTTTTTCAAAGTTGATTTTTTGCAATTTTCGAAATTACAGTTTGCTAAAAATAGAACCAGCACCAGTTTTTATCGTTCTTTGCTTCATACGAGGAAAACAGTTTTTAAAAATTTGAACCTATTTTGATAAAATAATTGTTTAAAAATTACCCAAATATCACGCAAAGGTAGGCGAAAACTACTCAATTTGTTGAAACAAAAATGTATGGCCTTAGTTCAAGATCTATCTTTGATGGACAGAATGTATTCAGGAAAAAATCGTAATGTTCTAAATTGGAGTATTGGGAAGACACCGAAAAAAATTTGAAGTTTTGCAATTTTCGGAAAATCAGAGATTCCAACGGAAACGAGAGCTGGACCATTCTCTTAAGCTATGATCGTGTAGCTCTCAAGCTATGATCGAGGCTTCCGCGGTCGAAGTTTGTGTTGTCTGAAGCGTTCTGTACATTACACATTCTCATAAGCGTCCTTTACTCTACCCGAGGACAAAATTTAATAGAAAAAATTGGAGCCAGTTTTGAGGAAGTTTAGAAAATGCTGCAGCTTCATGTAAACTCCCTAAAAATAAAAAATCCGTATCAAACTTGCAAGACCATGAGTTCGTTGAGATCGAAGAGGGAATATTAATATTCGAAAAAATTGCCTGAACTGTTGTGGCGATTGCATAGACCACATACAGACGGACAGACAGGCCAACGGACGGACAGACAGACAGCCGTCTTGCCGTCAATAGATTTATCGGTATTAGTGACCTGTAAAACAAGGATTCTGATTTCATAATGTGTCAGAAGAAGTAATTTGCTACATATAGAAACAAAATTTATCCTCTTTTGTACCAGAGCCCGAGAATAAGTGTTGCTATTGAAATACTGTCCTTTTCCTGCGCACGATTACAATACTTTCTCTTCGTAGTAAGGCGAGAAAGTAAAAATTAAATATGATTATTTATCTTGGGGCGTTTGTTTACGAAAAGCAAGGTGTCTGGTTCTTGATAATATCCCACAATCAGTCCGAGTGTCATAACTTGATCGATTGTGTTTAATTGAGCTACTCAAGTTGAAAATAATTCCATTTACACGATTCGAAAATTCGAGACGATTAACATTAACACGCATTTTTTTCGATGAAAATCTATTGAGAAATATTTGCGGGTCATCGTGAAGCTGAAGATCAGAAATAACAACCAGGTTTATGACAATTTTACTACTCAGCCTACATGGGGGTGAGTGAGTAATACGACACTTAACTACTTGGTCATTCCGACGCAATGACTATTTAAGATAGAAAAGAATTGGGTCATAAATTTGTCTCAGAATTCACCAGAATGATCTTTTCTATGAAAACTCTGTGTGCTTCAATATTCTGTATCAATTCCCGTCAAAGTAAAGTTAATCACAAATGCTTACCTATATTCCATAACTGGCGGAAATTAGAAATCATGATTAAGTTTATCAGCAGGTTCCCGAAATCGTAATTAGGTTTATGTGCAGCTGGTTCCCGTTTTTACTTTTTCCTACCGCTTATGCAGTGGAGAGAAAGTTATGTAAAGCTGTGCGAAAGAACGGCAGAAAAACTCTTATTACAGGGCCCTGATAACGAAATAATGAATAAATCCAGTTGCTAAATTTAGAAAAAATAGTGGTGCTAGCACGTTTCTCCCGCGTGTTTTCAAGCAAAAATTCGCGAAAAGTTCTCAAATGTTCGAAACATTATGCATGACCTTATTTCAAAATCTATCTTTAAGGAACATATCATTAAGGGAAAAATCTATAGCTTTAAATTATTTTTAATCACATTGTGAGGCCAATTTCAAATTTTTAAACTGATAAAATTGGTTTTAATTATTTTTTACTATTGTCCACATTGTTTAAAAGCCTGAAAAATTATGTTGTAGAATGTTGTGAGGCACATTCTAGGAAAGAAAATGAGACAGTACTCCAACGTCATAACGTCGAAAATCAATTTTGAAAAATGTATTTATTTTTTTTCTATATGATTTTGACGCTAAAATAGATTGACAAAAATAACTTCAATTTCAATTTTCAACTATTTTCCTCCTCCTGAGCAATGTTTTGCAGCCTGATGCAGGCAATAGAACCTGAGAAAAAAGTAAAACATGAAAAATACGATTCTCATTGAATCTCTGTAACAGATTGGCTCATGAGTCTGATTTCTGGAGAATCTACGACATTTTGTATTCTCTGTCATATGATGAGTATCGCGATTATCTATTTGGGGCACCTTATTCGGCTAAATCCTTTATTGATGTTTCTTTGTTATGCTATCCCAATACATTATTTCATTTGGAAGAAATAGAACATTGTGACATAAACATTTTATCAAAAAGTACACGTACATTTTTCTGTTTCTTTTTTTTCTGTTGTTGCTACTTTATTTTGTGTTTACATCGAGTTCATGCTCGGAGGAAGTAACTTTGATAGCAGCGACAGCAAGGCAAGCGGCAACAAGGCAATTTTGTTTATTTTAAACGTAGTAAAATTAAATAAATAATTAATTAAGGGTAATATTTTTTTAATAAATATCTCAGTTAATTTTGATCGCAAAGAAAATTGCGAAGAACTTTGCAACATATGTTCATGGCGCAGCCGTATAAGGTTTTAAAGACATAAACATTACATTTTTAGTACTCATTGACGGGTATATCGATATAAAAATTATCATGCATGACGTTAAGACTACTTGCTATCTCTTATACGACCGATAAGACTTTCCGCAATTTAAGAGAACTTGTATTAAGCCAACCGGACCAAAGATAGAAAAGTTTACTGGAAATCTCAGCATTTTATGTAAGCTCCGTCAATATTACATATCGTATAATATTAATGGCATACTTCAGAGTACTAAGAAGTACTTACAAACAAAGAAATAACATTAAACGAGTTTATTGAAATGCAATTGTCGTATGTTTCAGTTTTACAAATATTATGGAACTGTTTCATTAAGAACGAACATTTTGAAAATATATTACTTTTCTCATTTTGAGTCGTGATTTGAGCAGAGCGGCAAAGGAATATGCTGGTCTAAATACTAGTTTGTATTCTGGATATTCTGAGATATTACAATTCTAAATATTACAATTGCACACGCGAACATAATTACATGTTAACCACATTCTTTTTTTGAGTGATTGACTAGTGATTCGGGTTTCGTCGAGGGTTGAGAACATTTGTCCCGTAAGTGTAGTGCATGTTTGACCTCGGGGGAAGTGATCTTTCCCCGTTGTATGGCGCGATCCGGCGCCGACGTGCCGTCACCATGAGGTTGTTTCCCAACCAGGTATCTCCCACCAGCGGGGCACTGCTCCAACCGGGACAAGCTCTAAGCTCCCGACCGGTCTCTCGGCATGTGTGGTAGCTTAGTGCATGTGAGTATAAGTAAGGGATGAGGATAGGACAAGGAAGAGGAAAGAAAGATCGCGCGCGGTGCGTGGCCCGTTTGTTAGGATACTGCTCCGGTTGATTGATTTGATTGATTGATTGATTAGGCGCGTCAACTGCTGTCATTAGTCCCGTACGTTTTTATGGCGGGAGGTGGCGGTGATCTTTCCCCGCTGAATAGTAAGATCTGGAGCCGATCGGCCATCGGCTATTGGGGTTTTCTGCCACCAGGTATCTCCCACCAGCGGGACATTGCCCCAGCCGGGAGAAGAAGCTCTAAGCTCCCAACCGGTCTCTCGGCATATGCGATAGTGTGGTGCATGTAAGTGTAAATGTGTGTAAGTAAGGTGTAAGATAGGACAAGGAATGGGAAGGAACAGTCCCGCGCGGTCCGTGACCCATTTGTTAGGGTATTGCTCTGGCATTCCCCTGGTATGTATCGGAGAAACCACGGAAAACTACCGATGAGAGCAGCCGGCAGCTAGAATTCTCTTCCAAACAACGACTGAATTCGACCTAGCTGACAAGTGTCGAAAATCCTGCCACCCTCGGGACTCGAATCGAAGACCTCCCGGTCACAGGCACTGCAGTGCCATCAGTTGATGCCTTGAGCCACCTCCCCCGGTTTAACTACATTATGATGACGGTCAATTTCTACTAATTATATTACTCTCACTCAAATTCCATAATCCGTGAATGGTGGAAATAGGGCTAAACCAAAGAAACACGTAAGCTTTTTGGTAACTTCATTGACGTACGAAAAATTGCACTGTAGTGTTGCACACATTGAATGTACATCATCACGATTCAAGGATCGATGCTTCGGTCATAGTTGACGCAAAGTCATAATTTATTGAAACTGCGGGGAGCCTGCCGTATGGGCCAATATGTCTTACTCCATTTTGCATTGGGCGAAATGTAAACAAAACCTCTGCATTAATTTTTGCCACTTCAATTATAGTTAACAATTAAGGTTGTTAATAATATTTTCTTAGTTTTATTAAAATTAATTTCTGTTAACTTTCTTAAAATAGTTTATTTTGTAGCATTGAAACGTTCTTAATTTTTGTTTTGTTAATTTTATTTTCAGAATATTTTTCCACGTAAAACGTAGTACCGTAGACAAACTAGATATCATTTCTCTGTGGAAGTGTAGTACGTAGTACTACTGAACGTGACCGCTCAGCAATACAAAAACATTAAGACTGAAAAATAAAAGATTACTGTTTCCCAATTGTACGTGAAACGCTTTGTTCGCATTCATTAAATTACTGAGGTTGTAGGGAGGTAATATTTCTGCTACATTTCAGTTATATCAACTTTTCCACAATAGTGGGAACAAACGGCCAAAGACCTTTAGGGATTTTAAGTCCACCGTCCGTAAAGCGCTCTAAAATCAAACGAGGAATCGAAAGATGGCAATGAGTGCCAATTCAAAGAAATATTATGCAAAGAATAATTATTCAAAGAAAATATATTAATTTCTATGAATTTTTCTTACGAGAATACAGTGGAGTTGCATCCGAGCAATGCGTTGCCACTGTCACTGAGATGACGTACGGTTCGATGGTGGATTTTTCGAAACCTCTCAAACAACTAGATCCATTTCAACTGCTGTCTCAAGGAGAATTCTCGATGCCAACTGTTCTGATACCCTTTGGTGTTTTCTTACGTGTTCGAAGTAGATTAAATAGAGTATTGTTATATCCAATATTATAAATCAAAGAACATTAAACACGCACAAGTTCCAACACCCATGTCAAGAAACCTAGAATCTGTTGGTGTGCGAATTGAAATCAACGGCAAAACTTTAACTATTATAGCAGGTTATAAACCCCCTAACAGAACCTTCCCGGAAAAACTCATACAGAAGCATATTCAGTGATAACAATCCGACACTATTACTAGGGGACTTCAATAGTAAAAATATAGCGTGGGGATGTAACTCGACATCGTGGCAAGGACAAAAGCTATCAGATTTTTCATCTTCATGTGGCATCAACATACTAGCTCCAAATGAACCAATAAGATATGCGTACAATCCAAACATCATCCCAGATGTCTTAGTTATAGTACTCACCAAAAATGTTAATTTTCCCATTCACCAAGAAGTTTTACCGGAACTCGATTCTGACCACTGCCCGATACTAATATCGTTATCGGTACAAATCAATAGAATCCAGCTCAACACGGCATTAAAAGGAATCGTAAATTGGAATAAGTACACTAATTTAATGCTATCCTATTACTCATATCCAAAAAGTATCAGAACTGTGTGCGACATCGACAACGAAGTTGATAAATTTTCTAAAGCAACTATTAATGCCATCAAGCAGTCTACACGACCTCGTCGTTTGCCAAATGCCAAACCGCTCCCAGTTAACATTCGAAATTTAATTAAATCAAAAAATAATACGAGACGCTACTGGCAAATTACTCGAAGACCAGACGTCAAAGCGAAAGTAAATAAGTTAACAAGGCTGGTGAAAAACAAACTTGACAAACTACGTTTTTCAAGTTTCAATAAGTATATAGGCGAAATTCATCCAAATTCGAGTCACCTCTGGGCATCGGTCAAGCGCCTAACCAAAGAAAAATCAAACATCCCACCCCTGAAAATAGGAACGAACCGAGTATACTCAGACGAGGATAAGTCATCACTAATGGCGGAACACCTAGACGCTACCTTCAAACCGCATCCCGTGACCAACGCATCTTTCAACTTTGAAGTCGAAAATTTCGTCAACTCTACTTTTCCAACCGCCGCTCCACCCATAAAATTCATTACTCCATCTGAGACAGCCTTTGAAATCAAGCGTCTGAAAATTAAGAAAGCACCTGGAATCGACGGCATAAATACCGTGTGCTTGAAAAGCTGAACAGGCCATCCATTGCAGCCTTGACGGCAATATTCAACGCAGCCTTAAGGCTCCACTATTTTCCCGAAGCGTGGAAAAAAGCTGTAATAATTCCCTTCTGTAAATCTGGAAAGACCCGAGATATGTTGAAAGCTACAGACCTATTAGTCTTTTGCCAACCATTTCAAAAATCTTTGAAAGACTAATACTGTCTAGACTTTTTAAATTTCTCAACTCCACCAACGCTATACAGTAGTTTCAATTCGGGTTCAGGACCAATCACTCAACAACGCACCAACTACTTCGACTGACTGAAGAAATAGCACAAGGCTATCACCTAAAGAAACATACAGCATCAGTTTTTCTGGATATAAGTCAGGCGTACGACAGAGTCTGGCACTCGGGCCTAATTTATAAAATGAGACAACTAGGAGTCCCGGAGTATTTACAAAAGGTTATCGAAAGTTTTCTCACGAACATATCGTTTATTGTAAAAATTAACTCTTCAACCTCTTACCCGCGCACCATTGATGCAGGAGTGCCACAAGGATCGGCACTTTCTCCCATTCTGTTCAACATTTTTAGCTACGATATCCCCACTGACGGTGACTCCAAGATTGCCCTGTACGCAGACGACGTCGCCTTCTTCGCAACGCACAACGACATTGCCGTAGCCAAGGACTATATTCAAAACACACTAAACGAGTACGTCAACTGGACTCAAAAATGGAGAATTAAAATAAACCCGTTAAAATGTCAAGCACAAATCTTCACGTTATGCCGCCCCAAAAATCCTGCTGAATTAAAGCTTCACAATACATTTATTCCTTGGACCTCCTCACCGATAAAATATTTAGGAGTGTTGCTTGACAAAAGATTATCTTGGAAACCCCACATAAATGCAACAGCCAACAAAGTATCTGCAAAAATATAAAAACTCTTCCCTCTAATCAATGCACGTTCTTCAATGAAAGTCGAATGCCGATTGCTACTATTTAAATCCATAATTCTGCCAACTATGACTTATGCTTGCCCAGTTTGGGGATGTGCTGCGACTAGCAATCTCCAAAATTATCACCCATTCAAAATATATTTCTAAGAAGAACTTTAAATGCCCCCTGGTTCATTCCCAACACCCAGATTCGCAGAGAATTAAAAGTGCCCTCACTAAGCGACCACATAACACAAATAGCCCAAACTTTTTACCAAAACCTTCACACTTCCCCATGCTCCTTAATCTTCAGCCTAGGTCGCAATGCTGCATCCCCACGTATTAAATCCAGGTATCCCAAAAACCGATTCAAACCACCGTAATCCTCCATTACTGTCAACTGATCAAACTGAAACAATCTTCAACCTAGCTTCATTTAATTTAGCACTATGATTACATTCTTCCGAGGTACATAAACCACTGCTTATGGATGGCCATTCCCAAAAAGTTAATAACTATGTCCTGCGTAATTTAACCTCCTCGAAAGACAAGTATGTCGAACGAGAAGAAATAAATTTAAAAAAATATTATAAAGCTTCCTACAGCGGATAAAATTGCTCATAATATCTGTTGTAATCAAGGGCACTGCCAAATCAATATAATACAGAGTTAGAAAATAGGCCAAAATGTTAAACTAGTAGTTCTCAACAGCACGTACTTTCTCATACGATTTGTAACCGTTACGCAATATTACACTTCATGAACCTTCTGAAGTGCTTTCAACTAGCAAACATTTTCCTCCGCCCCGTGAATTCAACTCATGGTTCCCGAGTGAACTCACCTTGCGCCTTACCTCTAAGCCATGAAACTGCTGTGACGTTCCAACTCGGTCCGACGTTAAAAAAATCTAATTGTCTCTTCCCAATATTCCCAAAATACAATTTTCGAAAATTCAAGAAGTTCAACGAAACTCAGACCTCCGTCATTGTTTTAAGCGACCCTTGTTTTATCCGTAGAAAAAAAATTAAAGAAAAAATTGAGCGGCTTTTGAAAAACATTCATTTTAAAATTTGCCAGAAATTACGTGAAAACTACTCGTTTTTTCAAAAAATTGTACATTTTTTTTTTAACTCCTCTGTGGTCCTCGGGTCCATTTCGACCCAAACACAATTTTAACTTTTTGTACAGCTTAAGAAAATGGTGCGATCGTTCTGATACTCCATGACAATTATTTTTTGACTGTTTTCTACGCGTACATAAAATGTCATTAATTTATTTTCAATATGAAAGGAATTATAATTTTTTTTACACATAGTCTTCGGGTCCATTTGGACCCGTGACATTTCTCATGTTGAAATCCGTTAGAGATTTCATATAATAACGCGGTACATTCGTAGAAATCAACTATTTTATATATTGATTGTCATTGAAGACTTTATCTTCTCATAAGGTTTACAATAACAATATTTCGTCGTATAATACTATCAAACTACGAATATACTATCGAAGTTCTACGAACAGCTGGGAGCAATCTCAGCTCTCTGAACTACGGCAAAACGGTACTTACTAAAACTAGAACGTAGAATACTCATGTGTTTCTTCTTCTTCCGATAATGTGCAATCTTCAATTATATGTAACAATCAATGAATAATTGGGCTTTTCCGAGGCAATTGTCCATTTTGGCAGCACATGCCAAAGACTTGGCAAACACGGAGGGAAATTTTCAATGAAACTCGTTACGCGTGGAATGCACAACCTCTGGCAAACAAGAAGGGCAACCAAGAGAACAAAATTTGGGAATAAAAGTTGTGCTACAATTATCCTCACTTCTGAAGGATAACAATATAACTCCTGACAATTTCTTTACATCATACAACATACAAGTTGGGTCAGGAGCTTCTCAAACGGCACATCACTCTCAGTAGAACTATGCGTAAAAACAAATCTTCTATACCCCCAAAACTTCTCCAGCCAAAGAGCACAACAAACTAATATTCTACTTTCCCTTTTGCGAGTTACCCAACATTAGTATCGTATGTGCCACGAATGAACAAGAGTGTTGCTCTTCAAAGCACCCTTTACAATGATGCGAGAGGCTGCGAATCTGGAGAAAAGAAACCAGAAATAATGATCACTTATAATTCTACAAAGGTAGCTGTTGATACGATTAGTTTTTACTCATAGAAAATCATACATTTTTGTGGCCAATTGTGGTTCTCTATAACAAAATAAATATTTTACATCAATTCAAACGTTTTTTTCACAAAAAGAAATTTGGATTGCTAATAAAAATGTTAAAAAAATAACACTTTTTTGTAGAAAACTTGGGAAATCGTTTGTAAAGCCGTTATTGAACGCAGAACACACCTGCCACAAACTTCACCAGGAGAAGAAAAAAAACTAGAAATCCGATGAAAAAATTCACAGTATTAAAAATTAAGTTTTTTTAGATTCTATTTGAAAAGGGGGAAAATGGAGTGTGTTACAAAACAGATAACAAAATTACTTTTTGTTTCTCCAAATAAAAACTTTTACAGGTAAAAATCTTGTCAATCACATTTGTACTACATGTGTGCAATACAATTTTTCTATGTGTGCAGTTCATTATTTTGCTATCATGCATATTCAGAAACCATTATTTTAAATTATTGCACAACCTTATAAATAAAATAAATGTGTATAATTAACATTTATGTGTATAACTTTAACTTCCTATTAAGAATACTAAATATGATCAGTGAAAAAGTAAATAATCTGAAAGAGAAATTATATGGGTCCATTTGGACCCAAGGATCTTAACAAGGAGTAAATTTGAGGACCGCAGCCGGGTTAAAGAGCTGAAAATGGACTCTAAGGCAAAAATCTGTATCTTCAATTTTGTAGTTATCAAATGTTAACATTTTGCAATTTTTGAAAAACTGAGAGTTCGCCGAAAAGGGTACTACCATCATATTTTTACCGTTCTTTGATACATTCGAGGAGAAAATTTAAAGAAAAAATTTGGAGCAGTTTTAGAGAAAAAATGTTTAAATAATTTAAAAATTAGGAATTTCAACGAAAATATGGCACGCACGAAAATATGGCTCTTAAACGTCGTTTACGCTACCCTAGGACAAAGTTTAATCAAAAGATTTGGTGACATTATTGAGTAAATTTTGAACATTTCTTGAGGCTTAATGTAAAGTACTTTCCAAAATCAAAATGTCCGTTTCAAACTCGCAATCTCGCAACTCTCGATCTCGTTCAGATCGATCGGTAAATATTAATTTTGGAGAAAATCGGCCGAATGGTTTAGGCGCTAGCGTTGACTAAAAAAAGAATAGGCAGACATTTTACCGTCAATCCACTTTTCGGTATCAAGGACATACAAAAGATGGGTTCTGATTAAAAAATGTTAGAGGAAGTAATTTATTATATACAGGAACAAGATTTATCCTCTTTTTCGTTACTAGAACTGGGTAATAAGAGTTTTTGTGCCGAAATTTCGCCGTTTTCCGCCGCAAAATTACAATACTTTTTTCTTCTTACAACACATACTTACTTCTTAAGGTCGAGAAGATAACACAATCGGGGAGATAAAACTGCGAATATAGACGTTAGCTAAAAGATGAATATGTGCTCGTTAGCACACTCATGCAATCACGCTCGTGAATAACCAACCAATTTCTACATAATTGTCTCTTTTAAACCACATGTAGGAAAAATAGCCGTCAATGCCCCTGAATGTTTTCCGGAAGAGTATTTGTGGTGCGTGACGACTTTCTGTACTGAAGCGCGGCGTGTGTGTTTTGCAGCCGCACCCAGCCCTCCCGGTGCTGCACCGCGCCGCCGCGCCGCGGGGCGTGCTCACCTGGCGCTGCCTCTGCCACCGGAAGTGCTGGCGCGGGGCGTCGGCCGCTCGGCGCGTGTGGAAGGCGCGGGAAGACGGCCCGGGAGGCGCTGCGTGGGCGCCCCGCCCCGCCTCGCCCCGCCCTACCGCCGCCCCCGCCGTCCCCGCCGCCCGCCCGCTGCCTCTCGAGTTTCTCCCCGCCCACGCCGCTCGGTCCGCTCACGCCGCACACTGGGCTGAACCGGGTTCGCAAGCGCGCACGCGCAAAATAGGATAAAAGAAAGACACGGAGAGGAGAGAGAGAAAAAAGAGAAAGAGATAGAGATAAAGAAAAAGAAAGAGAGATGAAGAGAAAGAAAAACAAAGTGAGAAAGAAAAAGAGAGGAAGAGAAAAATGGAGAATGCGAAAGAGTAAAAGAGAGAGAAGAAGGAAGAGAATTAGAAAGAGAGAAATCGAGAAAGAGAAAAAAGAGAGAAAGAGAAACTGAGAGAAAAAGAAAGGGTGAGAAAAGGAAGGTGGCACACGTTGAGATACTATCATCTACGCGGTCTTCAGACTTTTTCTGCCCCTTATGCGCTACGATATAATTTGATTAAATTTATTTTTCGTCAAGAACAGTAAAATCTACATATAACGTATGGGAAGAATTATAATCTGCTCACGTTCTCTTGAATTTCAGAATATCTTCCCCACCCTTTTACTATATATAGTTGAAAGATGAATAAAAATATCAATAAAGCGGGGTTAGCAAAATTTGAATAATAGACATTTTTGCCATCGAGTTATAAAAAATCTTGCATCGGTTGATTGGGTAATTGATTAAATTATAAAAAGTTGGAAAATTAATCTGTATGTCTATTATTTGATTCCAGCTATTAATATTAATGTGTACATGCAGACGAAGGATGTATCCTAATTGTAACTTGTTTAACAAAATACATTTTCACGTCCAGTTTACAAAATCTAAGTAACATTATTATGATATGTAATGAACAATATTAAATCAATTTCCTTTGAGATCTTTCTACGTAGTAAGACGAGAAAGTGATAATGCTGGAGAAGCATAATCTGCGTACATTTTCCCGAACTGCAGAAATACTATCCGTCTTGTTTACTATAAAAATAAAATTATGATTGTAGGTGACTAACAACATTTGAAAATTAGAAAATTTCCATTTTCACGTAACAGAAGAGCCATCAGGCGATTTACAGATTTGATTTGATTACTAACAAAAAAAAATACACTCACCCCACCTGTCGTCTCTCTCAATTAGCAAAAACAGGGCTCATGAAAATGTGCGCAGATAGTTTAGCAACGTTCATATTTAGTATATCCATAAGCAAATGAAGGGACCTTCACAACATGAGACCATCTCATCATAGTTCAAGAAAGATTGGACGAAAAACCTGATTGAGAAGGGCGGCATTGATCCACAAAGTAAATAACAATACTTATTACAGGATTCTCGTTATGATGACTTAAAAATACTGTTCACTGTTACCAGCAGTTATCTTACCGCGTCGTAACCGGCTAGTCTGGTTCCGGTCCGCCCGTCTGTGTTAATGTGTAGTTCGACTGGTGAATGTTTCTGTGTTATTAAGTGCCTAGTATGTTAACAGTCAGATTAACAAGTGCTTCAAGATACATCTGTAGACATTTATATAATTTGACGTTAACCCGTTAATATGGCACATAATCACGCCCTGCAACCTTTGGTGATGACAACTTTATGCTTGGAGATTAAGTGCCAACAGCTGTAAGCCATAGAGCTATTCAATAAAAAACATATTCAACATCACACATTTGACATGTGATCTGTCCTCGTCAATCTATTTAGCACCCGACGTAAATTCAGCGCACCGCAAAAGTCAGTTAGTGAACACGTAAGTGCTAGCAATCTCAAGAGTAGTAGTACTTCTACTATTTGACACGAATGCTTCTCCTAATGTTCCTCCTATACGCCTCGACTCAGAACTGCTTTGATGTGGTCATTATTCCAGAATCTCTTACCATGAATAATCGATTCCACTACCTTAACCGTGAATAACCTGTGCAAGCATTCTAATCAGCCATAATACCCCACATTTTTAATATGACACTGTAAATATCAACCCATTGACCAAGGGTCTTAAAACCAAAGTGACATCTAATTTCATCGATGACTTAAAAAATAGCAAAATAAAAATCAGTGACAAATCAGTTACTGGCTTTTGAAATCTCATTAAATGTTTAATCAGTACCAAAAGGAAATTTCACTCATACGAAGACCCGTCAAATATAAAAGTTTCTATATTTTTCTAAAATCTCCATGATTTGTTTTCAGAGGTAGAAATCATGCAAGATCTCAAACAACGTCACCCGTCTCTCATTAAAATGACTCGACTTCTTGAAGACATTAGCCCATACCAGATTTGCTGCTTAATTTGACGGTAAAGGACCATTTGAAGCAATTCCAGACATTCGCCAAATATGTAATCTACGTGTTTCCATTGTAAGCTAGTAGTGCTAACTTGTAGCTAGTGGTGCCGCGCGTACTTTCTCGACTGTTGTTTCACACAAAGTTTCGCGAAAAGTTTCGAAGAAAATCGGCTGAACGGTTTAGTTGCTAGAGTTGTTCACAGACGAACAGACAGACGTTTTGCCGTCATTCGATTTTTCGTTATCAAGGAGCCAGAAAATTATGGATTCTAGCCACACCAGGTGTTATAGGATTTTATTCTGAATTTAGCTACTGGATTTATCCGATTTTTGTTACCAAGGCCCTGTAATAAAAGTTTTTCAACCGAAAATTCGCCGTTTTTTTCGCGCTAGCGTGTGCCTTCTGACGCTAGGACATCCCAAACACTAATCCATTAACTAACTTTACTCAGTGGAAGGGTGATAGGGGGGACACAATAGCCATCTTTATAAATGTATCTCAAGTATTTGACAGATATTTCACATTCCTTTACTTATTTGCGCTCAAAATCTCTGATCATTTTTCATGATTTTTGCCGGCGGTGTATTTCTTTTTAAAATGAACTTGATTTTCGGAACAAAATGTGAAAATCGTGTGATACATTATGTTTATAAGAAAAATTAACAGAACGTTGTGTTTTGCATGCTCTTCTAATTTCTTTATGTTCTATCTTTCTATGGATGACTCTGTGAAATGTTAATTTTCTATTTTAAAGAAAACAAGCATTACTGTTTAGTGAAAGCTTTGAAAAGAAATTAAATTTGTCTCTTGTTTTACAATAGGAACCTTCAGAATAAAAGAAACGTTTGGAGAGTACTTAGTTTATTGTGAAGGAATTAACGTTCTGTAAAACCGAACATATCTATTTGAATATACCTCTTACAAGTACTCTGTGGTTGCCTACTCATTATTCTTATAATTCTTTATTATAAAATGGAAATCTTTGTAATTGATAACTAATCAGAATATTACAATTGTGTTAAGTAAATGTGAACATTTGCATATCAAGGGCGCTGCAGAATTTGAAGTTTGGAAATATAGCTTTGAAAATTTCCTTCATTTTCATTCTATCATTACAAATGACGATAAATTGACTCATACAAACAAGACACCAGGTAAACTGGAAAATTGTCAGTACTGGACGTTATGTTCTTGCCAACTCAATATGGAGTCCCATAAGGTGTGAATTTTAGGCAATATTGATGAATACAAAGAGATGAACACGTGGATTACTTAGTATCTCTTACCACATTTACTTTGATTCACCTAGTAATTGATGGAAAATAAGAAGGAATTGTTTCAAGAGGAAAACAAAAAATCCGGACAGTGTAAAAGGGACAGCACATTCGAGCACATCAAACACCTACCGATGATAATACAGTTCCTCCAAGACCATAATGATTCCCACGAACAAAGATTGAAGAGGTGAAGATTGCCGTTTAACAGAGTGGAGATGCATGGGGAAAAGCGGCGTCTCAAAGGCGGCAAGCGGCTCATGGGTTTTCAGTCCTCTCCTAGAAGCCGACGACTTGCATTTATTAATATGGGTTTTACTAATTTTCGTAGTAATAAAATTAATTCACTCTCTCAATTGAATACGTTATAAATAAATCAATCAACAAATAAAAATAAATTTTAAATGCTACATGAATGAAACATTTCTTAACAAAAGGACATCATGTCTGCTAGGCACCACACATGTAGTCATAACTTAGAAAAATCCTGGTTGCGTACGTAATGGGGAGCGAGTCAAAATGGGTTGCTTGCGTCCTTATGGAGCATTCTTATGACGTAGTGACGCAGTCGCAGGCTTGGCGGCGGCGATGGTGGCGGCGGCGGCAGTGGTGAAGGCGGCGGCAGCGGTGGTGGCGTTGGCGGTAGCGGCGGCGGTGGAGACGGCGACGATGGAGACGGTGGCAGCGCGGCGGCGGCAGTCGTCATCGTCGACACTGCCGCAAACGTCCGTGGCATTGCGCATTTGGGAAGCGCCTGCAGAGGATGGCGAGTGAGCCCCTCCGCTTGTTGGCTTCTCCCATATCCGGATTGTCATTACTGCTTTAAGGCACGCAGTTGGCCTTTTTTGGTGTCGACGTGGGTGTGCGCAGGCAGGAGTGCAGGTGTCCTTTGGCCAGACTGACTACGCTTTACCTTCTTGTGGGCATCGTCTCTTAGTAATTTTTGTTTGCACGTATTTTTACTTTCTCGTATGTATACGGTAATATAGAGAAAGTTATGCAATGCTGTGGGATATCAATTTCGAGATTTCAACGGAAATACACGTTTTGGGTCCCCCTGATATCGAAAAAGTGTTTTTTTCAAAACGTCCGTCTGTCTGTGAACACCACTAGCGCTTAAATCATGCTTAAATTTGTTTACAAATTGAATAAATCCCTGGTCATCTGACTCGAGTCGAAGCTTTGAGATTTTGAAAAACTTTCTTCAAAATTTGGGGGTATAGGTCCGATTTTCACTGTTAACTCTGAATTTTCCAAAATAGCAAAAGTTTGAATTATTTTCGACCTCTTCCTACAACTACAAAATAGAGATTTTTCTTCAAATTAAATTTGTTGGCCATAATTGGTTCTTTTATTAAGGTCATGTACATTTTTCTGAACATTTTAGTACTTTTCGCACAATATTGCGTGCAATATGTGCAAATTTAAAAAATAACAAAAACAAGATTTTCTGAAACAGGCTCCAAATTTTTTCTCTAAACTTTTGGTAGGGATAGGGCCTAATGTGCTCTAGGAGATAACATAAATGCCATATTGCTTTATTCTTTTTCTCCCCAAAATTACAAAAATTTAATTTTTTAACTTGTCTCCCACGTTGTTAATCACGGAGTAACAAAATGAATTTTTTGGAAGGCTTTCTATTTTGATGGGTGACTTTAATGTATTTTTGTCTCCTGTTTATGAATCCGAAAACATATTTTCTCTAACACGCAAGGATTTTGAGGAATTCAATTGACAGTTTTACTGAACATATTATATAATTTATTGTGAAGTTTAGGCAGTTAACTGCAGAAAAGTGACACAAAAAAATTCAACTGATTCAGAAATTAGGTTCATTCATTTGCCAACATATAATACTAATCACAAGTCAGGCACACATGTTTCAATACTCAATTTTGTACAATATTTTTGCTGTGGAAGTGTGACCTTCGTGATTGTCGAATGTGTTGCAATTCCACATTAATTAATTCCACATCCCTCTTCTGAGACCAACAGTAGTCCGCTAATATAACAACATTCCACCTACCCTGATAACGCCTTTCTATGTCCTTCATATCTGGAATCGTTCCTCATGTGCTCTTTAGTAATATCTCCCAAGTTATCTGGAAAAAAAGTCGATATGGCTCTGAAGAAAATGCAGCTTGACATTCATATTGCAACCTAAATTTTTCATAGCCAGCAGCATATCTTCCACAATATTCTTGAAATTTGGGTCTTTCCAGTTTCCCAAAAAATCCACTTATTACACTCTTAAATCTTGACCAAGTGAGTTTTTCCTCACAAGCCATAGCATTTTCGAAGCCTGCGTCAGTCATTAGATTCCTAATCTGAGGACCCACAAAAATTTCTTCTTTTAGTTTAGCTTCAGACAAAAAGGAAAATGTGTGACTGATATAATTAAAACAATCTCCATCTTTATTCAGTCCCTTAACGAACTGTTTCATTATCTCGAGTTTATTATGGAGAGAAGGGAGAGTGATCTTATCCCTTTTCTTTACCAAACTCGCTCTTATTACATTTCTGTCTTCTGGATCCATTGTTGCTCCGGCTGGCCAGTTCTTTGTCACCAAGTGTAGATGACATGCACGACTATCCCATAGGAATAGGAAGCAGGAAAAGTTGACCTGACTGTTGCCCAAGTTGACTGTCTCCCTGCCTGACTGTTGTCCAAGAAGCAGTTCTATCACTTTTAGATCTCCACATACCACCCATTCGTGCTCTGAATAGTTTATTGCCATTGCAAGGGTTTCGTAGCTTTCCCTCAAGAGGTGCGAATATGCTATTGAACCACATCTATATGTAATGAGAAGAAGAACAGATTGCTTTTGGTTGCGTCAATAAATAACCTCCATTCGTTCGTATTATATGTAACTCCATATTTTGACGTTACTCTTTCAATGTGATTACAGTAAACAAGAGGGCCATCTTCAGTAAAATACTCCCGAAAATCTTCTTCCCTCGCTCGACACCATGAGAATGTTGTACCAGGAGTTAACATTCTTTTCTCCTTCAAACGAGAACCCAAAATTTGTGATAATTATTTTGAGAGACCCAGATCTCGTTAGTCATTTAGTTCACCATGGGTAAATAACTCGGGGCTTAGTTCGTATGTGGGGTACATTATTTCATGACAGTCTTTAGAATAAGATGGTGGTGATGATGACGACAACGATTGTAGACTTACAGGTGGCTTAGGTACAGGAATGCAGGGTCCGTGTGGTACAGGCCTAATGGCTGATTTCAAGTTTGGTTAAACAATGCTTGGAATGCATCTCTTGTTATGCCTCTCAACTTTCACCATACAAAAATTGCAGTCATCTACGTAATTTGTTTGCTCTCGCCACCCCATAGGAATTCCAAAAGATAAAGATTTCTGCTTGCCCTGGGACCATTTTCTTAAACTATTGACACACGCATGACACACACCGTGTGGCGTAAATCTTTTGCCTTAATCTCCTAACTTGACACCAAAATAAGCTAGGTAAGCCCTTTTTACGAAAAAGGTTATGTTCTGTCTCCTAGTTTTCAAAGTCAGTGATCCACGAATGTAACAAAACCTGTTACGATCATTTACACACAATCGTCTTGATGAGCGTCTCGATTTTTACACTGAATTGCAAAATAACGTAGTTGCACTTACTGCACTTAAGGGAGAGTTAGGTTAACTGGTTCACTTTTTTAAACTAGTTCTAAAATGTTATTTAGCACGTGAACACGTGAAACACGTGAAAGTTTGCATGATATTAAAGAGAGGCTTTCTCCTTAAATTGTGGAAACAAAAACATCATTGTGTTTATAGTCATTGTGAAACACCAAATGTTTTATACATTTGCGATCGCAGTTAACCTAACCGGTAAGGTTAAATGGACCGGAAATTGAAACAAGCTGTGAAAATAAAATTGACTTTTAATAGACTGTTTTAATGAAAAAAATCATTCTTCTACACATTGTCATAACCTTTTTCACAAATAAATGAGAAAATGGGACACGGATCGCGCACCGTTTCCCAAAACGAAACATCTAAATTTAAAACTTGGAAATATCACTGGTAATGAATGAAATTAATAAAATAGTGAAAGGCTAATAAATTCTATAACATTCCAGATTTAATAATTGCAAGTCTACAAATTCTACTTCCGAAAAAAATATAGAGGGTAACTGGACCAGTCCACTTGACCTACCTTCCTGGCGGTCCAATTAACCCCACAGCACACACTTTCTTTATATGCCCGAAAACACGCAAGCCGTGACGTATTATTAAAAACAACACTCACTATTATAGAGCAGAAATACTAACAATTAATTTGGTGTGAATATTATTCTTGTAGCTGTTATTCAATCGCAATAAAAATGCAAGGCACATGAGTAGTAGAAAAAACCTCGGACCTTTCAGAATAAAAATTCCTTACTGCACTGAACAAATCAAGGCCTGCAACTTATGATTGTGGCTTAGATTATCAGCCCTGTCATCCTACGAATGCCATCCAGTGGAAAAGGCAGGAAACACTTCCCACCAACATTTAAAAGCATGGACCACTTAACGTAATCGGTCCAGTTAACCTAACTCTCCCTACTAAATAACTTAAGCACTCTTACGAAGGAGACCAAAACGGCTAAATCAAAACAAAAACATTGATTGATATCGAACTTCTCAAAGTGACAGTTTTCGATTGCTCCAAATTTTACATCGACCGCTGTTAAGCGCGAAATTTAAAAAAAGAAAATAAATGTTACTGGAAAATCTGTGGGTATTACAGCAAATCTGATTTCATATTCTCAAACAGGCTTAAGAAATCATTCGAAAATATCCTCTTTCATGCAAAGCTCCAATATGATGTTACTCTGTGTATTTACAATTAGCGGTGATTTGTTCACATTATTGCATTTATGCAATACCTACGTCGGTTTGCGGGGATTTTCCTCAACCAGGTATCTGCCACCGACGTGGCATCATCGCAGCCGGGAGATTCTCTCCCGGCTCCCGACTGGTGTCCCGACATGTATGGTGGTGTAGTGCATGTGAGTGTGTGTAAGGGGTGAGGATAGAACAAGGAAGCTGAAGGAAAGATTTCGCGTGGCCTGTGGCTCATTGGTTAGAGTATTGCTCCGGTATTCGCTTAGCGTTGATAAGAGAAATCACAGAAAACTACCGAACAGAGAAGCCGGCCATTAGAATTCTCCTCCAGACAGCGCGCAGCGTCTGAATTCGACCTAGCTATGTAGCTAGTGTCGAAAACCTTGCCACTGACGGGACTGAAACTCTAGGACCTCCCGGTCAGAGGTACTGCAATGACATCAGTTGATACCCTGAGCCACCTTTACCGGTGACAGTCGGTCACGAGATGAGCAGGAGTGTTTCCACGAGGTTGCGTACGTCCGTTAAGCTGGCAAAGCCATTTTCAAAAAACATATTTTCTCTATACCAGAATTTTGTGCTATTTTTGTGCTTTCCAAATATCCAAAAATTAATTTTTTGCTCCAACGGTTTTTCCAAAAACGGGTGGCTTTGCTGGCTTAATGTTAAGCTGGCAAAGCCAATTAGCCAAAACAAATTTTCTTTATACACAAAATATTGTGCTATTTTTGTGCTTTTCAAATATATAAACATTATTTTTTTGCTCTTACCGTTTTTCGAAAATTTAGAAAAAACGAATTTTCGAATGCCCGGCAGGCGCAACAACTACGCGTAAGAAAACTACTCGTAGAAAAAAAACTATCCATCAAAATTAGATTTTCTTGACACAAAAATAACCACAAAACAATTCTCTATCCAACAATGTTGTTTCGAAATATTCAACATTTAATATTCCCTATAAATAATATTAATTCTTTACACTACTGTCAAGAAACAACACAATTCAAGTCATACAATTCCTCATAAAAACTAAACTACTCAATATTTCGCAATGTCCTTTCCCAACAAAGAGAACCAACATTGTTCTAACAAAGTACACACACGCTGATTTTTTGCTCTCAACGTTTTTTGCAAAATTCAACAAAACCACTCACGAGTCGCCCGGAACAACGCACTCTCGCAAGATAAGAAAATCACTCATCAAGGCAAAACTCTAATTCAAAATCAATTTATCCTCACATAACATCAACCACAATACAATACAATATACAACAATATTGTTTTTAACTTTTTTATTTTCGATACTATCGAAGAAAAAATTGTACATCCTTTAACTGGGTACCCAAAAACACACCAATGGAGGCACATCAATTCTACTAAATACTAAAATACTCAACACATCGCATTGGCCTTCCCCAACAAACAAAATCAAACTTCATTCTAATGAACTACACTTACAATGATTTTTTTGCTCAAACCGTTTTTTGAAAAATTGAACAAAATGACACGTATGTGGCGCAAGATAGGGATACTCCGCCAAGAACAAAAACAATCTTCGAAGGAAATATATCATTCAAAAATAAATGTCTTATCACAGAATCAACTACAATACAATGCACTATGCAAAAGTATTGATTTCAAATCTTTGACTTTCGATACTATCTATAAAAAATCTAAATCATTACACTGAAAATAAAAAAAAGACGCAAGGAGGCAAACAATCCTAATAAATACTAAACTACTCACCAATTGCATTGTCCATTTCCAGAATAACAATGAAATGTTGTTCTAATAAACTACACCCAACAATGATTTTTTTGCTCTCATGGATTTTTTGAAAATTAAACTCAACTTCGTATGAGTGCACGGAGTGGCGCGACCTCCGGATAACAAAAGCGACGGAAGGAGGAACACATGTCCTAATAAATACTAAACTTTTCGACCAATTGCATTGTCCT
>JAHLJT010008446.1:201297441-201388971 GCA_031308135.1 Acheta domesticus
GTGTGTAAGGGGTGAGGATAGGAACAAGGAAGCTGAAGGAAAGATTTCGCGTGGCCTGTGGCTTCTTGGTTAGAGTATTGCTCGGTATTCGCGTAGCGTTGATAAGAGAAAACACAGAAAAATACCGAACAGAGAAGCCGGCCATTAGAATTCTTCCTCCAGACAGCGCCCAAGCGTCGAATTCGACCTAGCTATTGTAGCGAGTGTCCGAAAAAACCTGACACTGACGGGACCTGAAACTCTAGGACCTTCCCGGTCAGAGGCTACTGCAATGACATCAGTGCTACTGAGCCACCTTTACCGGTGACAGTCGGTCACGAGCTAGATGAGAGGAGTGTTTTCCACGAGGTTGCGTACGGTCCGTTAAGCTGCAAAGCCATTTTCAAAAAACATATTTTCTCTATACCCAGAATTTTTGTGCTATTTTTGTGCTTTCCAAATATCCAAAAATTAATTTTTTTGCTCCAACGGTTTTTCCAAAAACGGGTGGCTTTGCTGGCTTAATGTTAAGCTGGCAAAGCCAATTAGCCAAAACAAATTTTCTTTATACACAAAATATTGTGCTATTTTTGTGCTTTTCAAATATATAAACATTATTTTTTTGCTCTTACCGTTTTTTCGAAAATTTAGAAAAAACGAATTTTCGAAATGCCCGGCAGGCGCAACAACTACGCGTAAGAAAACTACTCGTAGAAAAAAAACTATCCATCAAAATTAGATTTTCTTGACACAAAAATAACCACAAAACAATTCTCTATCCAACAATGTTGTTTCGAAATATTCAACATTTAATATTCCCTATAAATAATATTAATTCTTTACACTACTGTCAAGAAACAACACAATTCAAGTCATACAATTCCTCATAAAAACTAAACTACTCAATATTTCGCAATGTCCTTTCCCAACAAAGAGAACCAAACATTGTTCTAACAAAGTACACACACGCTGATTTTTTTGCTCTCAACGTTTTTTGCAAAATTCAACAAAACCACTCACGAGTCGCCCGGAACAACGCACTCTCGCAAGATAAGAAAATCACTCATCAAGGCAAAACTCTAATTCAAAATCAATTTATCCTCACATAACATCAACCACAATACAATACAATATACAACAATATTGTTTTTAACTTTTTATTTTCGATACTATCGAAGAAAAAATTGTACATCCTTTAACTGGGTACCCAAAAACACACCAATGGAGGCACATCAATTCTACTAAATACTAAAATACTCAACACATCGCATTGGCCTTCCCCAACAAACAAAATCAAACTTCATTCTAATGAACTACACTTACAATGATTTTTTTGCTCAAACCGTTTTTTGAAAAATTGAACAAAATGACACGTATGTGGCGCAAGATAGGGATACTCCGCCAAGAACAAAAACAATCTTCGAAGGAAATATATCATTCAAAAATAAAATGTCTTATCACAGAATCAACTACAATACAATGCACTATGCAAAAGTATTGATTTCAAATCTTTGACTTTCGATACTATCTATAAAAAAATCTAAATCATTACACTGAAAATAAAAAAAAGACGCAAGGAGGCAAACAAATCCTAATAAATACTAAACTACTCAACCAATTGCATTGTCCATTTCCAAGAATAACAATGAAATGTTGTTCTAATAAACTACACCAACAATGATTTTTTTGCTCTCATGGATTTTTTGAAAATTAAACTCAACTTCGTATGAGTGCACGGGAGTGGCGCGACCTCCGGATAACAAAAGCGACGGAAGGAGGAACACATGTCCTAATAAATACTAAACTTTTCGACCAATTGCATTGTCCTTTTCCAAGAATAACAATGAAATGTTGTTCTAATAAACTACACCAACAATGATTTTTTTGCTCTCATGGATTTTTTGAAAATTAAACTCAACTTCGTATGAGTGCACGGGAGTGGCGCGACCTCCGGATAACAAAAGCGACGGAAGGAGGAACACATGTCCTAATAAATACTAAACTACTCGACCAATTGCATTGTCCTTTTCCACGAATACCAATGAAATGTTGTTCTAATAAACTACACCAACAATGATTTTTTTGCTCCCATCGTTCTTTTAAAAATTAAACTCAACTTCGTATGAGTGCACGGGAGTGGCGGGGCCTCCGGATAACAAAAGCGACGGAAGGAGGAACACATGTCCTAATAAATACTAAACTACTTGACCAATTGCATTGTCATTTTCCAAGAATACCAATGAAATGTTGTTCTAATAAACTACACAAACAATGATTTTTTGCTCTCATGGATTTTTTGAAAATTAAACTCAACTTCGTATGAGTGCACGGTAGTAGCGGGACTTCCGGATAGCAAAAGCGACGGAGGGAGGAACACATGTCCTAATAAATACTAAACTACTCGACCAATTGCATCGTCCTTTTCCAAGAATAACAATGAAATGTTGTTCTAATAAACTACACGAACAATGATTTTTTTGCTCCCATCGTTCTTTTAAAAATTAAACTCAACTTCGTATGAGTGCACGGGAGTGGCGGACCTCCGGATAACAAAAACGACGGAAGGAGGAACACATGTTCTAATAAATACTAAAGTACTCGACAAATCGCATTGTCCTATTCCAAGCATAACAATTAAATGTTTCTCTAATAATCTACGCCAACAATGATTTTTTTGCTCTCATCGTTCTTTTGAAAATTAAACTCAACTTCGTATGTGTGCACGGGAATGGCGCGACCTCGGGATAACAAACACGACGGAAGGAGGAACTCATGTCCTAATAAATACTAAACTACTCAACCAATTGCATTGTCCATTTCCGAGAATAACAATTAAATGTTGTTCTAATAAACTACACAAACAATGATTTTTTTGCTCTCATGGATTTTTTGAAACTTAAACTCAACTTCGTATGTGTGCACCGGAGTGGCGGGACCTCCGGATAACAAAAGCGACGGAGGGAGGAACACATGTCCTAATAAATTGCACCTGTTGCATTGCATTGTCCATACTCGACCAATTGCATTGTCCTTTTCCAAGAATAACAATGAAATGTTGTTCTAATAAACTACGCCAACAATGATTTTTTTGCTCTCATCGTTCTTTTAAAAATTAAACTCAACTTCGTATGTGTGCACTGGAGTGGCGGGACCTCGGGATAACGAAGGCGACGGAAGGAGGAACTCATATCCGTATAAATACTAAACAACTCGACCAATTGCATTGTCCTTTTCCAAGAATAACAATGAAGTGTTGTTCTAATAAACTGCACCAACAATGATTTTTTTGCTCTCACCGTGTTTTGTAAAATTAAACTCTACCAAGCATATGTGCTCCGTAATGGAACACCGTGCCGAATTACGAAGACACTATTCCAACCCAAAATATACTTCAAAATTCAGATGTCTTTACAAAGCATTAACATCATACATTGCACGACGCAACAGTATTGTTTTCAATTTTTTGACTTTCGATACTATCCTATATGGATAACAATCTAATTCGCTACACTGAGATTACAAAAATCCGTCGATGGAAGCACATAACTCCTAATACATTCCAAACTACTCCACAAATTGCAATTTCCTTTTTGCTACAGTAAGAAGGAAATACTTTTCTAATAAAGAACACCAACATTGAATTTTTTGCTCTCAGCGGTGTTTGGAAAATTAAACTCGACCTTCCATGTGTGCACCGGAATGGCAAATAACAAAGATATTATTCCATACGAAATTATTTTTTAAAATTTAAGTGCTTTTCCAAAGCATTAACAACAATACAATGCACTACGCAACAGTATAGTTTTCAAGACTTCCGTGTTTTGTCTTACGATGCTATCCATAAAAAAATTATATTTTATTACACTGTGAATCCAAATACCCACGGATGGAAGCACATAAATCCTAATGAATACCGAAGTACCCCACAAATTGCGTTGTCCTTTTCCTACACTAAAAACAAAATGCTATTCTAAGAAACTACACCAACAATGATTTTTTTGCTCCCACCGGTTTTTGGAAAATTGGCCTAACCACGTATGTGTGAACCGGAATTACGCGCCCCGCCGAATGACAGGAACACTAGTCCGAGCAAAAATATTCTTTAATATCGAAACCAAATTCGAATTCGAAATGAAATTCGACAATTCACAGTGAAGGTCAGGAGTTCATAGCGAGTGTAATTGAGGCAGGTGATTCATCTACTGGTTACTACGACAAAAGGCATAGAAAGAGCAGCGGCATACATTGGTGTTGGAGTAACTAGCATTAAAACAATTCGTAAAGAAAATGTTACACCGAATGAAATAAGTGCTGTCACGATTTTATGCGTAATCAGAAATGCTCAGTGATTTTTACGTCCGTGAAAAGCAAGTGCGCACGTTAACGAAAATGCAGTCTATAATTAAAGAAAAGATAAATTTTCCTTGGGGAGAAAAGTCACTTTGGATGTGAATGGAACATATGGAATACAGATGGAAGTGTAATTCAAAACGAAAAGTTTTGGTCGAGAGAGCAGATATTGTAGATTGGAGAACAAGAGATCTCATCCAAATGAGGATGTTAGGGAAAGAAGGCCGTCAAATAGTGTATTGACGAGAGGTGGATTGACAACAACTTTGTATTCAAAAAGTGCTGGCACCATAATGATATAATTGGCGTAACGGCAAATATAAGTGTATCAGACTAATTGCAGTTCATGCTGGTTGAAATAATGGTTTCATTAATCTTTTAAATACTAACGGGGAAAAGTTTTCCCAGAGCATTTCAACCCTGCCGTACCAATGGGGTCTTTTCCGCTTGACCTCCAGAGGCGCGCGACAGCTCTTATCTATCGCTTGCTGACGGGTGAAAAGCAGCTGCGCGGCGATTCTCACGTTTGGAGCTCCGGCCTACGTCATCCGGCAGGGATGTGTTGATGGAGGACTGTCTTCACGCGCGAAGACGGAACGTGGTCCACTGTGACATTTCATGCTTTTACAGTGCGCCGCAGTTCCAGAAACATAGGAGACCATTGAACCCCAGAAAATCTTCGTCGAGAGACGCCGCTCTAACGACAACTAAATAATATCACATAACACAGTAAGAACAGAAGAGATGATTTCTGTATGTAGTTTATAACGGAATTTGTGTTAAGTATGGCATATACATATAACTTCCTCAAAATTTCTTCCGTAATATTTTATTTTAACTTCGTATGTAATAAAAATTTGTGCCAGAAAGATATTTTTCTACATTAGCAGATAACAATAGGGTAAAATCAAGTATATATCAGTGCAATAAATATATTGCTTTTATATTTTGTTATGTATTGTATTGTATTATTTGCAATGTCCTAATATTTTATTGTATTGGCATAAACCAATGACGTGGTTCCATATAAATATCTCTCCAGCCTATCAAAGCATCTCTTAGGGTCTTGTACTTATAAGTAGCACTTCACTGTATACTATCTCGCGTCACACACCACGGTCATAACAAACTCGCCTCGGCCCACGTTTCTCACGAGAGATTGCAATCGTATTCTGCTAAGAGTTTCTGATTGTGCTTAAGTCGTGTGCTTTTTGAAGTAAAAATGGCTCGTCGAAAAATATCGCTAACAACTCGCGAAATTGAGTTAATTTTTTAAGTGTCAGTGACTATACGTCTATGTCCACTCTCGAAGATGATCCAAGCTAATTTACTTACACATTATTTTCAGCTGCGATCGAACTGTCCATTTTTGTACATTGATTCCGTTCAAGACCCTAAACCTCTACGATTTAGGTTTCCCCACGGTGTACGAAAAAGACTTCTTACCAATTTAAAATAAAATTAAAGAAAATAAAATATGTTTTTCATTTTTGGAATCGATTTTTATATTTTTACTTTCGCAAACCACTTTAAAAATTTTAAAAAATTATACTTTTCATAGTTTTATATAAATCCAATATCCTCAAAACCTACTTTAAAAATATTGAAAATATTTTTTCGAAACACAACTTCGGAATTATTTTTCATAAAGTATTGTGCAGATCTTTTTTCAAGTGGGAAATATTTTTTTTAAATTTTGAAAAGTATATAGGCATTTTAAAAATCAAATGCGGAAAAATTCGTTTTGCACGCAGAGGGAGTGGAGTAAAGAATGAAAATTAGTAGGAAAAAATGAAGAGAATCATTGTTGTTATGCTGTGTAAAGATATTTAAATTTTGAAGGATACTTTTGCTTCGAATAGTGTCATGGTTATGTTTAATTTTCAAAAAAAAGGGTAAGAGCAAATAAATCATTGTTGGTGTAATTTATTAAAACAATATTCCATTATTATTCTTGGAAAACGACAATGCAATTTGACGAGCAGTTTAGTATTTATTAGGACATGTGTGCCTCCTTCCGTCTTCTTTGTTATACCGAGGTGCGCGCCATTCCGGTGCACACATACGAAGTTGAGTTTAATTTTCAAAAAATCCATGAGAGCAAAAAAATCATTGTTGGTGTAGTTTATTAGAACAACATTTCATTGTTATTCTTGGAAAAGGACAATGCAATTGGTGGAGTAGTTTAGTATTTATTAGGACATGTGTTCCTCCCTCCGTCGCTTTTGTTATCCGGAGGTCCCGCCACTCCGGTGCACACATACGAAGTTGAGTTTAAGTTTCAAAAAATCCATGAGAGCAAAAAAATCATTGTTTGTGTAGTTTATTAGAACAACATTAAATTGTTATTCTCGGAAATGGACAATGCAATTGGTTGAGTAGTTTAGTATTTATTAGGACATGAGTTCCTCCTTCCGTCGTGTTTGTTATCCCGAGGTCGCGCCATTCCCGTGCACACATACGAAGTTGAGTTTAATTTTCAAAAGAACGATGAGAGCAAAAAAATCATTTTTGGCGTAGTTTATTAGAACAACATTTCATTGTTATTGATGGAAAAGGACAATGCAATTCGTCGAGTAGTTTAGTATTTATTAGGACATGTGTTCCTCCCTCCGTCGCTTTTGCTATCCGGAAGTCCCGCTACTACCGTGCACTCATACGAAGTTGAGTTTAATTTTCAAAAAATCCATGAGAGCAAAAAAATCATTGTTGGTGTAGTTTATTAGAACAACATTTCATTGTTATTCTTGGAAAAGGACGATGCAATTGGTCGAGTAGTTTAGTATTTATTAGGACATGTGTTCCTCCTTCCGTCGTTTTGTTATCCCGAGATCCCGCCACTCCGGTGCACACATACGAAGTTGAGTTTAATTTTCAAAAAATCCATGAGAGCAAAAAAATCATTGTTGGTGTAGTTTATTAGAACAACATTTCATTGTTATTCTTGGAAATGGACAATGCAATTGGTTGAGTAGTTTAGTATTTATTAGGATTTGTTTGCCTCCTTGCGTCTTTTTTTTTATTTTCAGTGTAATGATTTAGATTTTTTTATAGATAGTATCGAAAGTCAAAGATTTGAAATCAATACTTTTGCATAGTGCATTGTATTGTAGTTGATTCTGTGATAAGACATTTTATTTTTGAATGATATATTTCCTTCGAAGATTGTTTTTGTTCTTGGCGGAGTATCCCTATCTTGCGCCACATACGTGTCATTTTGTTCAATTTTTCAAAAAACGGTTTGAGCAAAAAAATCATTGTAAGTGTAGTTCATTAGAATGAAGTTTGATTTTGTTTGTTGGGGAAGGCCAATGCGATGTGTTGAGTATTTTAGTATTTAGTAGAATTGATGTGCCTCCATTGGTGTGTTTTTGGGTACCCAGTTAAAGGATGTACAATTTTTTCTTCGATAGTATCGAAAGTAAAAAAGTTAAAAACAATATTGTTGTATATTGTATTGTATTGTGGTTGATGTTATGTGAGGATAAATTGATTTTGAATTAGAGTTTTGCCTTGATGAGTGATTTTCTTATCTTGCGAGAGTGCGTTGTTCCGGGTGACTCGTGAGTGGTTTTGTTGAATTTTGCAAAAAACGTTGAGAGCAAAAAAATCAGCGTGTGTGTACTTTGTTAGAACAATGTTTGGTTCTGTTTGTTGGGAAAGGACATTGCGAAATATTGAGTAGTTTAGTTTTTATGAGGAATTGTAAGACTTGAATTGTGTTGTTTCTTGACAGTAGTGTAAAGAATTAATATTATTTATAGGGAATATTAAATGTTGAATATTTCGAAACAACATTGTTGGATAGAGAATTGTTTTGTGGTTATTTTTGTGTCAAGAAAATCTAATTTTGATGGATAGTTTTTTTTCTACGAGTAGTTTTCTTACGCGTAGTTGTTGCGCCTGCCGGGCATTTCGAAAATTCGTTTTTTCTAAATTTTCGAAAAACGGTAAGAGCAAAAAAAATTAATGTTTATATATTTGAAAAGCACAAAAATAGCACAATATTTTGTGTATAAAGAAAATTTGTTTTGGCTAATTGGCTTTGCCAGCTTAACATTAAGCCAGCAAAGCCACCCGTTTTTGGAAAAAACCGTTGGAGCAAAAAAATTAATTTTTGGATATTTGAAAAGCACAGAAATAGCACAAAATTCTGGATATAGAGAAAATGTGTTTTTTGAAAATGGCTTTGCCAGCTTAACGGACGTAGGTTACGTCGCAATCGACGATCAGCATCACACGTGACGATGTAAGCGGACCGATGTGGCACGCACCAATGTGGCACATGCGGTACACGAGCATCTGCCTAATCGGATCTTTTTCCGTAGGATGGGTACATTCAGCTAATTCCTCTGGAATGTTGTGAACTCGTATATGCTTTAATGCTTTGGAACATGAAACCAATACTGACATTTCAAATACCTTAATAAATATGAGAAACCCAATTTGATGTGTCGTTAAATGTCCATGCACTCAGTTCATACCTTGCCCTTTTATGTGTATATTTCATATTTTTCACCATTGCCATTATTCTCACAAAAAGAAAAAAGTCGCCATGATTTATGCCCCAACCATCGTATGTGAAGTGCATCCCAATTATGGACCCCTGATTTGAAATATAATAAAAACTCTTCTAACGCGGCTTGACTCTGCGTGGGTGTCGCCATAGCCTACACGGATTATCCGGAGATTGCCTCGCTGGGCATTTTCGCAGATATATGGTCGCCGAGGCTGTGTGAGCCCTAGCGACTGCCCATAATGGGCGAAAGCGAGTAATCTTACCATTGCGGCTGCAAGATCGACCTACGTGGTTATCATTGCATGCATAAAGATAGGACCGTGGTGTCTCAGCCCTGTAAGGTAGAACCCCCTTGATAAAGTATTATGTGCCTAGCATTCCTCACGAAAAGACATACGTTGATTTGAGTGTCATGCTCAATGCGGTACTGTCCTTTAGTATGTATGTTGTGATATACCAGAACGGGACATGGTTTATTCATAATATTAGTTGTATACGGGGTGACTAAATGGACTTGTAAAATGGCGATATCCGGCCTTAGTAACGCCAGCGCAGAGGGTTGCTATGGTGCAGGGCAGGTAAATAAACTAGCTGCAAGCCTCGTAGGTGCCGGAACGCTGGCTAGATCGATATAATAAAGAATATGTGATTGGTCGAAAAACGTATGACGGACGAAGGCGCGGCTACATGGGGTTGTAAGAAATGAGCGGGTTGGCGGGGGGCAATTAGACTTTCTGGTGTTTACCGCCGTGTTTTGGAAAAATAGAACGTGGGACGCTACCGACCCATCAAGGGTTGCAAAATACAGAAAAAACATTCATTCGGACTTGGAGCTTCGTTGAGTGCAGATCGTTACAGTCTGACTCAGAGTGGTGGAGTGTAGGTCGTGAACTCGGCTCTTGAGTTTCGTGGAGTGCAAATAGTGTGCGGACCTTGTAGTTGAAAGTGAGACTTATACATTTTCGTGCGAAAAGTAACAGTCGTCATCGGACTTAGAAATTATTTGCCGGAGTACATCCGCGGACTTGGGCAGTTTTGGGTGTTCACCGGACGATAGTTCGAACATTAGTATTTTATTAAACTCGTGTGAAAGATTATAAACCTAAAGCGTCGGAAAGAACTTAGCTAGATTTTATGCAGTGTGGACTGGATACTTCAGCAACCGCGCAAGATCAGAAGACAGAAGAGCGACTCGGATTCATCGGCCAAGTGAGAAGCGTCTTCGGAACGAGCGGGTCGGCAAGACGGTAACATATACTGCAGTATAGTAAAATAATATCTTTTAAAAGGGGTCATGGCCATTAAGTAATCTGTTAAAATTAACATTGAATAAATTGTTAAATTTTGTTCTTTGGGAAAAGAAAAGAGTCTGTTCATTTGTCAATCATAAGCTTCTAATTAGTTGGAAGCAGAGAATTTCCATATTTCAGATTCCACGCCAGGCTGTACAGTCGGCAGATCAGGTAATCGGCTATCTTAGCGATAGCGAATACATGTAATCCGAATCCATCGGCCCAAGCTAGCTGGATGCCCATATAATTTTGACAGAATTAAATAGGGAAAAGTTAGTATTAGTTTATGTCACCTGTTCCTGGCGCCCACATCTTTCTATAAATTCGGAACAGGTCAAACTCACGACAACGTATTACGAAGTGAAGGATGAAGGTATATTTCAATATCAATATGGCGTGTTCAAAGGCCCGCTCGCTCCTCCAGCAAAAAAACGACGAATTTCCGGAACAGAAGACCTGGTACAAAGGAATACTAATGAACTTATTTATAAAGGTGCTTTTATATCGTTCGTACTTTGTTGCACATCGGACTGGTCGCTCCGTGCACATGGTACATTCATCAAACTAGAACTAGGTAAAACGCAGCACGACTCGCAATGATGTTAATCAAAGGTATCCCGAAGGTAGCAAGGGTCCGAATGACCAAGGAAACAAAGCAATTATCTGCCTTCACGACAGCTAACACTGCTTTAAACGGCCCATGATCCTTTCAACATCCAGTTGCTCCAGCTGGGCCTCCCGAACCTTTCCCACTGCTCATGCGGCGAAGAGGAATCAGACATATTTTCAAATTTAAATATAGTGACTCTCCAAGGTCTGAAAGGAGAGAGGGGACACTCATTCGATTGGGAGCTTTGTTAGGACTTAAATTTTGGTACTGAAGCTCCCGATTGGATGACATGTCCCCCTCTCCTTCCAGTTCTCTACCTCAGGGAGTCACTACACTTAAAACGGACATCACACTTGATGGGCGACTGCCCTCAGTAGTCGCATCCTAGACTCGCAGTGGAGTCGGCCTTAGGTTCGCCAGTCTCTGGGGATAATGATGAATAATTCTGCTCTATTGTCACCAACTTGTCGTTATCATTTCTTATCAACTATTGTTATCAACATCATTTGAAATCTTGGATAATCTAGCTACTTAATTAGTTACCCACAAACAGATTCAGACTACTAAAGTTTGTCGAGCAAGATTTTAACTTCCCTCAATTGAACGAAAACTAAGCATGGTATTGGTTTTGTCACGTGGTGGATCCCTCCCGGGTTCACGCCCCGAGGGACTGGAACGGCCGGCGAAAGTCGCTCCCCGCCGGACGGCCAAGAGGTAGGTCATGTCAATAAAGTTCTTTTGCCTTGTGGACTGAATTTCTCGTCCTGGCATACCAGAGTAAATATCGAAATAATCGCCTGACTTTGATAAATAAAAACTGAAGTAATCACCGTCGTCATTTTCATTACTAATTAACCTCATTATGTTACGTTTGATTTATACCAAGGAGAACTCATAATAACCAGGACTCATCTGCATTTCTATACTGAACATAAAAATAGGTATAGCTAATATTGGCAATTTCCATGCGTTTCTAAAATTCTAGTTGAGGCATTGTTAATATTTGTAAAAACGTTAACGATTTCTGAAATCTTACTGGTATCTTAAAATAATTAAATTATTCTCGGTGAACATTGAAGTGTTTTCATACATGAGAAACTTGAGGTTTCCAACATTCTTTTAAGCGTTCCTGTTTTTATCCGTGAAAAAAAAAAATTAAAAAAAAGTGAAGGAGGCTTTGAAAAAAATGTTTTGCTTACTTTCTCGCCTTTCGAATACTTCCTAAGAAGAGAAAGTTATGTTATCGTGCGCCGGAAAACGGCGGATTTTCGCCAGAAAGACTCTTATAATTTGGATCTGGTCTGGATAAAACCTGTTGCTAAATTTAGAAAAAAATCCTCTAACTTGTGGTGTAGCCAAAATCCATGTTTTGTTGCTTCATGATACCGAAAACTCGATTGACGGCAAAACGCTCGTCTGTCCGTCTGTGGTCAACACTTGCACCTAAACCGTTCAGCCGATTTTCTTTAAAATTGATATTCCCCAATCGATTTGACTGATGTCGAGGCTCCTGGAATTTGAAACCGATATTTCAATTTTCGGGGGTACTTTATATACGTAGCCTAAACCATACTTAGGAATTTTTTTCAAAAATGGATATTCCCCAGTCGATCTGGTTTGACTTGAGGCGCTACGATTTTGAAAAACTCTCTTCAAAATTTGTAACTTTACATGAAGCGCCTCGGATACTTCCAAATTTTCTCAAAAACAGCTCCAAATTTTTCATTACATTTCTTGTAAGAAACAGAGTAAAATGCACTCATAAAGGTGGCATAGGTCCGATTTTCACGGTTAATTCTAAAGTTTTGAAAATTGCAAAATTTTGAATTTTTCGGCGTCTTCCTACAACTACAAAATTGAAGATATTCCTTCACATAAAATTTGTACTCCATAGTGAATTCTTGCATTATACTGCGATTTTTCTAAGAGCGACTCTCAAGACCACTCAAATTCCATCTTCGCGATGGAATATGTCACGGCATTTCGCGACTTTCTCAGTCGTTCCGCTAGATTTCGCACGATCGCGACCGTGTGAAGCAGTGCTTGCGATCATGCGACTTCTACCGGCAAGACCCAGAAAAGACGCGAAATGCCGTGACATATTCCATCGCGAAGATGGGATTTGAGTGGCCTTGAGGGTCGCTCCTAGAAAAATCGCAGTATAAGGTCCTATACATTTTTTGAAAATTTTAGTTGTTTTCGCGCAATATTGCATGCAATACGAGCAATTAAAAAATAAGAAAACATTTTCTCAAAAACGGCTCCAATTTTCTTCTTTAAACTTTTGGTAGGGATAGTGCTAAAAGTACTCTATGAGATGACATACATCACATTTTACTCTATCTTTTTGTTTTTGCCAAAAAATTACAAAAATGTAATTTTTTGACTTGCCCCTATCGTCGTTAATATTTACATTAGCGGCGATTCGTTCCGACGTCTCCGGAAAGAAGCGAGACTTATGTGAAGTGCTTCTCGATAGTTCTATCTTAAATTATTGTATTAAGTATTTCTTGCCTTTACACACAATGATCAGAAGGGCAAAATGCGTTGTCCATTGTAATCTGTTACTAGTTATTCATTATTTCATTTACTAATGATTCTATTTTTATTTATTTTATGAAGGTTTACAATTGGATATCTTGCAACCCCCAGATGCTGCGCACCCCGGTTTCAACATCACTAATGGTCGACGACATCGTTTTTGGAGTTGTGGAGAACACGGGAGCAAATGAAATTCTCAATACTGGCACAAAAACGGCCAGAAATATACGAATAAATAGAAGAATGCACATCTTACGAAAGACATCTTTGGACCGTATACACGAAAAGAAAATTGAAGCAATTGAGCAAATGAAGTACGCAGGACAAGAGAGAGAAGCGGCAATGGAGGCACATTTGCTTGAAATGACAATGAAAAGAGAGAAGCTCCGTCAAGGGAAGATTCCGACAATAATGCTTACGAAAGAGTTGAAAAAATGTAATAAAATAAAAATAAACTCATTAAAGCTATTGGGTTATTATTTTTTGCATATTGTTACTCCCATTAGAAAAGAATGCAACGTATGAAATGTTTTCAATTTTGAGTCCTGTATAGCAGAGACTTAGATTTTGACTAAAATCCTACTCTACTCCCCAAGCTTAAGAAAAATAACCAGAAGGGTAAGTTAAATACAGGGGAAAATTTTCTTGTCCTTGTTCAGTATTGCATAATTTGTATGATTTACTTGGAAAGCAAACTAAACTTCATAGCAAATCTAAAAGAAAAGCATTACCAATTCCAAGGAATTTAAATTTTGGTAAGATGTAAAATCTAATATATTATATGATTGAATAGAAAGTCCTTAACAATGTTTCCTTTTTATAGTTATCAAGTTAATTTTCATGAAAATATACTTTAACGATTGTTCTGAAATTTTCTGAATTGTAGATATATTAAGATTACAGACAATCAGTTCAAAGTCCAGACAGAACAAGAAGTCATTCAAACAGTGGAACAATACATTTTATTTGTGAGTTACGACGTTTAGGGAACTAACGCATTCACTTCAGGAGGTTCATTTTACACATCTTCATGGATGAAAAATAAATTTACAAAGTCATCAATGATTTATAATATACCTGATGAAATGATCGTACTTCACAAATAAAATGCATATTTCCGCTATTTAAATTATTTTTAGTAGACATTCTGATTGCCTACAACACTAGTCGACAAGGTTTTCGTCACAAGACATCTTATTAGTGAATGTAGTGCGTTTTTTCTCACTAAATTCAGATATGTATTCAGAATTTTTCTATCAGGCACAATTTTTGTGACCGCTACTTTTTAAAATATGATTTTAACATTCTTTGACCTGTCATAGGAATCTTTAGCTTATATGTAGCGATTTTGTTCAAGCTGTATTTAAGGAAATGATATGTAATATCATGCTGACACACCAACAAGCAATACTATGCAGGTTCATTCATATTTTGACATGCTCAGACCAGTTAATGTGGCATTATGATGTGTCAATATTGACGTGCCTGTTAGAACGAATATCACTAATGATGTACTTTCTTCCTTTGTGTTTAGAAGTGTACAGTGTAATCTGTGTTGTTCCCAATTTATTTCCTCCGCTCCCTGGGGGAAGTAATGAACTCCTCTCATAGGGAGGCAATGACAACACCAACTCCCTGGATGACTATATGAATTGTAGACTTGCCATTGAATTGTAGACTCCCCGTTAGTCACCCGTTGTTAGTGGGGAACATCCTGTGGCATAAAACCTTAGGGTAATCAGCAGCTGGGCCATCGGTGTTACAGATGCATTCCTAGAAGAGAAACACTGACAAGTCAATAAAAGACTACAAATATAACAACAAAAAGACTACATAAATAACTACAAATGTCTACGTGCGAATCAAATTTGCCTACTTTTAACCTTCATTATTGCTTACATAACTTCATTTTCTACGGGGCATGTTCTTTCAAAACGTTTTACATAATTACATTACATTAATAATTATAACAACTACCTTTGTTGTAGAGTAGAGAGTAGGGAGGGGAGGAAAGTAGAGAGGGAAGGGTCATGAACCTTTGGACTTCCTGTTGTCGGCCCATAGAGGGTACAGGAGAGAAACTGGGTTGCCCCACCAGGCCACTGATTAGAGTGGAGGCCTGAACCTTGCATTAGCCAGCGAAGGAGGCTGCCTTCAGCAGTCAGTGAAAATCCCGTAGGGTTTAGTAATGCCGACTGGCGATCGGAGAGACCCCTTGCTGGGCCCTGCGGGGGGATGCCCCGAGGCCACCATGGGTCGCAGTAACGGATGGCAGGAAACAACCCAAAGGTTAAGTGTGATCTGTGAACTCGAATTTGCTACCTGCGAATCTTCACTTGAAACCAATGAGCAAAATGGATAGAACAAGAAATGCAATGAATCTTAACGTGTCTTGTTCTACCAATGTCCCATACCTGTTCAGAAACCGAGCTAATGTCACCTTGTCGACTTCTGGCCATCTCACGGATGTCAGTCCCAGGGACCCAGAGCCGGCAGTAGCTCGAAGCCATCGTCAGAGATGGACACGAGATGAATTGAAGGAGGTGATGTGGTGCTTTTACTATGCAAAAGCGAAAAATGGGGGCTCAGAAATAGAAGTTTTCAAAGTGTGGAGAGAGCGGAACCCAGAAATGAGACACACCCTGGACTCAAAGAAGCTTGCCAGTCAATGTCGATACATACTCAGCAGTAGAAAATTTACAGCAGAACAACTTGCTGACATTCAGAGAAATGCGGAGTATGTTCTTCGATCTAACTACCCACATGATGAAAATGTAGAACTTGAAAGCGATAGTCCTGTTAAAGGTTCATCTCTTTAAATGAAACATCCGTCAGTGGTGAAAATTCATGAATTACACGAGAAGGACATGATGCGAAATCTCCTCCGACGCGAGATAGATAGAGTTCGTCAACTTCCTTTTGAATCTCGTGCACCGTTGAGGAGAATATACGAAAATGCCAAAGCTAAAAGAGTGATAGAGACAGCAAATTCTGTCTTAAATGAGGTGGTGGAGACCCCAGACATAGATCTAGATATTACTGATATCAATCACATCGTGTATGCAACTGGATATCTGGTATCTCAGATAATTCTGGGGCCAGCCAAGAACACGACGGCCGACAGCAAAACAGAGTAAACAGCCCAGTACCCCCATGTACGAAGAGAATTATGAAACGGATAGCCGATACTCGGCGTGAAATATCACTCTGAGCCGAGGCATCTTCTAAATCAACGCACACCACTAAAGTTCAACGAAAGATATTTAATGTTGAACAAAAATACCGAATTGAAAATGACACAAGCAGGCTAATAGTAGTTGAGGAGCTAAAAGAGAAAATTCAAGCATGGGCTCAAAGAATTAGACGTTAAAAACGTAGAATAGATTTCCGTGTACAGAACCGGTTGTTTGAAACAGACGCGAAGACATTCTATGTCAATCTGACTCAAAAACCGAATGGCAATACTGTCACTCCTTCAAAAGATGACGTCGAAGCATTTTGGGCCGGAATCTGGGAGGAGAGCAGATCCTACAACAAAGACGCATCTTGGATCCAATCTGAAGTTGATGCTGCCGATGAACTTGTGGAAACAGTGGAAGATGTTCGCCAATTCTCGGAAGAGGACCTCTTCCAAGCAATTAAGTACATGGGAAACTGGAAGTCCCCCGGGATTGATAAGATCCAGATTTATTGGATTAAGAAATTAACAGCAATACATTCTCATCTACCAAAGGCTGTTAATAAAATTTTAGAAAACCCAAAGGAACTCCCGGAATGGCTCACACACGGCATCACGTATTTGCTACCCAAAGCGGGAGAGAGCTCTTTTTGAATTTTGCAAGGCTAGTATGAAGTCGTGGAGTACCAGGTTACTAATACACAGCGGAAAGGAAAGTAGTGGAAACCAGAAGTATTCAGATTAACAGGGGTATTTTTCAAGGAGATTCACTATCCCCTGTGCTGTTTTGCATTAGTTTGATCCCACTATCTAGACAGTTGTCGCAAGCTGACTTTGGTTATATGCTCCATGGTGGTGAAAGGCCAGTATTACATTTGTTTTACATGGATGATCTGAAAGCTATTTGCTAAGAATGAAGCGATTCTCTCCCAAATGCTGTGTGTCGTGAATGACTTTAGAAATGACATCTGCATTAAGTTTGGTCTTGACAAGTGTGCAAAAATCAATTTAAAGAGAGGGAAACTGACAACGTCTGAGAACATTGAAACTGATACGCACACTGTGATTAAAGATCTTGAGCCAGGTAAAATTTAAAAATATCTGGGCATTGAAGAATGTGAAACCATCTTGAACGACACAATGAAAGAGAGAATTCGTAGGGAGTATTAAAGAAGAGTGAGACTGGTCCTGCATTCCACTCTGAATTCCAGGAATAAAATATCTGCAATAGATAGTCTGGCGGTGCCTGTAGCCGAATACAGCTTCGGACTAGTGGACTGGACTGAGCAAGAAATTCGCACCATGGATCGAAAAACCAGAAAACTGCTAACAATGCATCATGTCGCCCACCCTCGAGCTGATGTACATAGACTTTATGTGTCACGTAAGAAAGGCGAGGCGGAAGAGGCCTCAAACAAATTGAGGCCTCCTGGCACAACGCAATAGTCGAGTTGGGGAAGTATGTAGTCAGCCATCAAGATGACCCTCTAATGAGGCAAGTCGTGAAATCTGACCGAAGAATGGGAAACAGGCATTGTTAGTGAAGCAAGAAGCATTGCGAAGAAACTTAGGGAAGACACGTCGAATAATACAGACACTAAACTTCTGATGCTGCTAAACGCGAAATGTGAGACACAAAGAATGTTAAAGAAATCGTGGAGAGACAACCACTCCAAGGACAATATCTAAAAAGAATGGACAAGGTGCAGACCAATCATTTATGTGGCTTAAAAGGGGAAGAATGAAGCCAGAATCGGAAGCACTTGTAATAGCTGCCCAAGATCAGGCGTTGAGAACACGACATTATGATAAAGCGGTTCTCAAAATTAAATGCCGCATTTGCCAGGAGTAAGTAGAAACCATTGATCATATTGTGTCAGCTTGTCCAATTCTAGCGAAGACCAAATAACTGAAAAGACATGACAGGTGTGTAGCTACCTCCACTGGCAGATCTGTACCGCCCTCGAAGTTCCAAACACATGCCGCAAGTGGTACGAACACTCACCAAAACCGGTGACGTCTGTTGGATTGTGTACGATATTGTACGACCAACAAATTTTAACTGATCGCACGATAGCGGCAAACAAACCGGATATAGTCATCCGGGATTTGGGGGAAAAATCGTGTTTAATTGTCGATGTTGCTGTACCTTGCGATCAAAACGTCGTTACCAAGGAGGCAGAGAAACGTCTTAAATACAAGAGTGTGAAATCGAGATCAGCCGAATGTGGGGCGTAAAAGCACAGGTCGTCTCGATTGTTATCGGAGCTCTGGGATTTGTTCCGCAAAATTTGTGTCAGAACTTGTCTAAACTCCCAGGTAATTCAAAAGACTGGGAAGTGCAAGAAATTGCTTTATTTGGAACAGCCCACATTTTGCGCAAAGTATTGTGGGGGCACTGACAGTCACCGGATCTGCTCCTTAGGTAGCTGGTTGCAACCTGGAGTAGATTTTATATTCAGCCGACTCATAACATGTTTAGTCGTGATGTAGTGGAATAATAATAATAATAATAATAATAATAATACAGTAAAATCTGTCTAAGCCGGAACCTGTATAAGCCGGAAACCTGCCTTAACCGGAAAATTTCTGCGGCCCGTGAAGTTAAATGGCATTTTACACAGCATAAAACGGAATCTGTCCAACGCGGAAACGGAACGGTTTTTCATATCCTGCAGGGGGGGAACCTTCGTAAAACGGAATTTCTGTTAATTTAATGCAGTTCGCAGAGACACGCGAGATACTCTTAGTGGAATGAATGCATTGGCAAGTCTGTTTTAATATCTCTGTGCATGTTTTATGAGTTTCTCACGCGGCAGCCGTAGAATGAAGGAAAGGGGCTTCCGCTGCTATCTCACAATTCGACCTTGGGGTCATTTGTCTCTCAAGGCTTAGGCCGTAGGGGAATTCCCTCTCTCCCGACTCTCCAAGCTTGGGTAGGTGTATGGGAATGGCTTCAATTCACGTGTCTCCTTGCCTCGCGTTGACAATCGTAACCTCTTGACCAGAGCCGCATTGCTCAAGGCCATGCGAGGATGGCAGATAGACATATTCTGGGCTGTGACGCATTGTGTACTGAAAAGTCTGCAAGAAGTCAGGGTGCAGCCAGTGAGATGGTGTGTTTTTGTGAGATTCTCAACCAGTTTGAGAATGATTGAAAAAAACAACATAAAACTCTAAATATTAAAATTTGGCAATTTTGGAAAACAATTGAAAATGTGTTAGTAAGAGAGAAAACCAAAATGCAAAAATTCTAGGTTAATGTCGAAAAAAAATAATATTATTGTAATAATAATAATAGTATTGTAATAATATTATTGTCGTGAAATATTTCCTTTTACCGAATTGTCAGAAATAATTGTTTAATATTCAATTATTGATGTTTTGTTCCGTAAATAAGTTTTGTCAGTATATGTTTTATAATTATAATAAAGTCATGTTACTAGTTTCAGGACGGAAATGTCGATATAAAAATGTCATGAACGTGTAACCCTGCATAAAACGGAAACCTTCGTAAACCGGAAAAATATATTGTCCCAATCGATTCCGGTTTAGACAGATTTTACTGTAATAATATTAAATTGTATTGATAAAACGAAATATTATATTGCATTTTTTATTAAGAACATAGTTATTAAATAAGTTTTGCTTGATTTTCAATCACCATACCAATCAGTAGAATACTCCAAATCAGCTTCAGTTCAGCCAAGTAGGAAAAGTGTTGATGCTTTGGACAACCGGAATCTCGTGACAAAATCCCAATCGTCATGTTTGGAAAACCAGTCCATTCCTTTCCTCATTAATCTTGGTCGTTGCACTGGAGGATAATATTCATTATCCCAGGAGTCATTTTCAAATGCCATCATTCGCAATAGTCGCGCCATAACACTTCCGAGGTATATACACGCACGTAGAAAACTGAGAGTACTCCGTACTTTACACGACGGATTTTTGCCGAGTAAAGTTACCCTCGAATTTACTCTCGTGTGAGTGATTTACTCTCGAGTTAAGTGTTGGTGAAAGGCTCCAAGAAGTTACTCTCGAGTAAACATGATTTACTCCAGAGTAAACTCTTACTCCTTGTTCGGCGAACCGGCCTTAGCGGGGCACTGCCCCAGCAGGACAAGCTCAATTCTTCCGGTTGATTTGAAGTGTGGTAGTGTAATTCATATAAGTGAAACTGTATGTGAAGAGGACCGGACAAATATAAAGAAGGTCAGATCGCGCGAGGTACGTGGATCGTGTGAGGGTAATGCTCCGGGATTCGCCGGTGTTGACCGGAGAAACCACGGAAAACTACCGATGATAGCAGTCGACCTATGGCATTCCCTTCAACACAGCGACTGAACTCGAACCAGCGATCTAGCGTCCAACATTCGCCACCGCCGTTGGCGCTCGAATCCGAGACCTCTGGGTCAGCGCTGCTACAGATGAAACGGCAATGTTGCCACTGAACCATCGCCGACCCATGTCAGTCAGCGCTGCGTCCCGGCCGTGAACTACGCGGCCCGGCGCCTGTGCAAGTGGGCGCGGAGGCGGGGGCGACGGCGGCGGGGGCGGGGGCGGGGAAGGCGGTGGCCGCTGGCCTCGGGCCGCCGGCCTCGCCCCCAAAGCGCGCCCGCATTTCGCATCCGCTCTGTGGGCGGCGGCGCTCGCGCCCGCGCCGTGCATCCGCCCTCGCGCAGAACCAGCGTCACCCACGGAGGGCTTGCTACACTTCGGTTTTTCTTTCTTGACGCACTGGGGTGTGTCATCAAAATGGAATATCTCACGGTATTTCGAGTCGTTCTCCGTTGTGCTGCCAGGAATCGCATGATCGCCAGCGCTGCTCGATACAGTCGCGATCATGCGACTCCTAGCGGCGCAACCGAGAACGACGCGAAATACCGTAAGATATTTCATTTTATTGACACACCCCCGAGCACCAAGAAAGAAAAACCGAAGTATACTTTCGGTGCAAACTTTCTTGATTTCATTTGTTTGATTTATTTAGTTAAAAAAACAGTAAATACTGTATGTGACGTAAGGGGAAGAAGTACCATCGGTGCACGTTTTTTTGAGCTTCAGAATCGAAAACTATTTTGCGTCGATAAATGAGCTACATATTTGATATAACAGTCCTACCGCCGAACGTACCAATCCCCCACTGCTCTTGCTTCTCGCTAAATGAGGGCGCAAGAAAAACATGCGTGGATAATACCGCACAATTATGATTCTTGTTATTTTCCTTATAATTGTCGCTATATTTATTTTATTTGGTCGAATAATATTACTGACTATCAACTTTTTACCAGTTTATTGCGTTTTGATAATTGCAACCTTTACTTTATGTGAGTCAACATATTTATGTAAAATATTAAAACTATTAATTATCATAACTGCACATGGTAATTGTTTGTCAGTAATATTATTGGGCCAAAAGAAATATTCTTATTCTCTAGTCTTTTCGGCCATACCTGAGATAAATGTTTTTAATTGCTGGGAGACAATGACATGATTTTGAATGACGATCGAGCAATGCTGGAATGAAAAGAATGAGGAAAAGGAAGAGCCCTCAAGGAAATCGGACTCAAATTAGCTTTGCAAATCTCAAATTCTACATGGATCGATCGAGATTCGGACCCTGATGCTTTGATCCGTCATTCATCTGAACGTCTTAATAGTCTGATGGTGTGTTTATTTTCAAAAAACCCGCCACGAAATAGTCTCTCTAGGATGCGAGATCTACAGCACAGAGTGTTCAAGATGAATACCTCGAGAATATAGCCAATAAGAGCCCAGCTACGGAACCGTTGTTTGGGAAGGAGGGACAAGAAAATATTCATTACTCTTTGATCAGGAGTACAAGAATCGGATTTTCTGTGGCGAGGTAACAGGTGAAGTGATATTTTCTTCCGTAAGCGCGGCCAAGAATTCGAAAGCATCTTCAACAAAGAAGAATTCGGAAACTCATATAACAGGTAATTATCACACACAATCATATAAAATATATTTAAAACTGCAATGGAGGTAAAATAACCTGTATGCCTTACGATACCTGCACGCTGAAATAACTAAATTGCATCACCAGATTTGTTTGTATCTTTCGCAGCTTCTTTTCCAATCTTGAATTACTTACTTGAATTGCTTATTGTTTACCATTGTACATTGCAATGAATTGGATAAAAATTTGAATTGAATGCAATTGAATGATGAAAACATGAGAGGGAATCTGATGTTACATGGAACAGGACAAGCGGTACGGCAACGGGGAAGATTACGTAACACAGAAAGGAAACGACACGTAAAAGCAGCTGCATCGCGAAGCAAAGCAAAGGTAGAAATCTGCATTTGTGCAAATGAGCGAACCACTAAAATCCCCAAAGGCGTCTGCTACTAGTACTGATTGTCCCTTGCATGTGCTCTTGGTAGTCAACGTTCATCAGAAACATTTTTCACTTAGTAATCATTATGAAATCCAAACTAAATTTGCTAAGAATCTGTAGTAGGAATTGCAATTTTGTAGCGAACGAAATTTTTCAGTCTAAAGTGACGCGGAGCTGCGCGGAGAGCGTTTCAAGGCCACTCTTACAGGGGGAGCATAGTATATAGAAGCCGAGTAGCTGCGAATGGGCAGCGAGGACATTCTGCTGCTCACTGCCAAGAGATTTGGACAGATGTTTAAGATGGTAGAAAAAAAGAAATTCAAACTGTGTTACAAAGATAGCTAATTCTTATATCAATGAGTACTGGAGAGGAATTGTGGATGTAACATAGTGTATTGTAAATAGCACATATTGGATTGTAGATTAAATTTGGTAATAGTAAATGTGAGATCTTTTACGATTGTAATACCGTTTTTTCTTTTTAACATTGTTGAAATGGAATCGTCAGTAAGGGTATCATTATTGCTGTATATCATTGTCAAGAAGCGGTAATTGAGGTAATTGGAATTGAAAACATTTTTAGAAATTTCCGAACACTTCGGGTAATGAAATATGGAGAGGGAATATCGTGCTCGTGCTTAACTTGGATACTACATTATTTTGTTTGGTATATTTAAGATTATTTCAAAGGTATTTTTTTTATTTGATTCACCTTTTTGGTACTGCGAGAGGATTCAATTGTGTGTTTTATTTTCTTACTAAAAGTGTAAAGTATTGTACAGTGTTTTAATACTTGTTGCATACGGTCTGAGATGGAGTCACGTTGCCTATTAAACGGCAGATTATTATTTTGTATTAATATTATTTGATACCCTTTAATTCCTGGAAAGATTTTTTGACGTAGATGCTGAATCGTGCATTTTGTGATATATCATGCATATTCTTATTGTTTTTTGCATGCATGTGGCTTTCCTAGAGGTGAAGCAAAGAAATACTTGTAAGTATAGGTAGAGAATCTAAGGAATGAGAATTTTACTCCAATTGAATTTCCGAAACTATGTTTAAAACACTGAAGAAACATGGGCTGAAATGCAGCGTGTGATTCGATTCGTTCACGCGCACGGACGCGCACGAGTCGTTCACGCGCTATTATATATGGAGGGAAAAAACTTATGGGGTAAATAGGAAGCTAGCTTTTCTGGAAAACACTAAGAAAATATTACATGCAAATTATTTTTCAGGTGTATTTGCATAAAACGCGTTGGTAATTATGCGTTGGACAGACTCAGGGAAATTTTATGTTAACTCTAGGGCCGAGCCTCGTCCTTTACGGTAACTTGGAACTGCATAGCGAAGAGTCCACTGTGGCCCGCGCCGCGACTGACATTCTCGGAATCGACAGCGCGCATGCACGGATCGTACCACAAACTTCATTCCTATCGAAGAATGTTTTGATAGACAAAATATTGGAGAAGTGTGGTTAAAAGCTGATGCAGTGCCTTCAGTATTTAAATTTCCAACGCAATTATGAGACTAGAACATCTGATAAAAAGATCATCAGATGTTGGTATGATTATAGAAATCATGACATACTTCTCCCAACGAAATCCTCAGAATAGTCAGTAACTAAAAATAAATATTCATCTGGTTTAGATGAATTTCCGGATTGTTTATTAAAACTTGTGCACCTGCCTTTATACATCCGTTAACTCACATTTTTCAATGCTTCTTTACGTACAGGAATATTTCCAGATATTTTCAAAACAGCAAAAATTAAGCCACTTTTTAAAAAAAGGAACAAAAATGATATTCAAAATTACGGGTCAATTTCTCTTTTGTCAGTTTTCTCAAAAATATTAGAGAGGCTTTTCTACTAATGAATGAAAACTTTTCTCAGGAAAAACAAAGCGTTTTCAGACTCATAACACGGTTTTAGAGAATCAAAATCTACGGAAACTGCCATTTTTTCTTTTCTCAAAGATGTTGCTTCATCAATAGACCAAAATGAAGTACACATCGGAATATTCTTAGATCTTTCGAAAGCTTTTGACGTTATTGACCATAACATCTTGCTCTCAAAATTACATTCGTATGGAATTCGTGGTATGGCTCTAGATTGGATAACTTCGTACCTTAAACATCGGACTCAAAGAGTAGAAATACCGTACTGGCACGAAAGGACATTACATACTTAGGTTTCCAATTCTTTGCCAATTGAGCATGGGGTCCCGCAAGGTTCGATCTTAGGTCTTGTTCTCTTTCTGTTATATGTAAACGATATGCCCTCGTCGATTAAAAATGAAAGAACGGTTCTGTTTGCTGATGACACGAATGTTCTTTGCAAAAAAGAAGCAGTAAATAGTACGATTTCAGAAGTTTCAAATTGGTTTAATAATAAAAAATTAATTGTTAACGAAAGAAAAACTATTTCAATGCATTTTTGCATTTCAAATCGGAAATCGCATGTACCATTGAAAATGAACAATATGCAATTAGCTGAAGTTGAGGTAACAAAATTTTTAGGTCTCTCAATTCAATCAAACCTCAAATGGAATGTACATATAACACAATTAAAAACTAAATTAAGTTCATTATGTTACGCATTCATAATCCTTTCAAATTCTGTCAGCCTTCATGCAGCTTGTTGCGTTTATTTTGCAAATGTACATTCCCGCCTGAGATATGGCATAATATTCTGGGGAAGCTCATCCTGTAGTATTCAGACCTTCAGATTGCAAAGAAAATTATTCGAATAATGAAAAAATGCCTTCCACGTGATCCCTGCAAGCCTCTTTTCATTGAGCTGGGAATCTTACCATTGCCTTGTCTATTTATTTACGACTCTGTAATCTTTATTTACGAATAAACATCGCATGGGAAATTTTTTGGGAAGTGTAAGATGTTGAATTTTGTGGTTTTAGTTCCTTCGTGAGATCAGACGCAATTATAGAAAAGTGTTTTTTGAAGAGATTGGCAACTTTTTCCGGATTACTCGTTTCTCTTTCATTATCTTTTAAAATAACATTTTCTGCAAGGTATCGAGATGGTGTGGTTGTATTTTTTACGATATCCCACATTTCTTTAGTTTTGTTACTAGCGCTCAAAATATCCTGACTATTTTTCATTATTTTTGCCTGAACTATTACTTTTCTTAAAATTTTTTTGTATTCTCGGAAGTATATATGGAAACTGGGTGATACGTTATGATGTTTAGAAAGAAAGTAAAGCGTACGTTTGTTTTTACACGATGTTCTAAGTTTGGATAGATTTGAGAAAAATCACATTTATATTTTTTGAAGATTGTACTAATTTGACTCAAAAGTACGTAAAACTTCTAATAGTTTGAAACATCTGTATATAATGATTTAAAGAGTAATAATGGAGAATAGATTTCCCCACAAAATAAGGCTCTAGTTTCAGTAATGAAGATTTATGACAGATTAGAAGAAATAAACTTTTACAATTTTCAAAAATTCAGAAGTTTTATTGAAATTTGGATCATTTCCATATTTTTGGTTCAGTGACCTTTATTCGAGTAAAACAGTTAAGAAACACTTGAAAACCATCTTTTCATAATTATTTTTAAATATCCTACGGGTTTAATATGACATTTTATAGTACATTTCTAAAGTAACTCCGAAAACAGTTCATGAAATGTAATCATTTCATGTAATCATTTCATGAAAAACAAATGCAAAACACGATATCAGTATTCGCAGAACATAACATTGTCGAAACGATTGTCGAACGAAAAACGTTGACACTCTTATTTTATTGTGTCTTATAAAAGGAGATCACGAGAAAGGTTGACAGTCTTCTTTTATTGGATTGAATTTTACTTTTGCAAATTTCTTTTTTAACTTCTCTTTTTAAATGGCTGGATTGATCAGGTAACCAAAATCTGAGATGTGATATTTCAACGTCATATTCATTACAGAACAGATAGCTCTGCGGTTACTACAAATATTTGAAAAGCACCAGCCATGATTAGTATTGTTTCTTGCGTTTCTTCCTTTATAATTTGCTATCTCCTACTTTTGCGAGCATTAACACTAGTGCTAATTTGCAGGAATACTATTAGCATCTTTTGAGGGGCCAGGTGTCTCTATGTTCTGCTGGCAGGCGCCGGAAAAAATATGTGCATTAAATAAAAAGCAAGCGCTGAACCAAGAATGGTCTACTACTCTTAGTAGACCAATTTACCAAGTAGGCCAGACCTTCTTGCTCAATTGACTGTTTTCTTTCGTTGTGAATTTAAGCGGCAATGACTTTCTTGGGATACAAAACTAATCAAACTAATCACGTTTTAACACACTAGCCATTTAGGAAATTTCATCTTAGAAAATGTAGAGTAGTTCAGCAAAGTCTGATCTTATTGCTTGTACTATTTATTTTTACTTGCGCGAACTGAACATAATTTTTTATGCAACATTCCTCGCAAACTTTTTCAACGGACGTTGCGCAGCGCGTTCGTGTGCGATGCCCCATTCGTATCTGCAAACTCTCCAACGGACACATTTTTAACGTCCGTTAAGGTGCGTTCTTGTCTTTGGCGTAAGGGGTAACAGGTACTACAACTATTAACCTAGCGAGGGATAATTAGTTCGTTGGCGGGCGTTGGAGAGGCGGGCGGGCGTTGGAGGAGCGGGTGGGCGGGCGGGCGTTGGAGGGGCGTGTGGGCAGACGCGGGGGCGGGCGGGCGGACGCGGAGGCGGGCGGGCGGACGCGGGGGCGGGCGGGCGGACGCGGGGGCGGGCGGGCGGACGCGGGGGCGGGCGGGCGGACGCGGGGCGGGCGGGCGGGACGCGGACGCGGGCGGGCGGACGCGGGGGCGGGCGGGCGGACGCGGGGGCGGGCGAGCGGACGCGGGGGCGGGCGGGCGGACGGAGGGGCGGGCGGGCGGGCGGGCGGGCGGACGGAGGGGCGGGCGGACGGAGGGTCGGGCGGGCGGACGGACTGTGGAGCCTTACCATGAGGAAAGGCGCTATCGAAGTGCAATTCATTCTTCTTCCAAAGTGTATGGTATAAGGCTGTACTATCGCTAATCAAAATATGTTAAGCCGATCCCCGGTCGCCGAGGACGGACGGAGGGGCGGACGGACGGAGGGGCGGACGGACGGAGGGGCGGACGGACGGAGGGGCGGACGGACGGAGGGGCGGACGGACGGAGGGGCGGACGGACGGAGGGGCGGACGGACGGAGGGGCGGACGGACGGAGGGGCGGACGGACGGAGGGGCGGACGGACGGAGGGGCGGACGGACGGAGGGGCGGACGGACGGAGGGGCGGACGGACGGAGGGGCGGACGGACGGAGGGGCGGACGGACGGAGGGGCGGACGGACGGAGGGGCGGACGGACGGAGGGGCGGACGGACGGAGGGGCGGACGGACGGAGGGGCGGACGGACGGAGGGGCGGACGGACGGAGGGGCGGACGGACGGAGGGGCGGGCGGACGGAGGGGCGGGCGGACGGAGGGGCGGGCGGACGGAGGGGCGGGCGGACGGAGGGGCGGGCGGACGGAGGGGCGGGCGGACGGTGGGGCGGGCGGGCGGACGGTGGGGCGGGCGGACGGTGGGGCGGGCGGGCGGACGGACGGACGGACGGACGGACGGACGGACGGACGGACGGACGGACGGACGGACGGACGGACGGACGGACGAACGAACGGTGGAGCGGTCGGTGGGAGGTGGAGGGAGGGACGGACGGGCGAAAGGAAGGAGGAACGGACGGATGGTTGGAGGGAGACGCACCAAATTTTAATATATATTTGTGTAAAGCGCTGAAAATTTAGTTCGTAGAACCAGAAGAAGAAAAATATAATTGTCAAATTATTATACGTGTTAAACATTAGTTAATTTGTATGGGTCTTAAAATAATTTACTAAAAGTGAAATATTTGTTCTATCAATGTTCGTTAAACATTTACTCACTACTTCTTTTTCTTGGTACCATGCTGTCTCTGAAGTGTCTCACTCTCTCGATCTAACGTGCTAATCACCTGTCATCTCAGTTCTAACAGCGTGAGGATGATGTTTAACTTCCTGGTAGCGCAGAAGGATGAAATGCTATTTGCAGACTTCTTTCGCGTTATGCCCGTGCGAGGAAGAGGAAGGTGGGAATAAAGTCGGATGAACTTAGTATGGCTATATGCACCATCACATGAGAACCGTAGTTGAAATCGAACAGAAAAAATAAAAGGAGGCCTAACTTTGGAGGTACTACATTGAACTCGGGCCAGGAAGCTATGCACTAGATTTGGTTTATTCCACAGTTAGCGTCTGCGTACCGCACCCATATAAACAGTTAATACAAGTATAATGTCTTCCAATAACTTTCGCCCAACTAGAAAATCGTTTAATTGGTAATCCAAACGTCAATAATTGTCTTCAACCCAGGTTTCATTGTTGACATTTCTTCGCTCCATATGACCATTCTGCCGATCGTTGAATTGATAGAAAACTAATTTCTGGATGAATCCACTGAATTGTGAGTTTTGGATGTTTCCCTGTGAGAGGCTGTTAGTACACTACACCGCACTGATCCAGAGAGGTTAAACATAACTCCACGTTCCACTTGAGTCGGTAATATTGTTAACTACATGACTGATGCACACATAATGTTAAATACATGAGACTACATTTTTGTGCGACGAACTAATTAAGTTCAGGGAGTGTAATTCGGTTGAAATCTTCTCTTTGAAAAGCAAGTAAGAAACGAGGAAGTACGAATAATATACTGTTGAGATGTCATAAATCCATTCTTCTTAACCTTAGAAGTTTGTTGTTCAAGGGTCAGATCTAGCGATTATTGAAAAAAGGAGTAACGATTTTCACGCTAAAAGTAGGTCACACTCGTCCGGAAATTCCGAAGGTTTAAAAGTCAGAGTAAGCTCGAAGCGGCAAGAATTCTAATATACGAATGTTGTATTAATATGGGTTTCTCTTCCTGAAGCCACAACACTCCTATTCTGGATGATCTTTGAATAGCCTTGAAGGGCTTTGTTTCCGCAAAAAATTGTCTTACACGAAAGTGCAGTGCCGTGCATTTTCGTAACTCGTGAGTACAAATTGTGTGGCTATCACTAAAATGTTTCTTCTGCCAAGTGTGTAGTTGGTAAAGCTAATACAACGATATTGTAAACTGTTAACGTATCACCATTTTCATTTAATTAAAGATGCGCTATTCTCAAAATAATTTATGCACACCTCAACAATAACTATCACAGTATTATACTTTTTCTATAGCTGGGAAGATGGTCCGTATTGAACAAGATACATTGTCTGAAAAAGCTATGTATTGAAGATCATTCAACTATAGTGCGATTTTTTATAAATTTGCTCCTCAAACCCCTATGGCCACGATGGAATATCACACGGCATTTCGCGTCTTTCTCGCTCGTGCCGCTAGATGTCGCGTGATCGCAAACACTGCTTGATACGATCGCGATCATGCGATATCTAGTGGCACGATTGAGAAAGACGCGAAATACCGTGACGTATTCCATAGTGAAGACGGGCCTTGAGGGGCAAAGTTCCAAAAATCGCACTATGCAGTCCCTCGACATCCGCGAATTCGTTATTCGCGAGTTCCGAACATTCGGGATTAGAGAAATGCTACCAGTTTTAACATTCGCGACTTAAACTTTCGCGAATGCGCCTGTAAGTACTACATTATTTTTAAAGCGAATACATTCCATTTCCTGCAAAAGTGTCAAATTTGGAATGGCGATTCACATTAATAGAGAAACAAAATTGTAATATATTTCAATTCAGTTGCGTCAAGTTGGGGGTAAGGGTTTCGGCCATACGAACAGAAAAGCCTTTCAGAATCTGGGTATCTCTCATTGTAATGATTTTACTGAAGAGTAGCCTCGGGAAATAATAAGGGAAGAAAACCTCCTCGAACGTAATAATGAACTAACGGAAGAGAAACTGCATCCTGGAGCAACTTCAATGTAAGAACTGTTAATGGCGTTCTAAAACTTCAACAAGCTCTGGTAGAAAGGGCATTTGAATATGATCCGAACACGGAAATTACTTCGGAATTTAAGAGAGAAATAGAAGCAGCAACTCTTCCACATTTGGATAGTAGAACAAGGAGGGTGATGAAACAAAAAAATAACCGAATCCTATATCGAATCACTTTGAACTTTGGAATAAGTTTCAAATATTGTTTTATTTCTTCTCTTTGGGATGTTAATTGTGAATTCTGTTTGTAGTAGTGCTTACTCAGTTCTACTACAATTGTTTGGCATTTTTTCTTTCTTTTTTTAAACAGTTTTTCGATATTCAGGAACCTAACCCACGTTTTTTTCATTAAGAGATAGACTCCACATTCGCGGATTTGACATTCGCGATGCTTTTCGGGAACCTAACTCTCGCGAATGTTGAGGGATTACTGTATCAGTAATACTGGTAATGTGAATAAGACGACTCAGCGTCCTTTGCTATCATTTCTTGCCTTCGAAATCCGCTGGCGCGGAGGCCGAGAGCAGAGGCGTCCTGGCATCAGCGCCGCGTGAGTGACTCTGCAGAGAAACGAGTAAACACGAGAAGGCCCCTCTAGGTCGACAACCGTTCGGGAACACCGAAGGCGACGGCGCGGCGTCAGCTGTTGGGGCGGCGGCCGGGGAAGCCACAGCGCAGCCCAAGGCTGTGCACTCGGCCCGCTCCCCTCCCGATTGTGCTGGGCTGCCAACGGAACTGCGGGTCCGGCCTCTCCCTCCACGCAACGGAATGGTAACGAGCAGGCTGGGAGGGGTGGGGAGCGCGGCGAGGGGAAGCGCATTGTATTGCAGGTGACAGATCATGTTAACCCAGATTCAACCAGGTGGACTGACCTTTAGTGTGACGTCCTAGGACGAAAGGGATTTGGGAAAACACGGGCTGTTCATTCAGTATTATTCATTCTGTTATATCATTTAGATCTATTTACCTAAGGTCTTCTTGTTATCATCAACCATATTTAATCCAGTTGTGATGTAGGTCACTTTACTGCTGGTATATGTGGTTATGAGAGGAATATACCACACCTTTCGTTTTTATTTTTTTTAGTGTTCATCGAAGAAGTGAACTGTTGGTCTCTTTTCTCTTTTAATTTCACGACGAATTTTTTAGTTCTTTTCTATGTTAATTACACTTGAAAATCGGGAAGGTAAAAGTATGCAATATACTTGTTAGTATACTATATTATGCAAAACTCGCTGAAGGTGATAAAAGTTATATACTTCATATGAAAGTGTTACTAAGTGTACTGTATGTAGAAAAATGTACATTAAAAAATTTCTGGTATTTTTATAATATATCTTGTGTAATTGAATGTAGACAAATGTCGTGGCCGCTGCTCTGAGCTAAGGTTTTGGGTTAGAATTCCGTGTAAGGCATACGAACTTTCATCTTGTGATTAAGTGTTGAAGACACGAAGCAAAAATATAGAATTCTACATAATCATATTAGAAAATAATTCATTAAAAATAGCTTAGGAAAGATGAAGGATGAATCGGTTCTGTGCAACTGTGCTAGGTGGCATGCAACTGTGCAAGTTAAGGAATATTAACAAGAGAGAGGGACAGGGAGAAGCACTGCATTACTGGTGACAGATCACTTCAACCCAGATTCAGTAAAGATCCTACGTGTCATTTGCAAACAGAAATTGATTTTGGAAAGATACCAATAAACTATTCCAGTGTTATTATTTCCATACTGTTTAGATTTATTTATTATTAAAAATTTCCGAATACTTGCATCTTGTGGCGCAGACTGCCATTGCAGCAAAGACTCCATGCTAGATTTGTGAGCGCCAATCTCATATAAGGCATGAATGTTCGAGCAGATTGTGATTGCATCGTGGTCGAAGAAGGCATTGACGCATAAGAAAAGCGTTACCCTCAAAATGTTTTTTTCTTTTCTATTTGATTTATTGTTTTTTCAGTAACTCGTAGATTTCGAGAACAGTAAGATTTGTTTATGCCTAAAAAGTTCACATCAAAACACGCCAACAACCGTGTTTTGAAATAAAAAATGTAGAGCGTGAGTTTTTCGGAAATGTCGCGTTGAGTAATGTGACCAAGTGGAGGCGGAATAATCTGCTGTTGAATAATGTATTTTCCTCATCTTGCAATTTTTACACATCACCCTTGTTTTTGATTGCTAAAACATCAAGTAGGGGAGACCGGGGCTAGTTGTGACAGCGCCAAGTTGTGACTTCGCGTTCACTGACCGATCCAATATAGATCAGCTCGTGATAGTTTACATGCTCGTTTCGAACTTGCGGGAACCGTTGCTTGATATGCTTGTTTACGAACATTTTGTGTTTTACACGTAGTGAAGTAAAAATCTATCGGATTGTTCCAGTCAATCTTAGCTACAAGAAATCGGAGGAATGAAGTCATAGGCTTCCGCGGCATGTGGATGATCTTGGCTGTCCGGGTGACGCCGCGTCGAAGGCTGTGTTGCCGACGTTTCGACCATCTTGTCGTGGTCTTCCTCAGGGCTGGAATGCCGATTTGACTGCACTAAACATTCTTCTTCAAATATATATGGATTATCGACATGTAATAAAATCGAACTGATTAAAATTGTTCTCCGATATTTACGTTTAATACGAGATATGTTTAATATATAATGATAGGTATATTTGTAGACGAAACCTCAGATTTTTACTTACCCGTATACGTACGTATACACGGAATCATATACGTAGTATAGGGAAAGTTATGTAATGATGCGCGAAAAAATGGTCAATTTTCGCCAGAAAAAAATCGTTCCCGGGCGCTCATAACGAAAATGTGGATAAAACTAGTTAGTAAATTGAGAAAAAAAAATCCCCTAACACGTGTTATAGCCAGAACCCCACTTTTATGGGTCACTGATACCGAAAAACTAATTGAAAGGAAAAAGTCAGTCTGTCCGTCTCTTTGTCCGTCTCTTTGTCCGTCTCTTTGTCCGTCTCTTTGTCCGTCTCTTTGTCCGTCTCTTTGTCCGTCTCTTTGTCCGTCTCTTTGTCCGTCTCTTTGTCCGTCTCTTTGTCCGTCTCTTTGTCCGTCTCTTTGTCCGTCTCTTTGTCCGTCTCTTTGTCCGTCTCTTTGTCCGTCTCTTTGTCCGTCTCTTTGTCCGTCTCTTTGTCCGTCTCTTTGTCCGTCTCTTTGTCCGTCTCTTTGTCCGTCTCTTTGTCCGTCTCTTTGTCCGTCTCTTTGTCCGTCTCTTTGTCCGTCTCTTTGTCCGTCTCTTTGTCCGTCTCTTTGTCCGTCTCTTTGTCCGTCTCTTTGTCCGTCTCTTTGTCCGTCTCTTTGTCCGTGAACACTGCAAGCGTCTAAGCCATACGTACGATTTCTTCCAAAATGGATATTCCCCGGTCGATCTGGTTCTAGTCGAAGCTTTGAGGTTTTGAAAAAGATTGGGTAAAATTTGGGTGCACTTGACATGAAGCTCCCCGGACATTTTCAAAATTTTCTCAAAAACTGCGCCAAATTTGTTCTTTAAATTTCTTATAATAATAGAGTAAAATACTCTTATTAAGGTGGCGTTGGTCGGATTTTCTCGGATAACTCTGAATTTTCGAAAATTACAAAAGTTAAAAATTTTTTCGGCGTCTTTCTGGAACTACAAAATTAAAAATAAAGATTTTTCTTTTAAATAAAATTTGTTGTCCAAAGTGAGTTAGTTCATTGTCATGTACATATTTTTGAAAATGTTAGTTTTTTTTCTCGCAATATTGCGTGTAATATGTGCAATTTAAAAAAATACAAAAACAAGATTTTCTCAAAAACGGCTCCAATTTTTTCTTTAAACTTTTGGTAGAGATAGTGCGAAATGTACCCTATGAGATGACATAAACTTCATATTGCTCTATACTATTGTTTTTTAAAAAAATTGCAAAAATGTAATTTCTTATCTCCACTCCAAAAATGTAATGTAAGGTCTTATCTCCACTCCACTTTACTGATGAAAATTTATTAATTGCTGATATTAAGGCCTGAAGACGTCTGCAGATTGTTATTTATAGATTTAATTGCATAAAAAACATACTAGAGGTTTTATAGCATTATAGCAGACGTCTGCAGATTGTTATTTATAGAATTAATTGCATAAAAAACATACTAGAGGTTTTATAAGCATATAATTTACTTCTGAGTAATTACGAGTAGATGACCGAAATTTTGAAATTCTCTGTATTGATTTTCCTTAACAAATTGTGTAAAAAGTGAAATAGAAATTCGCATTATGATGTGATGTGTTGAAATTGATGACGATGATTTATACAATTAATGAAAATTTATTTATGACAAATGGATAAATGCTTTCATGATTTGTTTCCGAGGCAAGGGAAATACAAGGAAAGTGATTATGTGAACTAACATCTTTAAACGATACATCATGTAAATACGTTGTAAAAAGCAACAAAGGAAAATAACTAGAAACTTTAAAATGGAAACGGGAAAAGGAGATTGATGGAAGAAATTAAAGCCAATATATTTTACAAAATTGCCAGATGTTTGTGAACTCAAAAAATATATTTTTTATGTTGTTTCTCTCGAATTCTAGATCTCGAACGGTCGGTTATACGCAGATGGTGCGATTGTGTCTCACTAGAACTAATAGCGCGCGTCATCAATATTTGATATCCAATTGGCAATTAATAGATTGCATGCATATGTGTAACATAGAAACCTCAAACCGAAAAGAGAAAGAACATAAAATGTATTGCAATAAACATGAATCAATAACATTCAATACAAATTGAAAATACTACTGGAAAGAAGCTAAAAATAACAGTATACGATGCAGTAAAATGTCAATTAATGTCTTCCCAATTAAGAGTTTACAGATACATTCGCTGTTAATAGCAAATGGTACTGTAGAAATAGAAAACTTCTATTCACAATAATGTGTTCATTTTAACGAATTGCTGTTAGTTACATCCTTGCTGAAGAATGTTTCTAAGAATTAAACTCACGAGAAACATTGATAACGTAATGTAATGTGGAATTAGTCTGCAGCGACATTGGCGACCAGAAAACATTATCGTACTCTGAGTGTAAGGTCGGGCTCTCTTCTTCAGAGAGTAAAGCGGGGATGAAGCTTAAGTTTTTAAGTCCTTTGCTTTCCTGGACCGGTGATCACACTAGTAATTTGTCTTAGAGATCCTTCATTGTATGAGGAGTTGTGTGTCCAAGAGAAAATAATGATGAGAGTTTATGGTTGAGATAGTTGAAATGCGGTAAATGTTCATGTGAGAATCCAACCACACATCGAAGTCGCTGTCTGGAGGAGAACTCTAGGGCTCTGATCCCGGCTGTAGTTTTCCGTGGTTTCTCCGATCAACACCAGGAGAATGCCGGAGCAGTACCCTAAGAAATGGGCCACGGACCGCACGCGATCTTTCCTTCCTCTTTCTTCTCCTGTCCTTGCCTCTTACACACACACACACACACACACACACACACACACACACACACACTAACAGCTCTAAACTACCACACATGCCGGGAGACCGGTCGGGGGCTTAGAGCTTGTCCCGGCTGGGGCGGTGCAGCGCTGGTGGGAGATACCTGGTTGGGAAAACCCCGCTAGTCGACGGTAGGTCGGCGCGGAATCTCACCACCCAGGGGTCAGATCACTGCCACCTCCCAATGAAAACACATACAGTACACTTACAGGACTAATGGCCCCAGTTGTTGACGCGCCCGGAATCACTATCAATCAACCAATCAATCAATCAATCAATCAATCAGTCACAGCCAAATGCACTCGCACTTTCTGCGGGCTCAACATTAGAGCTCGTATGCGTCATTTATAGATATGTTTAATTGGTTGATTTTATTTGTGAGACAATCTTCGTAAATGTAACAGGCGGAATGAAAATTCTAATAAAGTTCTCAGCCAACGTGGTATTGCCTTTGAGCATGCATTTTAGCTTGATTGCACCTTTTGCATTGTTTCAGTTATCGTATGTTCAATTTGTAACGAGCAAAGTGTCAATTCGAGCAAAGGTAGGAAGAACCAATGGGGACAGTAGAACCATACTGATCCATGTGACATTTTGTCCTTTTTTGAGCTTTTTGCATGGATACATGAGAGAAACTCTAAATATTGATGCTACAATGACCCAACCGCAAAAACCATCATCTTCTGTAGCAACTTTTCCATCTCCCACTTCCCTTCTCCCGTTTCCTTATACCAAACAGAAACGCGTTTCCCTGATTTTCTCTAAATGATGAGAATGCCACTTTCATCAGTATGGTTCTTCTCCTCTCCATGTTTCAAACATTCGTGTACATCCCATACAAGACGTTTTGCTGGTATTTTGCCCTTGCAAGAGAAGTGGACAAACTGGTGGAAGTAACAGGAGTCCATAATTCCACAATGTACTAGCAATTACTTAACAATAATTTGTGGGAAATTTTCTACATATTCTATGTATAATTGATACTATGTTGAATCATTTGCCAGACGGTTTGGAAATCCTCTTCCCAAAATTGTCAGCTTAAAAAACGGGAAAAAAGGTAATTGATCATATTTGCGGAAATAAAATATTTGATGACTTAGGGCTAATAAGTACGCCGGTGTGAAGTGTTCAGTCCTGGACGCGAAGTTACACCTTGAATTTCATGTTACCCGTTTGTCTTTTATAATTATCCTTTCATAAACCATTCTTCGTTTCAGGAACTTGCAATCCTAGCAATCATGTTTTCAAAGAGGGAGTTTTATCTCGGATATTCATGAGTATTCATCTTCAATAATAGGAAAGAATATGTCTATTTTAGCGCCTTCAGGGTAACCGTGTTAGGGGATCTAAGTAGTCGAATTCGAACGAAGAAAAAGGACTGAAAGATGAAGAATATAAGCATGAACATTACTTTTAACATTAAATATGAAGCATGAGGATCTGACAAACATCTTCCACGTGAATTTGTGGACATTCGAATCTTTCGATCTTAAGCCAATGAATGTTGAAAACGATGAAATCAATTACGCTTCGTAACGACCGTGAGTTTCATCTTTATTTCTCATCGAATGCTATGTACATGTGATTGCTGGGCAGTTTCAGCTGTGCCACGCATTGTGTAAATGACAATCACACGTCGGCTCGTTTCATATTGATTCACAGAACATCTAATTCGCCTCTCTGTAGATACACTATGTATAAATTCTTATGAAGTATAAAAAAATATTTAAACAGTAAAGTATATTCACTTCTCGGATAGTTCAATTGCGTCTGTTCATTACTATTCATATCCATATATACATAATACACATAATAGGTAACATCAATTTTCATTGTTCCGATGTTTTCGATGTCAGGTGAAGATGTCGCTGGAGATATTGTGTATTTTATAGTTCAGGAGATGAACAAAATGATCTCTTGAGTACCCAAGAAATTCAGTATTACGGCCATTTAGTGACGTCTTATCAGTATGCTGTTGCATCTGTCTATCAAAATGGATCGCGGGGCGGAGTCCTAAAAAAGTACCGCCATACGTATACCTATAATACGTACGTACATGGTCTAGTGACAAATTGGACACTTTTGAATCAGTATGCGGGCTCCTTAGAGACGACGAAACTGTATAGTGGATCATAATCGGCAACGACAAAGAATTATAAGAGCAAAACATTAGCTCTGAGCTCCCAATACATCAGGGAATTTTTAAAAAAATGACACTTTGAATTCAATACGGCATACAGTTTGAGTCGGTATGACATACTCCTTCATACTTGGGTTACCGAACGAACAATATGCACAGTAGCGTAGTCTGATTTTTGAACTGGGGTATGTAACACGAGAAATGAGAAAATAATTTAAAAATCTGAAATATTCCTCGTTCACCAATACCATTTCTGACACTTTGGTCAATTTGAACACACAAATAATTCGTATATTTAAAATAAAAACTGATCCAGTAAAAGTAATAATGGTTCACGTACTTCATGTACTGGTTGAAGGTTAGAAAAAGGTGACTGAAGTTCACAACCTAGCAAAATATATACCCTAATACTTTAATAATAAGAGCACCCTAAAACTCAATTGTTTTCAAAATTGTCCAATTGATTTCATTTTGAGCCCATTTGAATTGGCATAATTTATAAAATGGAAAGCAATGATCTATAATAAAAAAACATAGGAAAGAGGAAATCAATCAATTTCCAGACACGGAACGAAAAACAGTTGACATTTGTCCTTTGCTGCTTACATCAGGGGTTTCGTCCAGTGTCGATGAGACAAAAGAGGCTTAAGAAATTTCATTTTTTACTTCACGGGACATTACCATGCTCACACTTGAAATCCAATCGTTCTGAAATTCTGGCGAGGTTGCATGAAACAGTGGAATTTTCCAACAGTGGAGTTCAATCATATTTAATTGTTTCATTTATAAATTCTATGAAATTTTCTCTTATTTGATGATCTCCTATTCTCTTGGACACGAAATGCAAACCCTTGTCTCCCGAGAATGCGTACAACTCGAATGAAGTGTGACAGAATTTGCCAATTTTCTTTATATCATTGCTTAACAAGGCCTGCACTGGCTATTTAAGTAAAATTCTATTCTCTTAGCTTTTCCAAACATTTTAAACTTTTTCTCACGTGCTATATGAGTGTACGAGTACTTATTGTTTAATTTAAATTTTAATTATACTTAATTCTATTTAAATCTGCGTAAACATTAAACTTCCACCTTGTTTTCGTTTGAGAACATAGAAGATGATCTGTAAAATGGTGTTTTAAGACTTTTACATCCGCATACCCATGATTCATGCTCACAAATTTTATTATTAAAATATCTCAGACATTTTTTAATGTTCGTATTGATACTGAGAGTAGGTTTTGGACAGAATACTTTAATTATATTTTCTTTTTCAGGGAATGTTAGTCTATATTTCTAGTTTTCAATTTGCCCATGGCACAATACGATTCCATAATTCTATAGGCTCTTACTTGGATAGCGTTGTGCTCGCCATTCCACGGCAGGGTGGTGTGGATTGCACGGTCACATACCCTTGTGTCAGTACAATCCCTAACCTAAATTGGCTACAAATATATGGTTGCTAAATGTATTAAAATAAGTTAATAAAACTTAAATAAAACAACAATGCTCATTAATTAATCTTGTTCTCTTACAAACACCGAAGGGAACAATGAAGGTTCGTAAGTTTACAGCTATTTCATAGGCTCACTGGATGCAATGGTTTACTGTTTATCTGATCAATACCATCTAGATTTACTAGGTGGTGTTGATCTGATTCACAGCGCAGGCGAGACTGCATTTCAGTGAGTCGTTCATCCTGGTAAAGAATCAAATTCTCAATGGAACGATGTTTGATGTAGAAAGAAATGTTGCGTAATACAAAAAGAAAATAACAAATGGACAATCTACAATCATTTTAAAATAAAAATAGCTGATATTGTTACGGTATGTAACACATCACCCACATCCATGGACGCTACGTCCCTGAATATACAACAAGAATTAGCCATGTACGCATTCCCCCATGGCATAGTTATTTTTCAACACATTCAATAAATTGTGCATCGCAACGCCGACACCTACAGGCCGCCATACTTGCGATTCCCTATACCTCATAACACAGGCTAACTTCTTAAAAAGTTTTAGCTTTGGGCTTATCATACGTCGTTTCCGGCCCGAAGAATAAAATCTCGCGAATAAAAATCGAGTAACCTCAGTGGATGCGAGTGATGTGGCGCATCCTCATTTTCAGTGGCGTAGGCTCAATCATAGCCCGCTAGTATGCTTTAAAATCCTCGGCACTCCGGCTACCTCCTTGTTATATGTAAAAGTTCCGCTACAGACCGCTGGAGCGCTGCTCGCCGACCATTCCTCGATCTGCTGCTGCATGCAAAAATACGGAGATCCGCATTACAAACAGAACTTTTCGACTGACAGGCTTTGAATTCAAGTATTTAGGCATCTCCATAACTTCTTTAGTCAAAGCAGCAATGTTCGTCAAGACCTCTGATAAAAAAAATGTTTACAAATTATTTCAATGATCGTTATTAAATCTGCGCACTCGTCACATGCAAGGAAACTTTCTTTGCAAAGCTGGCTTAATATATTTTTGAAGGTTTCTTTTCACAACAAACCTTGGAAGTGGAGGTACAGCTTTCACAATAAATTGTTCTACCAAATATAACCATCAGGGTCATTTAAAGATGAGACTGATTTATTTATTTAATATCCACCCATGCTAATTATCTTCATATAGTAAATAAATATTAACATACATTCTTAATGTTTCTGAACGTTATAAAAATATGTAACCCATGGTGGAAATAACTTCGGCTACCTAACAGTTCAGTTTATTCTCAAAATTCGATACAAATTTTGAATAAACACTCACAAATAGCACAAACAATTTATGTTTATGTTCAATAAACATACTGACTCCAAGTACTGGAAATGATCGTTTGAGTCAGCTTTAGATATTTCTCGTATTGTAACCTTTTCAATCAAAAAGTGACACATTTTCTCACAAACGTCAATGGATATCACGAAAAGTTTGATTGTTGATTTTTATTTCTGATGCTTGATTTATTGTTCTATCATTGTTGTGGAATTTGGAATCGGACTACGCAAAGAATTAGAAATAATGTCTACATTGTACTTTAGTTGCTCTTATTGAAAATCTCTAATAGTTTTTTCTGGTATCTCGAGAGCGCCAATATGAATTTCGCTAGTCGGAAATAATTTTTTGATTCTATCTCTTGGTGAGAACGTTTTTACCAGGGCAATAGTGATTTGGAGTACTTTTTTTGAGTGAACTTTCGTGAGTATTATTTACAACAACGTCAACATTTATAACAGCGTCCGCAGTCCGTTTTAGAACTAGTTTCTTCCGGTTATTTAGAGATATTTTAACGAACAATTATATCTTGAATTTTTACTTTTTGAGCGTGTAATATAGATTAAAAACTAAATACAGCTTTAAAATATAAAAATAGTATAAAACTGATAAAATAATAGTTTTCTATTCATTTCGTTTTCATCCATTGTCTTTAAAAACCGTAAAGACATTATGTGCATTATAGTTCTCTTTAAACACCTAAATAACAGGAATAATTAAGAATAAATATTGCATTTATATGTCAAGATGAATCACTACTGGCTCACTAACCAAGTAGATTTCACGCATGCTATGTTAATTTCAAGCATTCACTCCACAATTTCTTTTAAGCAAACTGCACAGTGAAATATAATTTCAGTATTGTTTAATATTACCACCAACACGAGTTTGTAATGCCTCATATCACAGTAAGTGACCAAAATCGTCCGAAATGCGGGATTTTCCCTATGCATTGAAACGGCCCGAAGGTCTCGCGAATGGTCGGCGACCAGCGATCCAGCGGCCACAATGTGAAACTTCGTCCGTTCGCTGGCTTCCATAAGGATCGGCGAAGTGCCGCGGCTGTTAGGCATACTAGCGGGCTATGGCCCAATAGACGCGAGTGATGTGTCGCATCCCCAAGTTATTCTGCTCTTTTAAAACATTAAAAGATATGTTCAAGTATATCTCTCTGTTCCGTCTGTACATTTCGTTGTTTTTTTTTCATTCGCTTTCCGGTAGGTGTCTGTCACCACCGTGGATGTGATAGGCCTAGAAATATCCCGTCATCGGCTTCACTTCGTAACCGATGTCATTGAACTCTCACTATGTGTTGTGCAAGATGAGAGGTTTCGGCCGGCGGTGATGTGACGCTGGCGTTCGCATCTCTTTTCATTGGCTGATACTCTCTCCTTCCGAAAGCTTCGCCATCCCGTCCTTTTAGTACCTCTTCTTTCAGTACAAGTTCTGGGAACCCCAGTGGTCACATGCTAAAGACAGGGGACTCCAGAGCGGGTTGGCAGAGGAAACCTCTTGACCACACTACACACGCACACATGTTTGCCAACAGTCCTGATCCAGAATGTGATTTACGAGACGTAGGTTATCAGTCCTGACAAGGTACTCTTACGCAACTTGTAATCGTTGTTTGAAGCCAGGTTTTTGTTGTTGCGGAAGTGCTGAGTTTTTCTTGAAATTGCGTTATAGAATATGAAGTGTTCTTCTTCAGAGAACAATCATAGTTTCGAAACTGTAACGCGATAATTAGAATCCAACACGTTTCGTGCGAAACGACATGGCAAGCACATGATTTGCAGAAGTGGATGAGTTATATGAGGCAGGAAACTGTGGGTGGAAACTCCGAATGTCCTATTAAAAACTCTAAGTAGTTCTCAAGTACGCTAGAAGGTAATGAGAAATTAATCTCTAATTAAACAATTAGGTATATTGTTCATGATCCAACGTACTTCTGTGTATTATTGTTCTGTTTATTATTGCCAGAGCAAGCAATGCAAAATTAGTAGTTCTTAAAGAATGTACAGTAGGTATGTACATCGTAATATGGAATACGTAAACATATAGTACGATGTCTATGAGATACCTTAATTGACCTACTTCGTATAATCCGTAAAACGGATCGCATTCTCATGCTGACTGAACAAGAGACGCAACTGCTCATTCTATTTTAAAACTTTTCTGTTTAAAATACTATTTCTCTGTTCTATAGTACCTTTCGTTTATTTCCGTGCGCTTTCAAATAAGGCGTTTGCCACCATCGTGGGTGCGACGGACCGAAAACCTCCCTTGCGAGGCGTCGCTTCGTTTCCAAGGTCATTGAACTCATGGACGGTGATATGACCCGTGCTATCGGATCTGCATCTTGACGTTCCTGTATCCGCTCTCCTAAAGCGTTCCCAGGGTTTGAATACCGATGGAGGCAGGATTTTCGACTAGCTAGTTAGCTTGGTTGAGTTTAGCCGCTGTCTGGAGGAGAATTCTGGCGGCCGGCTGCTGTGGTCGGTATTCTTCCGGTTTCAACATCAGGCGAGTGCTGGAGCAGTACTCTAACAAACGGGCCACGGACTGCGCCCGATCTTGTCTGTTCGTATTTCCATGCTCACCAAACAGGAGACGCCACTACTCGCTACTTCGTCACGTTTTGCCAGGTAGTATGTTCGGAACGGAAAAAAGATAGGATTGTCAGAAGAAAACAATATATGATGATGAAGTTTAAAAAAATATATATGCACGTACACACAAATAAGAAAACCTAAAGTAATCTATAGAAACAAATAAAAGAAAGTACAGAAACAAACTTTTAGTGAAAATATCTGTAATGCGTTTTTGTTTGGAAGGCAGACTGTATAGACTTAGAATGTTCTTCCATTACCTAATATTGAAGACATTAATAGGCGTAGAGAGCTTTCATTCTATTCGATGTATTGTAAAGCAACAGTAAAATATTATTTAGCTTGGCTATCTGATACACATACGCATCTAAACCGGCTAATCAACAATGACATGTCAACGACGGCCAGCCGTGTAATCAAGTAGATCAGACCTGCACAGCATTTTGCACTTTCATTGACCTCAGGAGCTGCATGCGGGCGACTCGGTGCAAATGAGAAAATCGATGAAGGGTGGGGATGAGACCCAATCTAGGAGTGGGGACCACCAATCAGAATGCGCAATTCGAAAGATAGCGCGTAAATTTAAAGAACAATCGGCAAGAATATGACGGTCACATACAGTTCAAGTAATATTGTATTTTGTATTATATTGCAAATGTTTGTTCTCGGTATATGACAGGGCGAAATATGAAACTACAACGAATTATACATATTGGATTTCGACACCAAGTATTATAATTGCTTGTAAGGCTTATAATGTAATTCGCTTTGCTACGATGTAATCACAAATTTAGTGTTGTGCTAAAAACAAAATTTTGATACTGAATTGTTTTTGTTTGATGACAGCAATAAACTATATTTTATTAACTATGTTTAATTGAATAAGAAGGTTTTCTCAAAGCAAAAACATATTGTTTTTAAAAAAATCATGATTATTTTCTGTTCTAATTTCTGACAAGAGAGCCAAGTTGTGTACGAGATCGTATAAAAATATAAAAACCCTTTGCATTCCGTTTAACCAATACCCATGATTATCTTATGATTGTCCGTAACATATCGTCACAAAAGTTTGCTCGTTGATCTCTTTTTTTCAGTTTCATAATGGGGAAAAATGGTCACAAATGTGCTATTAAACATTACCCTTCTTGGAATTGCCACATATTCTATTTTTATGTCAATCTTGATGTGAGAGATTGCTCTCATTATTTTGTTCATTTTTCTATGATTTGGAGATTATAACATTCCTGGTGAACAATCAATTATTAAATTGCAATTTTGTGTTAGATAGAATTAAGTAATATTTTTTTCTTATATATAAACATATATTTTAAAGCTATTGCTTTAAAATATTGTTTAAGAGTCGCAATGATCATGTTATTTTCTTTTAAAAAAAAATTATAAAATGAAAATACATACAGTGGTGGATACAAAGGTGGATATACAGTAGTGCACTGAACGTAAACAGTGAATTATGACCCTGGTATCTTGAAATACTAGACATAATCCATTTAAACAAATGTACATTTAATTTTGAAGCATGGATCATTATTAGACGCCCAGGCATGCAATCTACGCGCCGCACAGTGTGTAATTTTGACGATCTAGGAAGAAAAAATTAATAACTCTCTTTGAAATGAATTTCTCGTAGTTTTTGGAGGTCTGTTGAGTGAATAATGTCCAAAGAAACAAATCTGCTCGTAAAACTTAAATTTTTACAAAATAGTTTGTAAAATATTTAGGAAATTTGAATACTTTAATTAGCCCTCATGACAGCATACGTTTTTCAAACGCTGAATTTGTTTAACTCTATTGGACATAATATTTGAATTTTACAAAACATACTATGCAAGAAAAATGAAATGAAAGTATACAAAACTAAAAAGCCTAAAATGAAAAAATGAAAACAAAAATTAAGCGAGAGGAATGTACAACAAATATTTTCAAATTAGTTTGAAACACTACCCGCGTATTCTTCTGATGGTGATTCTTCTAAATATGCCGTCTCTTTTTTGCCTTATTCCTTCATTCTAATAACACGAAAAGTTAATGTTACACTTTTTTGGGTGCAGTTACAGTTTTGGTGCTTATGCTGGACTTGAATGGATCTGAGCTAATAAGCAGCCGGTGGAGCAAATTCATATTTGCGTTTGCTCTTGACGTTTTTCTAGTTCTTTTTCGCCACTTTCGCTTTATTTTATTCTACTCTCACTAGCCATGTTCGTATTTCTGAACGATAAGAAATGTGCAAAATGCATTCAAAATCTTTTTTTTTTGTTGGCGTATGTCTACATACTGGCGGGTTGAAATATTGATATCCATCATTAAAGCAAGTGACAATGATGCAAGCTTTTGAAGAATGGATCTTCGAGCTTTGTTAATTGTAATTCTCCTATTGGAAGAATGTTCACGGAGCTCCTTACCTATAGCTGCCACATATCTTTTTGTCATACTTCCTTAGTTTGATTTCAATATCTATGGATAACTTTTCTGAGCTAGTAGTGTCTGCAAAACGTTTCAATTGAATGCTTTTAGCTTTAATCCCACGGTACCTGAAAGACTCATTAGGTCTTCTAACTCTATTAATTTTTACAATTATTTGTGATGGACCTGGGACTGCCTCTAACATTTAATCAGGAAGGGTAAGAGTTCCTTGTAGCCAGGACGAATTATATTTCAAGAACGACTCTTTACATCTTACGGAGTTTTGCAATGCGGTTTCAACTTTTTCACAAATACATCTAACGTAAGACTTAATTTTGTCCAAAAATGCTTAGTGAGATTCTATAATTCTTAATTCACGTAAGAAAATATTTAATGCAGCTACAAATCTCTTATCAATTGAATTTGTTACTCATATATCAAATAACAACCTGCGGGTATCTTGAAGACTCTTTCTGTAAAAATGTATATATAATTTAGATAAGCAGGTATAAGCAGCTAGTCTTTTCACGATTAAGAACCCAAAAGTACTAGTTTTAAAATGTATATGGCCCGAAAGGTGTATAATGGTGTATAATACACTAAAACTCTAATTGAATTTAGAGAACGTGTAATTCATTCAATTTAAATCGCTCACCTTTTCCATTAACGTTTTTAGGTACATCAAAAATAAATATTTAAATTTTATCCACATAAAAATAATCGTAAAAGCATGTAGATTACTAATAGTAAACCCACAAATCACAGAATGAGACGAGTAGTGTATTCCTACCAAGAGAACTTAACGGACTGAAAAGGGTCATTCGGAGCTGAGAGCTGGCGGAGCGGCGATGGACGTCTTTGGACATGCACCATGGGGTCCTTGTGACCTTCAAGAGAAAACTAACAACGTTTCCACATAGTTCAGACATTCTACTACACAGAAATATAACGATTTTGCTATTTTAATTCAGTCGAAAATTGAATTTTTTCCAGCTAGTTGGCCAAAATTACACACTGTGCGCCGCGTCATGCTACGTCAGACTTCTCCCCTCCCGGCAAAGCTTTGTACTCCCCACTACTTGCACTTTCGGCGCTGCCATGGGCAGACGACAGGCTCGCAAGTGCAGAATGCCCGCGGGAGCAGGCGTTGTGCAGGTCTGAAGTAGATGCACGCATGGCCTCAAGCGAAGGAAGTCCAAAGAGCAGGAGCGTCGGTTTAATCAAGGGCGGGTTCCAGAGATTCCACTGTGTATGCGGTTGAACATGAAAGAAATTCTGTACACGTAACATATTTTCATTGGTTATATGTAAAGTTGAAATTTGGGTCTATCGATTCACTCGAAATAAAAAAAACACCCAATTAGGGTATCGTATTACACCTACCCGAAATGGTATACCTTTTTCCGATTTAAGTGAATCGACAGATTCAAAACGTTTGTTGTCTAACTTCAACCAGCTGTCCATTGTTAATTTGGAGTTGTGAAGGGCAATTGTTTATCTGCATTAGAAAACTGTAATGGTGTTTGGTTAAGCCATTCTTAATTGATACCGTCCGTTTAAAAAAATCTGGGTTTTAATTAACGCAGGACATCAAGTTGGTTCAAATTAAAAAGTTGAAAATCGAACATACGTTTTGTTATTATTGAAAACAATGATCATATTCGACTACGGGGCCATTTGATAAAAATGTTTGTGCGCATGGAACTTTCTTCGTGACTCATTATTTCTTCAGCCTGCGGGTGTTGCCTGCGAGCGAGGGTCTCGAGTTCGCGCCCCGTTCGATTCCGTCCACTCGACCGTCATCACCCGTCCTCCCTCGCATCCGCCCGCGCTGTCCCAGCCTCGCATGTCCGCCGCCAGGCGCACGTGTGGCGCTAGTGTCCCCGCGCACGTGGCGCGTCCGCCGCCCTCTGCCCGCATCCCTCTCGGCCCCGGCCCGGGCCCCACCCCCCACGCCGCCGCGCCCCTGGCCCTGACCCCGCCCTTTCCCCGCCCTCTCCTCGCCCGCGCCCGGCCCCGCCTTCGCTCCCGGCCTCATCGCCCGCCCGCCCGCCCGCCAGCCGGACGGCGGCTGCTGCTGAAGCGTCTGCCGGTCATTTATCACGGCTCTCCGCCCTTGCCACCGCACCCCTGCCCGTCCCCGACCCTTCGCCCCGCCCCGCCTCGCTCCACGCCCGGCCCCGCCACACCCCGCTTCGCTCTCACCCTCCCCGCAGCCGCGCCTTCTGCTCCGCCCCTGCCCCCGACTCCCTCGTCCCGCCTCGCCCCTCCATCCCGCCTCCACCGCACCCCCGGCTTCCCCTCTCCACGCACTTGCCGCGGCCCTGCTCTCCAAGGCGGAAATGTGCCGGAGCGCCGGCTGACCGCTTGACCGCCAGTGGGCCGAGGGAAATTGGCAGTAGACGTTTGTTAATACGAATTAGGAGTACAAATTGATCCCGCGCTGTTTGAAATCTTACGTGTTGAAATGGAGGAGGCATTCAATATCATTATTTTAACTTCATGTCCATAATTCTCGAAGGTTTCATCAGTAGAGATGTGACGTTCAGATCGAGTCGGTATAGTACCTAAAGTTGCTCTTTGGCGTTATTGAGCTCGGCACAATCGTCAACGTCGCAGTCGCAACGTGTTTACCGTAACACAGAACAGTCTGTGCTTGTTCCTAGAGTGTTATAAACTGTATCATTAATACATACAATTCATATTCTTAATTAGAATCAGGTTTCACTATTTAAATCGTTATCATGGTTCATAGTTCACCGTATCATAATGTAAAGCATCCTTAGAATGACAATATTCTGTCTGAGATATGTTTAGAAAATATTTTACATGTTCGAACTCTCTACAGCCAGATCTATATCATTAATAAAGTTCTCACATCAAACGTATAGAGAAGATTTAAGCAATTGAACAAGATAGCATTATTTTGCGTTTCGTTATTAGAAACCTCCAAATGTTTAAAGTGCTGTTCTGTTAAATTTCCTCAGAGGCGGATAGATTGTTGAGAATTTATCACTGATGACAACCTCCGCATAGTTTCCAGCTTCCCGTTTTCTCGAAGAAGCAAGAATCGCAAATGTGTGCCAACTATATTTTTGAGCTGTCTGCTGTGAGATGAAAATGAATTACTTCACCAGAAAAAGTCTGAAAGTTCGATTCAATATAGAGGGATTTAAATAATTTTATGGAAATAAACCGTATTTTAAAAGTCTATCGCGTGTGGCTCATAAGAGTTTGAATTGTTGACCATAATTTCCCTTTTCAATTTTTTCCTATCGTTAATGACATTTCGTTTTCAAATAATAATGAAATACCTACTTGTATCTTACTTGTAAGCTAAAAGTCTTAGAAGTAATAATGATGCCTACGTCAATACTTGCATCTTCTGCTCTGGAATGAAAGTTTTTTATCTTTGCGACTCATACGTATTACCTTTACATGCAAATGTTATATCAATAATATTTCACATCATGGCATGTTATGTTTTAAATTGAATGAATGAATCAGAATTCGGATGTAATATCTTGCACAGTTCATACATAATGTCCACATACACCTGCAGAATATACGGACTAAATATGCTTGGTGAACACAGGAAACTAGACATCGGAAGTCAGTGATCACCAATCTGGACTTCATAAAGAGTCCTATTCACATCATATAAAGTAGGGCCTACCCTGAAAAATTAAAATATCAGTTTCAAATCCACGGATCCTTCGCATTGTGACGGACGGTCACACGGACAGACTAACTAACTGACTGACAGAATGTCTTTGCTTTAATAATGAATCAAATTACAATATTTATATTTCTTAAAACAAGATGATTGCAGTTTTTCTTTTTTTAAAGATTTCCTTTATTATACATTTTCTCCATCAAATTACTCTGAAAACATTGTAATGTAGTTTTTAATCCGGAGAGAGGTACGTGATGTTGACTACAGACAAAGTAGATTATTTTCAAAAAACATACCCAATTGTAGAAAGATTGGCCCCTGCCTCATAAACTTAAGAGAGCAGCGAACCGAAATCTAAGATAAGCCTAGTTGGTTTGTATTTTGAGAATACATTTTCGAAGACTAACATACCATGCCTAAACTCGCTTAAATTACCTAATTCCATACTGCGAGAGCTACCAAATTTTATCCCCAGATGTCATTTCAATAGCACCATATTCTGCCATGATTTCGTAGCGACCCCGTCGGTTTTTAATTTTTTCGGTGGTCTTCGAATGTTTTGTAGCATATTCTTAAAACATAAGTTATAATATACAAAAACCACCATGTTCCTGCCTTACTGCAGTTACATAAAATTTTTTGCAGTGTTGCAGAAAATTGTACGCAACGCAAAAATACAATTGCAGTGTTGCAGAAAATTGTAATAGATTTTCTTGCACTAACTTCCTTTATTATTTCTCACATTCATTTTGATTACACTCTTCTTCATTTGTCGTGGTTTCGTATTGCTTACTCATTTTGTTTTCACCTGACGTTTATCGAAGATTTATAGTTTTCTAAATTAATTATTTTTTCTCAAAATATGTAATTTATACCTAAAACGATTATGCGTGTCCGTAGAAAATTTATTGTATATACCTTTCATTTGTTTCACTTGTCGATAACATTTATATTGCTGAATTTTGTAAGTCGTACAACATATGTCTTTCTAAATGGGCAATTAAAATGAATCATTTCAACTTGTTGAAGAGATGGGGGAGGAGATCATACAATGCAAGTTTCATTTGTATCGTAAAGCTCTGGGTACTGAACAGACTCAGGCCGGGGACTGAATGTGCACCACTGAAAAAATTACAAACAATGTCATATTTTTAAATTGATTAACAATTATACCAGTTAATTGTGTGTAGCGTTCAGAGAAAGAACATCTACCCCAACTGTAAATAAAAGACGAGCTTGACAACTACGCTAAGAATTGTAAGAAAATTAGACAAAATTTCACAATCGATATGCAAGATTATTGATAGTCAAGTACTTGTCGTGTTACGATTCGTTCAAAAAAGTATATAAATATAATTTTTCAAACGTATGTTGCGAGAATTCTGATAGAGAATAATCTGACATGAATGTAGTTTACATGATTTTCCTTAAATGCTTATCTTCACCTATAATATGCGTTTACAATCCCTAGCTATATTTTGAGACGCATCGTAAGTTCGAGACCACGTAAGTTATGGCATCGTCAAACTAATGTTTGACGATGCATTATTCTAAGACTAAGACTTCGCATTATTCTAAAACATTAGGCAGGGGTGGTAAATGCGATGTTCGAGAATTTAATATCAAATGACATTGTTTTATATTTAGTGTAGTTATACTTGTCCTTCGTCCCATGTTGTCCTCTTGCCCCACTTTGTCCCAATTGTCCCCTTATTCCTTTGATCCATTTGTCCCTTTGTTCCTTTGACCCATTTGTCCCACTGACCCTTTTGTTCTCTTGACCCGTTCGTCCCTTTGAACCATTTGTCCCCTTGTTCCATTTTGTCCCATTTACCATTCTAACCCCTTGCCTCTTCGTTCTTCTTTCTCAACTTTGTAACACTTGTCTCCCTTTGTCCTTTTTTTACCTTCCCCGCACTACGATTGTTATTGAAAAACTTCAAGAACCTGTATCAATCACCCATGCTAGAGAATATCGAGAGTAATGGCAATTCTTAACTCATGAAAGTGTTAAATGTTTATTTTGAATAACTATAGAAATAACGAAAATATTGTATGTAACTCGTCCTCTATTAGTCTTTAAGGACTCATGTATAGGACTCATGACATAAATAACTGTTAAGCGAGAAAATATTTCAATTCTTGTTGAAGATGAGCTCTTTTAATGCAGGAATACACAGTTCCATTAACAGCAGTGATGTCAACGTCTCCTACCGGTGGCAGTGACAGGCTTCGTGGCACCGTAGCATGCCACGAGCTGCTCTGCGCAACTAGCGTTGTGAAAGGGAACTATTAGCAGCAACCCCGTCGTTTTACAATAGTGATGGCGTTGTCTCTTGTGGTGAGGTGATGAACTACGATTTGCGGATTCGGATGGTATAACGGTCAGCGTATCGGATTGTTGGGTTCAAACCAGGTTAAGCCGTGGATTTTTAAGGGCGAAAAAATCCTTCGTACGCCTTCCTTCGGAGGGGAAGTAAAGTCGGCTGTCCCATGTTAGTAGATTTAGTTGCATGTAAAAGATCCTCAATCCTAAATGAAGCCTCTGAGCTAAATTCAAATCGCCTGTTTCGTCGCCCGAAATAATACCTTCTTTCTCCGCTAAATGGTGAAAGGAGCGTAGCGAAATTTGCGTGGTCAGACGGAAGAGCGGGCCTGATGGCCCGAGTCTCGCCAAGTAAAATAAGGCATTAACTTAACTACGTGGAGGGGCGATTTCGTCGTGCCACTCGTGCCACAGACTCCCGCTCTTGACATCGACTTTAACAACCCTGATTTACAGTCTTTGGGTCTGTGAAATTTATTAAAAAATTAAGGGAGGCGAAGGCTAAGGGATCGCGTTTCTTTGATCACTATTTTATTCAGAATATAAAGTATTTTAATGGTATGAACTATATCAATCTTTAGAATGATTTTACCTTAACAATACTTGAAGTCGAAATCGACACAGAGACAAATGGTTATTAAGTGGAATGGGTATGAGTGAAAATTGTATTTTATATTAACAGAAATACTTCAAAAAGAAAGTATTTTTAGCCGTAATATATGTAAACATGTATATCTTATTCTTAAAATTGTCTATACAAAATTAGTTATGTACAGATGAAATTGAAGAGTTGCTAGAACACGTTAATGACTCATTTGACTTTATCCTTTGTGTCCCATTGTTGTCCAGATAAAGGTGTTCGGTATGATGGAAAGGAGAAAGTGAAGCCATAGGCATTTTGCGATTTCGTTTAGAACATGTCATCGTGACGTTGATTCTTTTGCATCGGGTTTGCTTTTAAGTAAGATAGTAACACCCATACCCATTGGCATTTGAATGACAGGAGAAACTGGTAGAAGTTGTTTGTGGTTAAGTGGAAACCTTTACTAAACTGTATTTCCGATCCCTAACTTAACTTTTTGTAGAGTCCAGGAAGCCATTAGTGTTTTGCAACACTCACAGAAAAAATGAGGACGGTTGAATTGACGGTTGGCTGTTGAGAGTTCCCTAAAACCTTTTGGCAAAACTGGATAAAAGCATGCTGTATAATTAGATTTAAAATCATTATCAAGTGAATTGATAAATATACTCATATTAATTTATTCATTGTTAGCTTATGTGGACATTGGATTTTACGAGAGAGAATTTATTAAAAATATCGAACAAGAAATATTAGTGCCGGTCAAGGTATATGTCTATAACCTGCTGTGAATATAGTAGTGCGATTTTTCTAACTCTGCCCGTCAAGCCTCTATGACCATGATGGAATTTCACACAGCATTTCGCGTCTTTCTCCGTCGTACCGCTAGAAGTCGCAGGATCGCAAGCATTGTTTGATACGGTCGCTATCATGCGATACCTGGCGGCACGACTGAGAACTTCGCGAAATACCATCGTGAAGACGGGCCTGGAGGGACAAAGAAAAATCGCAGTATAGTGAATAGTAATAAAGTAACTAGTAATTTCTTGTATTAGATTGGTATTACACACATGCTCTTATGGCCTAGACAGAGAAATTTTACAAGCCAGATTGTAAATATGAGATTTTACGTACTATAAATGATCCGTGAAATCCAACTTTACAGGTGAGGATGCGACAAAGCTCTTTTAATCCCTTGTTTGTATCTCAAGTAAAAGAGGTCTACTCGCAAAAGCAACAGGAAAGAATCACTATGCAAAATGCAGTAGATTGGTTAGTCAGGCGGGCATGTCCTTTTAGGCAAAATGAAAACAAACATTTACTAGATAGACAACTTTCCAATGTTGAAAAATTGAATGACACATTAGAGAACTTGCGTAATTAGCAGGACACCACTTTCTATCATTTGGTCAAAGAAAATTTCATTTTACTCTTTGAGAAGTGCTTAAATGTTTGGTAATTACGTCGAAACCGGCTTCGAGGGTGGTGGTTAGCATTTTGGCGATTCAAACCGGATTGAAGCCTTTGGATATGTCTTTCTTCGCAATAGAAATGAAGGTGGCAAGCTCATAGAAATCAAATGGGAACGTTACCGATGTGGACTCTATAATATCACCGGACTTCGTTACCGGAGTGGACTTAATGATATTGTCTCATTGTCTTTCTAAGGGGCGATTCAAAAAATACGTTCGCAACATTTCGTCGTATGCCCCCTTTTTGAGTTACCCAAAAGGAATTTCATTAAAAGTAAGGTAAAATTTTACACATATTTAAACTTAAGATAGTTTTGTTAAATTGTAACATTTATTTATATTTTGCGGTTCATAAAATAATGGGAATTGCGAAATTGTGATGTAAAAGCTACTCTCTACTTCTTCCTGGTTTACTGTCTGCCTCGGTTTTGAGAACTGCCTCCTCAACTAAAAGTAAATATATATTATTAGTCTTATTAAGTCTCTTATTTAAAAAAGAGCATTATTAATATAAGTTAAGATAATTTACTTAGACTACAAGTGGCTTAATCCGCCAAATGGCAGTCGTATATGAGTACAATATTGTTTATAAATATTACTGGACACTCTACCTATTAACGTTCTCAACTTTTAATTGGTATCGCTTTTCAAAACCTTTAATTGGTATCGGCGGTCTGTGATACCGCACGCGTAATTCCTATAATTCAACGAAGGTATTTGACAAAATTGAACTTGCCTAAAATTAACGTTTGTTGTATTAAGGTTTATGATATATGTAAAACTTCGAGTTCGAGTCCCGGTCGTGGCAGGATTTTTCCCGAGGTCATGACACACACATTGGGGACCGGGGTAAGTCTGGTCGAAAGCGAATGAGAGTCAATGGGCGGAATGAGAAAGAGTGTAGTGGAATATTACGGGGTGGGTGATATAATATCAAGAAACAACCCGCTGAGGTGGCACAGGGCTTCAATTGATGTTATTGCAGTGCCTCTGAACGGGGATTCTAGGGTTCGAGTCCTGACGGTGACAGGATTTTCGACACTAGCAATATAACTAGGACGAATTCAGCCGCTTTCTGGAGAAGAATTATTGCAGTCAGCTGCTCTGTTGGGTAGTTTTCCGTGGTTTCTCGGATGAACCCCAGGCTAATTCCTGTGCAGTACCCTAACAAACGGGCCACGGACCGCATGCGATCTTTCCTTCCCCTTCTTTGTCCTATCTTCACCCCTTACTTACACACACACACTTACATGAACCACACTTCAGAAAACGACGGGAGACCAGTCGGGAACTAAGCTAGGACAGTACTCCGCTAGTGGGAGATACATTGTTGGGAAAACCCTAGTCGACGTGTAGGTCGGCACCCGGATCTTATTATCCAGCCATGGGAGATCACCGATACATTCCGTAGAAATCATTCACTACACGTACAGTACAAACGAAAGCCCTTGATGTGGCCGGAGACAACAAATAATCAATGGGGGGTAAGCACACCCCTTGATCATTTTTTATAATAAATGCGTTCATTGTTGATAGTATTTAAATGATTTTCATATTCATGATCTCTTTAATTACATGTCATCTCGTAATTTAGGTGTCACTAGGTGAAAAAAAAACTTACACAATTAGTATCGCGGTATCTCATACCGCACCGCATAAAAATATTGCATAACTCTAAAAAGAAATCACTAGTGAATCTTTAACTTTGTTCATAGGTAGATCTACATTAAGAAGGAAAGTACTGAGCCGCTGGACGCGTAGACATAGGAATCAATGATTGTGCCACAAGTGTCAACTTTCCGGCGCGGTGTGACAGACCACGATACCAATTAAAGGTTTAAACAATTATTCATTCTGCATTTAAATAATTCATGTTTTTAATTGTCTACAATGTCATTAAATATTTCTATACCTTCCTTCCAATTTACAAACACAGTATTGATTACACACTGCACCTCATTTCACTGCACAATATCTCGTAATTTTAATTTGTTTGTTTTGAAATTGTTATCACTTTACATTTCACGCACTTAAAAAAGAGAAAAGTACCAAAGGGCGGGCTGCCATTTTGTTTCTGGGTATTTTTAAATGCAATTTTGTGCACAATTAAATAAAATATATGTAATGCATACCTTAGTTGTACACATGTTACATTATACTTAACATTATTGGCCAAAAAGTTTAAGAATAAAATAATTTTTTTGTAAACATTACATTTTGTCAAATTTTAAAACGGTTTCCCTAATGTGAGTCCCCGCAAATGTGGTACGAAATGGATAAAAATATATGAAATAACTGCAAATAATCAGAACTCAGTGTAATTTTACTAATATACAAGTATAACATCTTATACATAAGAAATTGTCTTATAGGTCTTGTGCGACAAGTGTGTCAAAAATCACCATATAAAATTTTTTCCGCCCCCGTACATTCTACATGATCTCAAAGTGAACTCATTAGGCACATCACCCATAAGCCGTCTGAAAAATTTTACAACTGCAAAAAAGATGCACTCTGCATCTTCTTATCTGGCAGGGAAGATATTTCTGGTAGAACTTTCAATTCGGAAGAGACAGAGACATGTTCGATTCCTCGCCGGAGGTGGAATCTTCCTTTTTGATTCTTGTTTAAGTTAAAAATTCTTTTAAATCTCTCTCTTTTTTTACTTCTCTGAGATTAAATTCTAAAATTGTCTCTTGACTTCTTTTTCCTGCTCTTTCGAACTGATAGGCTTCAGAGTAGAGTTCTTGCTTTTTATTAGCCTCCTTAGGGTATAAAAATGCCAAAAACCGTAATTGCTTTCATATTTCAGGACGAAAATTGGGTACATGCGTTAGAAAACATAAGGGGGGCTCGGATTAGGCACCAGCGTGTTCATATTCCAAATTTCACTAACATTTTCACAAGGCAACTAAAATAAATTTCATTACCCTACATCAATAGCTTCTAATGTCCCCTTTAAAATAATGTAGGGTGAATGTGAGTAGGGGTGTCATTTCTCTCGTGGCTTTTTTTGGATATTTTAATGTGAATATCGCATTGTCATACAGATTAGTCATTTTTGTGTAGTCTATCATAGTGGTCATGGTATTTCTCAATATAATACTTATGCTTTCCTAAATTAATCCAAATTTAACCCAAATTAAATGTCTATAATTTTGATAATATCGAGAGCTATCTTATGTGAGAGTTCTACATGGTGTTTTGTTATTGAATTTTGTTTTTCTGGTACTTCAAGGAATTCGTTCTTTTGCTTATTTGCTCGATTGTTCTTATGCTCGAAACGTGTTTTATAAAGATGTTATGCATATATTTTAATAATAAATAACTCTAATTGTGACGTGGTAATTTTAATTGAAACGTATGACGACTGTTCAAAAGGAGATAATAGGACGTAAGTTATTGTGAAATATATTCTTTTGTTGATTCGCTTGAGAAACGTGATTTTACTTTGCAGTAAACGGTCTTTTTACCTATTCGCGCATGAACACCTACCGTTTCCTTTATCCTTGCACATGCTGGTGTCCCTAGATATGCTTTATAGAAACAACATAATCTACCCGTCTTTCTAGAGGCGCACAGTGTTTCTAATGTTCCTTTTCCATAGAATATTCGACATTTCCTTTATTTTTAAAATTCAGGGCCCTTTTAGAATTGTATACCATATTTGAATCTGGCCTAATTTATACGGGTACGAAGAACTCGACGTCTATTTATTTTATATATTATTTTTAAGGCACATGCACAAATATGTTCGAGATTCCTCTTGCATGATAATTTCTTCAGGCGATTTGATTTGATGATGCAGTCGTCTGCAAATAGGCGCATTTCAGATTTTACTAATACAGGCGAAATCATTTATAAACGCGAGGAAGAACAGTGATCCTAATACGCTCCCTTGCGGAACTCCATGCGTAACCTTCGCTTCCCCGGAATACTCCTGTTCATCTCGGTCTTGCTATGATCGGCCCCCTCCAAAAAGTCTCAAATCCATGCTACAATTACTATCAAATTCGACCTGTACTAATTTCGAAATAAAAATGTCGAATGAGAAAGCATCTGAAAATACTTTGAAGAGGTCAATTATTTTTTCTTCTGTCTGTCTTCGCCTGTAAAGAGCGTCAGAGATAACTTGACATGTAGTGCCAGTTTGGGATTCAGTGTAATGTAATTTACAAAAGCCATGTTGGCCTTCGAACAGAAATCCTATTTTACGTCATCCCTTTCACAAAACGTGAGCTTCAAGGTATTCAATTTGTTTGTCTACAACAGAGGTCAAGATTACTGGTGTATAGTCTGAATCAGGTGCACGGCTTCCACTTCCACAATCTGAACTATTATGGTTGTTTTGCGGTTATAGGGTATGCTTGCTAGTGTTTTGACTAATTCTAAAGAGCCTAATCAAATAGGTTATCATACTTCCCCTTCAATTTTTAAACGTCCTCCCAAAATAACGTCGATTTACACAGATTTGTTCGCTGCTCTATTTACTATTCTTTTCAGTAAATATCGGAGGTTGAACGTGAAACATATTTGCTGCATTTGTAAGTAATTGCATGGAGTTGTGAGTTAGTCTTTCATAAATGAATTGGAAATTCTATAAATTAAATTCATTCAGCTTTGTCCTTAACTAACGTAAAATGATTTTCGTTTTCTTCAATCGCAGGAATCAGATTTGTTTCCTCTCGGTTTTACATTCTTTTACAAACCGTGAAAACTAATGCGTTCATTTCCTAGAATATTTAGCATGTAACCAGAAAGCGCCGGTCTCTTCTCTTGAAACACTTATTTTGAATAGTTTCCAATACTTGTTCATAAAATGACCTTCTACGTTTAGCGTACGCTCTTCTTTGGGCGGGACTGTAAGCTTATGTCTCCAAATGTTGGCTCTATTGTATGCTGGATCACTGTTTTATTGTTTAACAGGTTCAAAATGGTCCCTAGCCTTCAGATCAATTTGCTTAAATAATTAGTTTCTACAATATTCTGACCAATAGGAGACAAAAATGCTATAACTTATTACCTGACAACCTACTTTATTGGCTTTTGCATATAGAGAGGCAAGCTATCTACAAATATCTTGGCGGGATTTCATTTCCCCACATTATTTATCACAGCACTCTTTTGTGGTCATTAATCTCTGAAACTATCCCATGGATGATCACTAACTTCCCTGGGCGAACCAAAAAACATCTAGTAATGCATGCCTCCTAGTCGGTGACTCAACTACCTGCAGTAAATCCATACAACCCATACAAGTCGTTTACAAGTACTTATACAAGACTCTTGATCTTCGAGATACCTTTTCACGAAAAGCTAGATAAATTTGGGTTTCCACATTCGATAAATTTTCCTGTTAGTAAATCGCTACTTTCATTCAAATTGACTAGCTTCAGTACGTTCTCGAAAATTTGGAGTGCGATACAGAGCTGTAACACGATGTTGCCTGTGACGTACTTCGAATACCTGGACACTTAGGATTTCTAATTTTTTTTTCCGCACCTATCTATTTCATACGATCTCATCTGCGTTTGACAAAATTTGAGTTAAAAGTTTCCAGCTATGTACTGTTTTTTTCAGTACCCATGATTCTGTGCCTAGAATAACCTCAGGCCAATGAATATCGATTAACGTTTCTAAATAGAACATTTTTGATCTCATAATACTGCAATTACCTGCACTAAATTGAGAGTGCCCTTACCCGAGCATTTAAAGTTTGTCGATGCGCCGTAATTTTCTGCCCCAGCTATGACCCGTACCAGAACCGCGTTTCCGTCTCGTCCCACGCCGCTGTCCAACTTAATCTTACACATAACCTACATATAACCAACAATTATCTCACATGACGTATCGATCCTGGCTTGAGATCTTTTCAAAGCACTACATCTGGGCCCAGCAGTGTAAAACATTATTATTATTATTGTTATTATTATTATTATTACCTTACGACCAGGAAACCAAGATACCTGGCCCGGGGATCGAACCCGCACCTCCCGAGTGCGACGTGAGCGCGCTACGCACTGAGCCACTTCCCTCGATCGATTGAGTGTAATTAGAAGTATTATCAAGTTCAAATCAACAAACGCCTCAAGAGTCATAGATTACAACTTATTGATTGTTCCTGGCCCAATTCGAAGTTTCATTTTCCTGAACCCATATGTAGTTTTGAAAAAGATTCAAACAAGGATCAAAACGTCAAACAAATCAAACAAAAATGATTGGTTAAAATAAAACTATTTAAAAAAAGCCTAATCATAGTCCAACATAAGCTATAAAACACACGTTAATGTATTTCTTTCTAAAATCTATGGCATTTTTGCATCTCTTAGAAACCTTGTCGTGTAAGTAATACTTTGGTTCGTCCCTGGATGTCAGTGTGTCATCAAAGCCAAACTGCCTGTTGCACTTGACTTATCGGTGTAAAATAAGTGTGGCGAAATTATTGAAGGCAAAGTAGATGTGTGATCACAGGTCCAGATTCACATTGCGGTATGACTCTTAATGAAGAGAAATTATTTCGAAAACTACATGGGCAAAATCGAAATAAATATGCATTGATTATCATGACTCATTAAACGTACATCTAAAAAAGCTGGGAAACTTGTAGAAGGGAACTGCCTTCTAGTTCTCCCACCAGCGGGAACGCTGGCAGAGAAAAGGTGAAAAGAAGCTGAAACCTACCTGATAAAACCTTGGGGCATTGATGAAGCATTCATAATGAATCAACAAATAAACAACTCACAGGGAGTTTCTTTCTGTGTTGTCCTTCCGCGTCCATTGCAACCGCTATCCCATCCGGACCATAGCAAACGTCCCTAACCTGACGCGAACCGGTGTTCTCATCGCGCGGAGGGTGCCGGTAATAAGTGCATCTGCCCTCGGGCGATGTAACGCCCGCGACGACGCGACGGCTGGTCAGTTGGGCACAGGGGACAGGAGGGCTCGCGTGGCGAGCGGCCCCTCCTCTCTGCCACGCCACGCCCCTACTCCCATCCCTGCCCCGCCCGTGCCCCGCCCCCGCCCTCGCCGCGCCCTGCCCCGCTGCCGCGTCGACCCCGCCCCCCTGCGCTAATCATCAGCTGGATGTGATTAATTGCACCCCCACACCCCACCCTGTGCGTGGCTCCACGCGACCTACCGACGCCTCGGCGACCGGCGGCCGTTTTGTCAGCGCGAGGCGCACGCGGCCGACAGGGGTGACCGGGTGGGCGCCAGGGGGCGAGGATGAAGGGGCCCATGCGCGCTCGGGAGACGCGACCGGCAAAGGTGGCTCAGGGATCAGCTGATGGCACTGCAGTGCCTCTCACCATGGGGTCCTAGGGTTCGAATACCGACGGTGGCAGGTTATTCGACACTATGGTCCGATTAAAATAAGTTGGCGATTGACAGTTGCGAATGGAAGGGAGCGAAGTGGACAGGTAGCGGTGCAACCGAGCACATATTCCCGGGACACGAAAGTAAACATTTGAAATAAATACTTATTAAAGTAACCAAATCATACCTTCATATTGTACGAAGCTACAGCTTCAGAAGCACAACTGTCAATCACCAACTTATTTTAATCGGACCATACATCTACACCTAGGTCGAATGCAGTCGCTGTCTTGAGGGGAATTCGAGCGGCTGGCTGCACCGATTGGTGGTTTTCCGTGGTTTCTCCATTCAACGCCAGGCAAAAAGCCGGAGCAGTACCCTTACAAATGGTCCACGGTTTTTTTGCTCGATCTTTCCTTCCTCTTCACTGTCCTATCGTCACCACTACTACGCAACTTGCACTCATATGCACTACAATACATTGTCTCGAGAATCAGTCGGGAGCTGAGGTGTCCGGCGGGGGCGGGCCAGTTGGTGGAAATACATGTTTGGTGGGGTTGTTAGTGAATTCCAGGTGCGTCAACTTCTAGAAGGCATTAGTATAGCAATTTTTGGTGGCATGTTTTTGTTTTGAAGATGGCAGTGATCATCCCCCGCTCTGGCAAGGCATGGCGCGACCTACCGTCAGCCAGCGCGGTTTCCTAACCAGATGTCCCACCAGAGGAGGGCACCACCCCAGACAGAAGAAGCTCTAAAGCTCCCGTACGGTCTCGCGAGGGATGGGTGTGGTAGTGTAGTGCATGCTGGCTGTAGGCTGTGGGTAAGTCGGAGGTTGAGGATTAGGACAAGAATAGGAGGAAAGCTTACCCGCGTGTCCATGCCCGTTTGTTAGGTACTGCTTACGGCATTCGCCTAGTGTGATCGAGAGAGTAGTGTTAAAAATCATCCCGCCATCGGGACTTCGAACGTAGGACATCCGGTCAGAGGAAACTGCCAATCTGGTGAGTAAATCCCCAAAATTCGAGGATCTCGCCAATCAGCGGGGGAAGTCATCGCCACATCCCGCGATAAAATGTGCTACAGTACGGACTAATGGCCTTAGCCGTTTTAAATCACTAACTAAATCATTCGGGAGGACGTGACGATTTAATTTATCTCTGATTCGTGATGAACGTATCCTGAAGGCCCCCAAGAAGCTAACAGTTCATGTCCGTTTTTTACGTCTTGGGAATTTCTTTACTTGAAGTATGGCATTTATTACTTGAAGTAGGAAGAAGTGGTATGAAGATGCAGAAACCAACGTAATTAAAAAAACAGAAAAAGAGACTTCATAACACTGGCAACAGGTATAAAAATTGGCAGTTTACAAACATGCTTACCGACTACAGTAGATATCTTCACGTCCATTAAATAGAAATAAACTATAAGATAAAACTTACAATGTTCATATTTTGAACAGAGATGCGACTCTGAAAATTTAGAATTAACCTAATGTGTGGTCATTGACATGGATTCTTTAGAAGAAGATTACTGAACGTGGATATGCTTTGGATTAATTCTGGGAAGGCAAACTTACTGTCACACATTCGGGTAATGAAGAACTTGTGTGTACTACGGTATAGATCAGAAGATCATTAATATTCTGAAATAATTTATGCAATTCACGAATACGGACATAGCTTGTCGGATATATCAGAATAGCCGACATACACACTACTGATGGCGTCTGTCCGTACACGCAAACGGATTGGGTACCTGGATCGTCAGAATGCTAAATGCCATCTTGCATTCCACCCGCGAATGAAATTAATAAACTATCTCCCACAGTATCGTCCCTTTGGTGGGTATATTTGCTGTGTGAAAATTTGCTGTGATGGTGGTAATTTGTTCTTGAGTTGTGCTAAGCATTTTTTCGTTGAAAATGGATAGAAGAAAAATATAATAAAAACGTTTGTTTTCTTGAAAATAGGTAAAAGAAAGTGAAAATATTGTTGAAAAACATTGCAATTGCTAGGAAGAATGTAATACTGCCGTGGACGACGTGTCTACGCCCATCCCGACAGCAAGTAATTATGGAGCAAAGCAAATGAGGCCACATCTAAAGAAGCAAGAATAAAGAAGAGTCGTAAAGATGTTCGCCAACTTTGATCTTCCTCAAGGAACTCTCGCATTTTGTTATGTAATAGTTTCTCATTATCGTAAATCACTGTTTTAACATGTACATCTTTTTTACCCTAAAGTTTGAGGTTCAATATCAATGAATGTTTAATAATGCATTGGTGACAATCTTCATACTTGGAACGGCAATTACCGTATTATCCTAATCAATGCTGATAAGGGAGGTAATAGAAACATTCGTATCAAAATCAGAAAAGGTATTTTTCTAGGGGTTGCATAAGGCCTCTGTACTCTCGCCTTATCTGAATCCCCTGAACAACCTGCCAAATGATGTTGGAAATGGGATTCTCTGAAAAGTGACATAATTAGCTAATATAATGTCATTACCATAGTCATTTACTTTTATCGAAAATGTAGAAAAGAGTTGGACGATATTAAAGCTGATTTTGTTTACTTTAATAAACACATCAACATTTTCAATCTGGTCTCTTGCTTGTCTGGCGACATTCAGATGCAAGCCAGGTCTAGAAAACCTCTAGATAAATTTCATACAATGCACATTTAAAAGGCAAAGTACTAGAAACTACCGAATCTCAAAATTTGTGCAAAAATCTAAGGAGTCGAACCGTTCAAGCACTTGGGAACTTAACAATTTCGTGGAAATATATTAACCATTACATAGAATATTATGACGAGAATTGATGTTTCGGATTGATTCGGGCGAAATCCGGGACCACTTCGTGGACCACTGCGAACTACGCTGCCTTGCCGTACTCCGACCAATTGGGGAATAGCTGCAGAAAGCGAAGTTTGAATGTGAGGAAGAATAACGAAGAATGTTCAGTAGGTGTAAAAGACGCTAAATACTAACTCCAGTAGTTACTGGAGAACGGATACGTTGGGTGTTTTTGATAGTCTGGGCATTCTTTCGAAAAACTTTGTGGTACTGTCGTGGAGTAATGATACATTTTCAATGGATAATCTTGCATAAAGGTTACGTTTTGTTAAAAGAACTTCGACTACAGCACCTATTGTGAACGTATAATGATAGGGTTTATGATTTAGAAGCTAAGACTGTTTTTCTTTTTTCAGAACTTGTAAATATTCGCATAAAGATGAATTGATTGTAAAAATGGATTCTATTTTCATAGTTGTTTTATTGATGAATGTACAGGAATCACCACGATAAAAGTGTGTTGTGTACCTTGTGACCAATTTCTTATTCATGGAGGGCTAAATATCTCAGTTAACGAATTCCTTCAAATGACAGCAAGCTATGTAAGGATTTATTTTTCTGTGACTTGTCAGTTATAAGCCCCGCCCATAATCGCAGCACTTGCCCACTCTGGCGCATAGTTTCTTTACCGAAGCATTAGGTCGCAGAATGGAGCAAAAAATGAAAACAAGATTGCCTAAAATAATTTTTCTTTGTTACAAAAACCAGCTTTTATTGTAAAAATATCTTGTTCAACAACACATTTGCAATTCCCATATTGAGATGGTATTTACTTTTCTATTAATAACTTTACTTAATGGTGGAAAATGAAAATATATATTTCAATTTTTTATGATGATTATTATTATAATTATTATTACAAACTCTGCACAATATTGGTTTTAAAGTGAAAATAATAAAACATGTAGTTAATTCTACAATTTTCGACTTACGATACCCATGTTTATCTTCTTCATTTTTCAAATATCAAAAGTCCTTCCTTTAGGTCCATTCCATACATACACGTCACTGTATCAACTCTCCCAATGTTCTATTCCATTTAGTTTTTCCGTAATACTGTCCTTTCTCCGCTAGTTGGTGAAAGGAGCGTAACAAAATGTGCGTGGTCAGACGGAAGAGGAGACCTCATGGTCCGAGTCTCACCACGTAAAGTAAGGCATCAATTCAATTAAATTCCTCAATCACATACACCGCTATTATGACCATTCATTTCTTACATCCAAATTCTCCAGAGTTACGCCACTCTGAAGTGTTTTGGAAACTGTCTATCCTCTCTCGAGAACGTATATTTTCTTTCTGGTTGTTGATTTCGTACGTCTTCTCAAGTCGAGAGTCTCCATGACACCAAAACCTTGACAACCTGTAATGTTTATTCCAGTAGGCCGTGTCTGTAGATATTGTCTTCACGCCAAAGATAAACGAAATATATTTTTCATTTTCCACGAGTAGAAAATGGAAAATATATTTTCGTTTATCTTTTAACTTACAGTTTATATTAACTTAGTTTTTGGAATCACCGTATTGACCGATAAAAAATTGCTCTATCTTCAGATACTTATGAGGAATACAATGTGGAAATATAAACTAGCGCATTTCAAGTCCTATGTGGAGCGTTTAAGCATACCAACACCAATTCGAGGCAGAGACATCCTTGACTTCAAATATCTTCATGACAGAAAAATAGCAGTACTTCGAATGATTCTTCCATGAACTAATTTGTCAGTACTTCCATACATTAATAGTAAAGGTAACACGAACCAAAAAACCATAGCATTGAAGACCTCGTGAGTAAATAATGACAACCCACAATCCTGTATTTTTAAGCCTCCTTTTTGACACTGAAGGTTACTATTATTTACTGCAGAGTCATGTGTTTTATTAAAGAATTAAAAATATGTTGCGATTCTATCTCTTTAAATAGTCTGAACTACTTGCACCAGAAAAAAGGCCTTGTTGAATACACTCGTTTACTATTTTCTGCAGAGACATATGTTTTGTTATAGAATTAAAATTATATTGTTTTTAATCTCTTAAACTATTCGTAAAGTAATCGGCAAACCTACCAATCATAAACACTTATCAATATCAACATTTTTTACTTGGGACTTTTGAATCGAATTTAATCGTTTAATATCATCTGACAAAGTACTGTAAAATAATATACATTAATTGTATGTGAATTTTTTGTAGTGAGATGTTGATACTCTCACCTGATGAATATGATTACAACGTCGAGTGTTATAGTTATAGACATCGGCGTTTACTGAAATACAGTAAAATCTGTCTAAACCGGAATCGATTGGGACAAAAAAATTTTTCGGTTTAGGGAGATTTCCGTTTTATGAAGGAATGTCTGTTTATGACACTTTTTATATTGATATTTCCGTCCTAAAACTAGTTACATTACTTTATTATAATTATAAAACATATACTAACATTAAACTTATTTATGGAATATATCACCAATAAATGAACATTAAACATTTTTTTCTGACAATTAGATAAAAGGAAATATTTCACGACTTGCTCATTGAAATGTGTTTTTTCGTCATTAATCTTGAGTTTTTGCTTTTTGGTTTTCTCTCTTACTAACACCTTTTCAATTGTTTTCCTAAGTTGAAACATTTTCATATTTAGAGTTTTATGCTTTTTTCGATCATTGTCAAACTGGTTGTGAAACTAATAAAAACACACCGCCTCAGTGGATAGTGGTTGCACCCGGACTTCTCGCAGACTATTTCAGCGCACAATGCGTCACAGCCCAGAGTATTATGTCTATCTGGCATGAACACATGGCCTTGAGTAATGTGAGCCTTGAGGGGTTACGATTGTCAACGCGAGAGGGAGACGCGTGAATTGAAGCCATGCCCGTACACCTACCCACGCTTAGAGAAGAGATGAAATTCCCCTAGGGCCTACGCTTTGAGAGATAAATGACCTCAAGATCGAATTCTACATAACGGAAGCCCCTTTCCTTCACTGTGCGGCTGCCACGTGTAGAACTCATATAACATGGACAAAGATATTAAAACAGACTTGCAGATACATTCATTCCATTATGAGTATCTCGTATTGCATTAAATTAACAGAAATTCCTTTTTATGAAGGTTTTCCCCTCCAGCAGGACATGAAAAACCGTTCCGTTTCCGCGTTGGACAGATTCCGTTTTATGCTGTATAAAATGCCATTTAACTTCACGGGCCGGAGAAATTTTCCGGTTAAGGCAGGTTTCCGGCTTGTACAGGTTCCGTTTTAGACAGATTTTACTGTATATTCCCATCGTTAAGTAAGTCAGTTTTGACGAAGACCCCTGTGAATCAATAAACCAATTTTAAAATTTCTAGATTTATAAACAGAGTCTTACAAAAATCACATGGATGGGATTTACTTATTATTCGTACATTTCTTTTTCGTAATCTAAATGTCTGGCAGGTATAAGGTCTAGTCGTGTTTCCCCAGAATGTTATGAAGTATCTTAAGCGAGTATGAACTTTTGCGAAATATACACAACGAGAAATATAAACTGAATGACTTTGAAAGAATTTCTAACGCGTAGCATGATGAACTTCATTTTGTGTTCAATTCATGTAAATGGGCATTCCATTTGAGGTTTTACTGATTTGAGAGATCTAAACATTTTGTTACCTTAACATCTGTCAATGACACATCGTTAATTTTCAATGGAGTACAGAACTGTTTATTTGAAATGGAAAACTCCATTGAATCAATTTTGTTTTAATTTACTATTAATTTCTTATTACGGAATGAATTTGAAACATCTGATATTGTACAATTTACGGTTTATTTATTGCAAAGAATATTCGTATTATCCGCAAAGAGAACGATTCCTGCGAGACTCCACGTAATTGGCAAAGAATTTGAAAGGTGTGTACATAATGTTCCGTCATTCCAGTAAGGGTATTTCTACTCTCTGAGCTCGTTGTTTAAGGTACGAACATAATGAACCTATAGCAATACCACGGATTCCATACGAAGGTAATTTTGAAAGTAAAATGTTATGATCAATGCGTTTGAAAGATCTAAAATTATTCTAATAGGTATTTTCTTTTGATCCATGGATAAAGCGACATCTTTAAGAACAGAAAATATGGCTGTTTCAGTAGATTTTGATTTTTGAAATCCGTGTTGGCAATCTGAAAGAAATCGGAAAGTTGAATATTCTAAGCACCCAGTCGAAATTCGAGAAGTGGCCACAAGACACGTTTGAGTATCTGAAACAGTGTGTTGCAGCCCTTGAATGCCGTATATGAAAATATAATAGAGAAATGAAAGAAAAACAAAATGCTATGTATTCATATCGCCAGAAGAAATTTGTCAGGAAATTCAACGTTCAAAGAAGTTGCCCCAAACAACTCTCGTAAGAAATTGAAGAATATTGGGGTAATAAACGGAGCATTCTCAAGACCCATAATGATGGAGCTTACTGGATAGCAGAAGAGGAAGGGAAGTGTTACACCTCAAATTTGCCCGACTTGTGTTACACAGAGAGATATCTTCAATTCCGTGAGGAAGATGCAAAATTGGAAAGCACCAGGTACTGGTAGGATGCAAAACTGTTGGTGGAAGTTTTTCCCGTATACTCATGCGACTCTGGTCTGGTGGTTTAAAGCAGCATTCAACGATCCAACAATCATTCCTGCCTATTTTACTGAAAAAGTTACGTTTATGAGGAAGTCAGGCGATCCTAAGACCCAGACCATCTATTAGCCTATCACATGTCTCCCCACAATGTATAAGATGTTAACATTTGTTATAGCCTATAAACTAAATACCCATCTAGAGGCCAACAATCTTTTTGTCACCAGATCAGATTGCAGACAGGATTCTAAAGTTTGCAAAGAATTATTGCTAGTAGACAGCATTGCAGACAAATAAGCGAAGTAAAGAAATCGCAACATTTCTGTACGATGGATCGACTATACTAAGGCCATTGACTCGATACTTTATTCGTGGCTTTTGTGTATCCTTCGGCTATACAAATTAAACATGGAATCGCCAGTCTCCTGGCAAACATAATCTGCCCTCTTTGCCGAGACAGAAGGTTTTGTCATTTTCATTCAGGACGAAGTAACCTCCACTCGCAATTACCAAAGATATGTGATTGGGGATATGAGAGTGGACGACCGCTGCCGCCTTTGCAGTCAACTCGGCGAAACCCCACATCACATAATCGGCGGGCGCTCTTCTTTGTAACAAACAGAATAACTGAGTTGGCACAACGATGTTGCTGCGGTAGTCCTTCAGCGCCCAGCTTGAAAGTCCGAGATGGTACAGAAAGAGGTCCCATACTACACGTCCAAGCCAAATTCAGATTTCTAGACGAAACAGAGTAAGCAGTTGTATAATGTTGCAGTCATTGCAGATCGTAGGGTCGAAAGCAATAACCCAGACAAAATATGAGTCGATATATTTCACGGAAAGGGATGATTGTCGATAAAGATATTCCATGAGACCGAAATACAGTTGCTTCCATTGCTGAGAAGAAGCGGAAATATCAGCACTTGGCTACTAAACTGAGCGACATGTGGCGGTTGGTACCTGTTGATGATAGTATACGATAGTTGACGATAGTTCCTGTAGTCATCTCTGCAAATGGATTGATCTCTGCTGAACTAACTTCATTGTCTGCAAAGAGTGGCTTAAAAACTGGAACATTCACACAATGTAAAGGGGTATTTTCCCGAGCACTGTACGCATCACGAGGAAGTTTTTAATGATATAGTTTCACGTCGAATATTGACCGCTCGTGTTGGGGAGCGAAGCAGGCACCTTGGTTTTGAAATGGTCCCAATGGATACTGTAGAGCACCTCGCTAGGCGAGAGATTTAATGAATAATAATAGTAATAGTAGTGATAATAGAACTTGTCATTCAAAACGCAATTGTGACAAGAAACATGTCAGAGAAGGAAATGCATTATAGGCGCAGAAATTTAAAATGAAAACATCCGTGTTTGCGTAGCAAGTAAATAAGCAATAGAGCACACAATATTTGGATACTCTGACGTATATTCCAAGCTACAGCTTAGTCGTCGCATAAACGTAGCTTGCATAATTCCCAGTCTTAGCAACGAGGTGAGGTCTAGTCAACAGAAATATCAACATTCCAATGTTACTGGCACTGAAGAATGGAAATTACCCCATATCCCTCAATTTTAAACAATCAAAGAAGACTGTTAAATCAAACAAAATAAACAAACATTTTGCTATTGACCAATAATGAGGAGAAAACTTCATTGATCAATGTTGATATACTCCTCTTTCACAATCGAATAAAACCATTAGAAGAAATATCAGAAATATCTACCAATGACTAGGAGAGAAAATACAGACTACGAAAACTGGAAGTGGTCAGTTTTTTCAGATCTCATTTTTAAAATTGCATATTGTACCGATGAATTTGTTTGACCCTAATCAACAACTGGTATTGACGGAAAATCTGTATACCAAATGCAGAAAGCTGTTACCGACCACTGGAAGTATGCAAAGTATTTAAATACGGATGGCGCTTCCTTGTGTGTCTGAACTACGTGTCCTTCGACGACGGTAAGTAAATGACGATAATACTAATATTAATAATAATTAGAAAATTATGTATGAAAAATTTTTCAGCCTTTAGTTGTATATAAAACAATCGAGCAATGAAACGCAGGCCACACAATGCATTCATTCGACCAGAGTAAGTTTTCCTGGCAATTGAGCTCCCAGAAGAATACTGAGGCAATATGTAAAACATTTGCAAGACCCATGATGATGGAGTTTCGTGGAAGGCAAAATAGGAAGGAATGTGCTGTGATATCACTCAAATGTTCTAACCAATAATTACCCGAACAGACACTTGAAGTGCAGCCAAAAAATGCAGAATTAGAAACCACCAAGGTCTTACGGAATACTATGATTCTGGCGGAAGTATTTCCTTTGCATCTATGCGATTTTGGCCAACGATTTTTCTGGCACCATAGCTAAAAAGTTTGCAGAAAGTGCTCGAAGCTGTAAAGAACTATTGATAGTGGACAACGTGTTAGTCAATCGTGCCACGAAAAAACTCGCAATATCTCAGTAGGTCGGGGCAACTATACTATGGCCTTTAACTTGATAATTCATTCGTGTCGTATGCATGTGCTTCGCCACCAAGTAAATGCACAATAGTAAAGTGTATAATGTCAACGTTACTGACACCTCATTGCATTGGGACTGGGATGTTTGTTCATTGCAACTTTCTTAATTTTTCGGCTGCTCGAAAATTGGTTATTTCAAAAAACGAGTTGCTTACGCACAGGTGTTACGAAGTGGTGCGTGGCGCGTGAGCCACAAAGGGGGCCTGTTTTAACTTCCGAATCAAAACGGGAGGTCACAATGTGGACAATCCTAACCTGTTTCCTAGATAAGAACAAGCTTACCTCAGTGTTTGAACTTGTAAAGTCCTTCAGCGACTCTATTTTATTGAGTTCGGTATTGAAAATGTGTTGACATTCACGTGACGGGGAAAAAATTCTTGATCCTCTCAAATTCGCTCTGGAGAGTGGCACAAATATGTGAGTGAACAAGAACATGGATACCTGAATATAGTATATAGACCTGCATCAACACCCGAGTACATGTAAAGCAAATATGAAGTGCGGTGTTCGGAATGAAGTCATCAAAATAGTCACAAAAACTTTAAAACTTAAATAAAAGGAATCTCAAATGCATCAACACTTGGGCAGTCCTACCAGTGGCTGTCTATTCATTTGAAATTCTGCACTCAAAACAGCTTTACTGCAGGAGCTTAGTCGAACAGTTCAGCTGCACTGCAGGGTTTTAATTGGGAAACTCAAATCACTCTCGCCAAGTTCCGCATGCACTATCCTAACAGTTCAACAATAATACTGAATTTACATCGAGACGAAGGGGATGGAGGTCTTCCAGATTTTGAGACTTGGTGCGCGAAATTATTCAGCCATAGCTATGGATTACTTACTTCGAAAAACAATTGTGCATGAAGCAATTTGTGCCATGGACAATAATTTTGTATGCCTTTGAACCTCTATTAAGCAGACTTTGAGAGACCAGGCATCACCAAACAAAATATGGAGCATTTGAACGGCAGGTTTCCACTGAGTTACAATGTTACGCTGTATGTCATTTTTGTCACCTGACTAACAAAACCTCACCTCTTTTCTGGGAAGTCATTGACATTTCCATTCTAGGATGAAGTAAACCACACTCCCAATTACTAATGATATGATTCGGGGTATGAGTATAGAGGATCGCTGCCGGCTTTGCAATTGAACTTGCAAAACAGTTGGACATGTATTATGAGTTCTCTGATTTTGCACAAACAGAATACCCGACTATGCACAACGATTTTGCTACGGTAGTCCATCAGCCAGTGGCTACAAAGATCTAATAGAGAAAAGTCCCATATTACAACTTGAAATCGAATTCTGTTCTCTAGATATCCACGAAAGGGATTATTCTTAATACAGCTTTTTATGTAATCCGAAATATAGTCGATTCCATAGCCGAGAAGAAGCGGAAATATCTGGCCTTAGCTGTTTATGTCTCTTGATGTATTTCCTACGCTCATTTCTGCCAGTGGACGTATTTCTGTTGAACTTATTTCTCGTCTGCAAGACTTCCCTAAACACTGGAACATTAAGCCAAATCAGGTTATCTTTGCATTGCACGTTTCATAAGGAAGTCCTTGATTATATAGCTTCATGTCTCGTGACGGAATAGTGCACACCAGAGTAAGAGACCTTGTCCTGGTGGAAAAGGACCAGGTGGTTGCTGTGGAGAACCTCGGTGTGCGAGAGACTTAATGATGATGATAATGATGAAAATAACAACTTTACCTTGAGAGTACACGACCTTGTAGTTGGTGGTGGTGCTTGAGTACCCTCGTGAGCCTTAGAGGAATTTCGACGGCAGCGCAGCTACTTGTAGGGTCTATTTTATTGAATAGGATAAAGGTGGCGGTGAGATGAAGTACTCCAGACGTCCAGACGATGAATTACTCAAACGTCATCTTCGAAGAAGAAAGGAGGATTGATGAAGAAGGCGGAAGACGCTCGTCGAACACGACCGCAGCGTCTGATCCGCAGCGCGTGGCTGCTGTGTCTGTCTCCATATTAGGGTCGGCTGCATTCACGAGGGAAGTATGTAGAGGAGGAAGGGTCATGAACCTTAGGACTTCCTGTAATAGGCCCATGGAGGGTACTGGAGAGAAACTGGATTAGCCCACCAGGTCACTGATTAAAGTGGAGGCCCGAACCTTGCATTGGCCAGCAAAGGATACTGCCTTCAGCAATCAGTGAAAATCCCGCAGGGTTTAGAAATGCAGACTGGCGATTAGAGAATCCCATGCTGGGCTCTCCGGGGGGGGGGATATCGCGAGGCCACTGTCTCACAGTGTTGAATGACAGGAAATAAACCATGGGTTAAGTGTGATCTCTGAACACGTACTTACTTCCTGCGAAACTTCCCTTAACAATGATCGAAATGGGTAGAACAAGAAATGTAATGCATCTCTACGTATCGTTTTCTACCATTGTCCCATACCTGCTCATAAAACGAGTTAATGTCTTCTTGTCGACGACTGGCCATGATTGATTGTTAGTGATTCCGTCCTCGTTAACAACTGAGGTCAATAGTCCCGTAAGTGTAGTGCATTCTTTTCATCCGGAAGTGGTGGTGATATTCCCCCGCCGGATAACGAGATCCGGCTCCGACCGGCCGTTGACTAGCAGGGTTTTCCCTAACCAGGTCCCTCCATCGGGGCATCGCCCCAGCCGGGACAAGCTCTAAGCCCCAGACCGGTCTCCTGGTACGTGTGGTTGTATAGTGCATGTTTGTGTGTGTAGGGGGGTAAGGACAGGACAAGGAATGATGGCACTGGTCCGTGGCCCGTTTGTTAGGGTACTGCTGTGGCACTCTCTTGGCGTTGACCAGAGAAACCACGGAAAATTCCGATCAGGCAGCTGCCGCTCGAATTCCCCTCCAGATAGCAACTGATTTCGACCTAGCTGACAAGTTAGTGTCGAAATCCTGCCGCAGTCGGGACTCGACCTTGCGATCAAAGGCGCTGTAGTGACATCAGTTGATGCACAGAGCCACTTCTCCCGTTTGTCTGTCCATCCCACAAATGTTACTTCCAGGAATACAGAGCCGGCAGGAGCTCGAAGTCATCCTCAGATGTGGACACCGGATGCTTGAGGACAGGCCAATTACTTGTCTGCCAATAATGTATAGTGTTATAACTAAGCTTCGGATTTTTGCCTATTTGCCGATTTTTATCCTTCAATTAAAAATGCAGTATTTTACGTGAAGCCTCTTCCTCTTTTACTTTCTCGTATACATATGCATACACGGAGTATTAAAGTAGCGTTTATTGTCGACAAAACAATTTTTTACAGATGGTGGTAGTTTGGCACTACATAATGTGTATATACATGGTTGGTTGGAGAGGTTTAAGATTGTTTATACTTTTCTTATGGTATTTATAATAGTTTAAGGATTTCTCCTGTCTTATGTCACTGACTCATCTCTCTTATATCACTTATACTATCGTGTCTCAACTATTTTATCCTACATATAACTAAAATTACGTCACAGACTACTGTGTCATCCTTGTTGCTTTTATCTTAACTTACGGAGCAATACACGTAGTATAGATATATTTATTGTCAAAAACAGTAAAAACTGTATATGACGTGTGGGGAAAGAAATTTATCCTGCGCACATTTTCTTGAGGCCAGAATTTTATAAAAAAAAACAAAAAAAAAACGAAAAAATGAATTTAGAAACTAATTATTTTAGAAAATAAAGATATTTGAAAAAATGTTTTTTCCCGAGTTATAGAAAATCAATTTCAACTGTAAATGAACTACAAGCAAAAGGAGTGCTCAACAAAACGTGCGCACAGTGAAGCTACATTTACGTCCAGAAGCAAAACAAGGGGCCATCTCAGCATTTGCTCAATGGATCAGGGAAACTGGACAAAAACCTGATCGAGATGGGGGTCATTGACCCATAGAGAAAGTTAAGTAATGCTGCACGAAAAAACAGCGGATTTTCGGCAGAAAAAATTTCATTGCCGGGCCCTGATAACGAAAAAGTTGATAAATCCAGTTGCGAAATTAAGAAAAAAAATCCTTTAACATGTGGTATAGTCAGAATACCTGGTTTTGTGTCCTTGATACCGAGAAACCAATTGACGGCAAAACGTCCGTCCGTCCGTCCGTCTGCGAACACCACTAGCGCCTAAACCATACGTACGATTTCTTCCAAAATGAATATTCCCCGATTTATCTGGCTCGTCGCAAGGCGCTACGATTTTGAAAAACTTGCTTGAAAAATCGGGGGTACTTTACATGCAGTCCCCCGGAAATTTTCAAAATATTTCAAAAACGGCTCCATATATTTTTTTTAAATTTCGTGTAAAAGTAGAGTAAAATATACTTACAATGATGACATAAGTCCCATTTTCACGATTAAATCTGAATTCTCGAAAATTGCAAAAGTTTTAATTTTTTCGGCGTCTACAACTACAAAATTGAAGATTGAGATTTTCCCTTCAAATAAAGTTTGTGGCCCATAATTAGTTCTTTCATTAAGGTCGTGTACATTTTTTGAAAATTTAGTAGTTTTCGCGCAATATTGCGCGCAATATTTGCAATTTAAAAAAATTACAAAATCCAGATTTTCTTAAAAATGGCTCCAATTTTTTTCTTTAAACATTTGGAAGGGATAGTGCTAAATGCACTGTATAAGATGACATAAGCACCATATTTCTCTATATTTTGTTTTATGAAAAATTACAAAAATGTAATTTTTTGACTTGTCTCTCACGTCGTTAATATTTACGTTAGCAGAAATTTGTTCACATTATTGTATTTATGAGTACGTCATATAAAGTTTCCCAAAAACGCAACAGTTTTCTGTTAAAATGAGCTTAAAATTCCGCATTTTCAGAACGCTCAAACTCCATTTTCTCAAAATGGCTCCAGTTTTTCTTCAAACTGTTCCAACGGGTAGTGCTAATTGCACTGTTAAAATAACATAAATAATTTGCTGTGTAATTTTTTGTAATTACACATTTTTATAAAAATCTCTCACGACGTTAATTTGCACATTTCAAGCGATTTGTAAACACTATTGCATTTGTGAGTTCATGTTCCTCAAATTACTTTAAATGAAGTTTGTCGAAAACGCAAAAATGTTCTGTGAGCTTCAAATTTCGCATTTGTAACGCTTAAAAACCACTTTCATAACAACGGCTCAAACTTTTTCAATGAAAATTGCCATTTATAACGTGGTTTTACTCTTCTTTAATATTCTTAATTTAATATTTTGATTCTACTATTAGGAAAAAACGAAAAGTTGAGAAAATATAAAAAAAATGTACTGTGGGTGGCGATAGATGCAGCTGGCATGAGGACGGGGCAAGACTGTAAAACCAGTCCCCTCCAAGGAAATTAGAAACATTACTACGAGAATTTCTGTGCAATTCTGTACCACCACTATTTATTTTTCATACCTTTCTCTGACGTAGTTTTCTGTTTCATTCGTAAGTCAATTGTGCTTGCTGATATGTTAATCCATGGTTCATTTTTGGTAACTGAAAAAAATATTCATAGAGCAGTTTTTTATGCTTAGCTGTGAATTCTTGCTGCAATGTGTATTTTGATTGACATTGTCAACAATACTAATATTTTTTGTTATCTTTGTTCATATGAGTTGTCTTATTTATTTTTTCTGTCTCATTTTTCTGCTGTACTAATTTCTGTTTTTTTTGTTTAATCTGTTTTGTACTGTAAATTTCTTTTAAGTTCTATGTTGCTGCAGCAGCTCTCATCGATAACTCCCTCCAACTGCTTGAACTACAGCAGACATATCTTCAGAAATGGAAATCCGATCTGACTTTCTTTTATATTTTTTAGCCATTTTGTTTACACATGAAATACGCCATAAATTTGGTTTTAATGATTTACATTTTAAAAAATGGGCTTATTAGAACAGTGTCCCAAAATGCCCCATTTTCTGTCCTAATGAGACCCATGTTCTTATTACAATTAAAGTAATAACAAGCGTACCCGTGCCAGAATTCTCGCATATTAAATTGTACCCCTTTCCCTATCTTTCCATTTCCATATTAAGGCGGAAATTTGTTAACGAAACGTGTTAATTTGTTTAAAAAATGCATTATGGTAACTTACGATGTATTTATAGAATATCAAATAAAAAAACAAACAATAAAATTGATGTTTGAAAACAAAAACAAAGAAAAAACATTTTTCAAATATCTTTATTTTTCTAAAATAATTATTTTCTAAATTAATTTTTTCATTTTTTAAAAATAAAATTCTGGCCCTCAAGAAAATGTGCGCAGATAAATTTCTTTCCCCACACGTCATATACAGTTTTTACTGTTTTTTTGACAAATAAATAAATAAATTTTGAAAAAAGTCAGTATTATAGGCAAATGCTCGTGGAACAATTCACAACCCTTCTTTAGAAACAGCATTTGAAATAATTATACAATCTTCCTTGACAGATTTTCGCTTTCCTTGATAGCCACATAGACTTTCTCTGATAGTTTTTACTCTCGAGAGAACTACGTAAAGTTGGCTATGCGAAAATACAGCATCGAGCAAGTACTACTCTACGCTTTAGAATATTATTTAACTATATTACCGAATTGAGAGGAACATCCGTGCAATTCATTCACCCGCCTAGAATATCAAGAAATTAATTTAATTTCACTTACAATTGCTGATTCTGCATGTCTCCGAATAGGTGGTGTTGAATCGAGAAGCGCCGGACCAACAAAACATAATAAAATGTCCCAGAAGCTCTCATTCTATAGATTATGGTGCGAAGAATGTTTCTGTGAAGCCTTTGTCCCCAAAATTACAGAATTTAAGTCCTTAGAACGCTGCGTTTAGGAGTTATTAAATGAAATAAATTTTTAAAATTGTTGAGAGTGTTGCAAGTTGCATTTGACATTTCATATTTTTGAACAAATTGCAATTCGCCACGTCTCTATGAAATACTCTTTCTTTAGAGACCTCATTTATAAATATTCGTAGCATGCGAGAGCCGCAAAATGCATCTATACTACTGAAATAATACAAGAGAGGATTTTATAAAATTTAAGCAAAAAAAACAGCATCTGGACTATCGTATGATGTACCAACTGTAATTTCACCTTTGTTGCCTAAGAAATATTTAATACAAAGTCCATCTAACATTAATAAACCTATGCAATCTGTTTCCTGCAATGTTTCCTTAGCACACTTCAAAATATTATTCTCTGCTTGCTTTTCCTGTCGGCTGATCTTACACACCGAGTACATTTTTTAACTGTTTGTAGCTGTGGAGAGATAACATATCACGATTTCATTAAAAAATTGTATGTGTGAAGGGAAAAAGGAAACAAAATACTACAGAAATCAGTACTGTATCTGTAACACTGTTCTTCAATGATGAATAAACCAATCTACTTAATAATAAATTTAACTTGCTTGTATATAACATCTAGATCTTTTACTGACATGCTTAAAATAGCATAACTGAATGAACCAAGAGGAAAGTCATATTTTTCGTGCTACAGAAAGCAGACAAATCAGGACTGTATATGCAACACTGTTCTTCAATGAATAATACAATAATTAAAATATCAATCTACTTAACAAGAATTTTAACTTGCCTGTACTTGCCATCGAGATCTTTTATTGACATGCTTATAATAGATTTACTGAATGTACCAAGAGAAAAGTCCTCATAGTTTCCGTGCAAACGGTTCAACTTGTTTTCTGCAAATTTTCTTGCAAATGCAATATTGTGACTGAACACGGTGACTTGAAAATTTGACCGAATCACTGAAACGAAAATACTGGCACAGGTGAAACATATACCGAACCGGTTAATCTCGGGATTACTGTGCACCTACTTCTTCCCTATTATACGAGAGGAGGATATCGCTTGCCTTAACATGATCCATTTCACTTCCATTCGGTGCTCAGGGATGTTATCGTTCACCGGACAGGAATCATTACATTACATTGTTTTTGTTACCAAACCTAAAAAAGATAATCTTCACTCTTCACCGTTCAGAATCGTCCATTCTTTGCCAATATTGTTTCTTTCTTCTTTTCGACGAAGAACATCAAAAGATGTAAAAGATTTCTCTATCGATTATAGTTTGACTTAGTTCACGGTCTCCTGCGCAAAGGTGGTATTGGTAATTTCGGTGAGCGCCGGACCAGAAAAAATGTAATAGAATAGTAGTATCTCCTTTCTAGTAATTTCTCCTTTTGTAGATTCCTATGTGGGAAACAATTCTTTGGGGCATAGCCTCAAAATTTCAAGTTTTAAGCCCCAAAACGCATCATTTAGGAGTTATTTAACTATATAGATTTTGACAATGGAGTCATGTGCTGCGGGTTGCATTTGAAACGAATAGTTAGATGCGTTTTCTTCAACAAATCCTTCACATTTTGAAAGTCAAAGTGCAATTCGTCACGTCTCCGTGAAATTCTTTCTTTAGAGACCTCATTCACAACGTTTGGTTGCGTGTGAGAGCCGCAACGGAAAGATATACTACTGAATTGTAATTAGCTGCCACCGGGTTATGCCCAATTGCAGTTTAAATAAATCTAATCTAATCTAAACAAAACAGGAGACGATTAAGCGAACTAGATAGCTTATAGAAACCAATTTTCAACATTAAATTAATGCTGAATGATAAACTATGTGGATAATGTATTGTTAGTTACTATTTCAAGTACGAAGTTCAGAAATCCACTTGTCAATATTAAGGAGTCAAATTTACAGCAAACGTCTCTAAGGATATTTCCCTGCATAGATGATCGGTTGGAGAATTTTTGAAGGCAGTATTGGTTCCTCAGAATAAAGGAACAATGTTGCAAATGGCTCTCATCACAAAAACAAATTTTCTTCCTGAAAACAGTAGAGATACTTTTGATGAACCAATGTGCCCCGGGTCCAAATAACTCCCACTCTCCCCTACTGTTAGAGCACCACTAGTGTCGTTGAAAAAGATCCTTGGTCTATGATTTACACCATATGTTTAGTATTAATTGATGACTGAATTGGATCATTTATCCTTTTTACTATTTATTTTATCCTTCTTTACTTACAGCAAATTTAAAATATCGAATAAAAAAATTCGTAAATAAATAAAAATTCTCACGACCGCAAAGGGCCACAATTTCCATTATTTCATGCAAAATTGAAAGTAAATTATTTGTTTAAATGAGCAGGCGTTTGTCATTAAGAGGGAATAATTGTTTCAATAAAAATAAGTGTTATATGTAAAATAAGTATTATATGTACGAAGCCTTATATGTAAAATTCGGAATTGAGACGTCAAAAATCATCAATTGTGTTTACAAAATAATAAACTTGTTTTGCATCTCTAGTGTTATAATTTTCTCTCTGCTCATTTTTCTACGCTTAAAATTGATCTTTGGGCGCAAAACACGGGACTAAGGTCCGATTAAATTAAGAAGGTGATTGACAGTTCTGTGTGACGTCAGGACGCCTCTCCCGTTTCCATGGCAGCTGCCAACCAGAGAGACAAAATGTGACGTGTCAGGTCGCTCAGTTGCCACTGCCGAACGCGGGGAACGTTTGAGCATCGCACAGAGACTTCCCTGCCGCCGCGCCGCCCGCGTTTCTGCCTGTGCTGCGCGCGCAATGTGTACTGTGTTGTGATGAGTTGCGTTGAGGTTAGGCTTTTGTCGTATTTTTTACACTTTTACACGTACTTTTTGAAGTGTTTGTTTTCGTGTCCCGGTAACACGTGCTCAGTGGTTTGCGACCTGGCAACGTCGCTCCCCTCCACTCACAAATGTCAATCACCTTCTTAATTTAATCGGACCTTAGTAGTCAAGATGCAGGATACACTGCGTAGAAAGTAGTTTCCTACTCTGCCGACGGTGGAGCGCGGTAGTTCAGGAGACTGCCACCGTGGTTATACGCTTGCCCACCAGATGCCGCTAGCGAGGCCGTAGCGCTCGTGCCGTTGGGGCGTGGTCGCGTGACGTCATTCGACCAGTCGAAGACGTGGTGACGTCCTAGCGCAGCGGAGGTGACGTAAGCGATGTCCAGATCTTCTTCTCCCCTCCCCTGCGTTGTGTAGAGAAGTAGTATCGTGTATTGACGTTTCTTGTTTTTTGGATCATTCGTAGTCGTAGGCTTGTAGGGTTGGTAGTAGAGTACGTAATACTCTTGCGCAGTATAGAAGTTGGTTCTCCTGTATACCTAGATTGATTTGAAGTAGGTAGATGTCTGTATAGATTTTTGAGACCTGTTTGATAGGATCAGCATCATTTAGGCACACAAGATAAGAATTAATAGCTTGACTTGACGTCAGTTTTAATTATGGAATAATCATCAGTAGAGATGTAATCAACAATCGATGTTGAAATTCATAAATCGGTGTAAATTGAAGCTACATAATTTCGACATTTGCATCCCCTTTCGGTTTTTACCTCAATTTCCGTTTTTTTTTTCGAGGTAATATGAGATTATTCCCATTGGGTCAATGCAGACTGGAAAGAATGTTCGTAATTACATTTCCTTTATTATGGGATTAACTGAGTAATTGGAACAGTGGAAATTGGCCGCTAGCGAGTTGGATTGGATTAGAAGAACATACGTTTGGGAGTTAATTCTCCTTAAGAATTTATTGGTCGTTGGAGGTTTTCAGTTGGTTGTGTCCTTTCAGGTAAATATAATACACGTGCTTTATAGATGATTGTAATTCAAGACACGCGCCTTTCGAAATATGAACCTTAATTAAGAGGTTTTCAGGAAGAATACTTTTATTGATTTTGTGTGAATTACTACGCACTTTGAGATACTTTTTCATGTACAGAAAATCTTGAATTTTTTTGTCATATTTCTAAGAGGGTTTGAAGTGCCCTCTTCGGGCATTGTTAAATTTTTTCTGCTAGTTAATATTGCTGCTAATTAATATTCTGTCAGTTACTTATTAATTGAATGCCACGCTTTCAAATCTGAACTTATCGCATAGTTTGCTGAATAAAGATTTCTACTTCATATTCACTTTAATGAAACATCCAGTTTTCTTTGCTATTTTAATTGATTGTAGTGGAAGTCATAGAATAGGACATTTGTAATAGCATTCTCATTCACGTTCTTTCTTCTCTTTTTCCCCAGAATTAGTCTTCATTAAGTAACTTTTCAATTTAAGTTGTTGTGTTTCATTGTGTCATTCAGCAGTTTAAGACTTGGGAGGGTTAGCGTGAATATCCGATTAGGAAAGACTATTGTCTTTGATGTTGTTTCAAATGAGTTCTCTCGCTTCGTTGTTTTTGGAACCTGTCTGTACTGCCAGAAATTTAAGCGGATATTGAAGTCGCTGTGAGGAAATAATGTTTTGTCTTTGTTCCAGTTTGTTCAGAAAATCACTTTTGTGGAATAGAAGATTAAACGATTTATTTATTCAAAAAACAGCATTTATAGTATAAAAATTATAAAGATAAGACATACTTTATTCAGCGGTTCTAGCAATTTTTACAGCAAAATGTAATTAAATCATTAATTGTAAATCAGTTCGAACTTCCGCCGATTCAGCGATTTGTTTTACAAAAGTTAGGTTCCTTTTTAGACCATAAATATGTTCAGACGTCAGTATGCCATCCCCTTGAGTGGAAACTTTTTCGAGGAATTTAATGCCCACATACCATTTGAGTCCTCCCCGAAGGTAAGAGTAGTAACATTTTTACATAGCATAACAGCGTAAATAGTTATTTCTCTTTACGTTTTATTTTAATTCATAAATATAAATGTTTAATACAATACGTTTGAAACCCTGTTTTTCAAAAGTTGATGATTCCTGGATTGTAGAGTTTTCGGTTGAGAAGGATTAGAAGAATGAAAACGTGTAGCCTATGGTTATTCCGAAAATGCATATATTTTGCAAACTAAATGAAAGGAACATTCGAGTACCTACCACATGTTCGAATGTGGTACATACTCGAATGTATATGTTCAACCCGTTTTGACGCAATCGCCCAGATTGGTTACACAGTTGGCGAAAGCTTGTGTATGCGTATTCCTTTGCAAACGTGACATTCTTATTCACACCGTTTCCCACCATTTCATAGGTTCACGTTTCTTAAAATATTAAAATGTAAAATATTTAGTCTACTGTCTGAAAAAATGAACCTTTTCGAGTATGCAACAAAAAAAGACGTTAATCCTAAAGAATTAATAAAATTAAGTTTTAAACATATTGAAATACAAAATAAGCAAATGTAATAATATGTTTAATAAGTACTTAATTAAAAACCTGAATTTCTCTTGAACTAAAATATTTTACATCCAACTTTGAAATTCTGAACTGTTATAACAAACTGTTACATTTGCAAGGATATGAAATCTCGAAGTTAACTTGGAACAGTTTTGAAAAGTAAAAAAACATCTCGCTTCCTCCTGGAGTAATCGAGATCACCAATGCAATATACTATTGTAAGCACATTTCGCACTTTCTACATGTTATTCACGAATAATTTGAAGGAAAATCCTCAAATTGTAGATCTTGTTGTAACGAAAATACCTTCGAAATACAATTCTTTTAAGCGATATGAAGTCGTATTTCAAAACGTAACCAGGTAAATAATTTTCATTTATTTTTGTCATCCAATTACTCTGTGGGATAAATACTTTCTATGAAATACGTAGTGGTCCAGAATAAATGGTACCAACTGCTAGGACTTATAGACATGACCAATGTACAGATAGTAGGAAAGCTTATATAACGAATTTACGCCTGCTAATTTTTTTTACATCGCACCTCTGACTAGTAGACATGCTAGGCAATATCCTACATTGGGGTTTGGCAGGTACATGAAGGGGCGTCCTGCCCAGTGGTTGTTACATATAGATTTTTTATCTTTATTATTCGGCTTTGAGCACGTCAAGAAGATTATCGCCGTTACCAACGCATGCATCAAATCTCATAACTGTAATTTTTAGAAACCGGTTGTAGTCACATCTGAACTATAAATACAAACAACTCAATATTTCATTGGCAGGGGGCCGATCGTTCCATGAGAGTTCGCGTACATGCTAGGCACAGGACAAGAGGGTTCATCTAATCAAAGACTCTATGCCATACACGTGTGTAACTTTGTTATGAGATTTTTTTCCCTCATGTTCTTTAGGGACAAATGATTCTTTGTCCCTCCCCTAAATACCCTAGAAGTTTTGTAACATTTATTCTCAACCATTCTGCCTAGAAAAGCTGTACTGTGGATATTCTACACATAAAGAATTCAGTTACCTTTGACCCATCTCCATATAAATCCAAAACAATGTCAATCAGTAGGATCAACATTCATAATATTATTTTTAGTCGATTTACAATTAGTGAATTTTCAGCATATCAGTTTGTGATGATATCTAAATATTTTGAGACCACTTCTTTGGCAGTTGAACAGAGGGTGGATGGAAGGAAAGTAGCAGCTTCGTGTCATTGACATACATAATTAAAGAACAATTAAGTTTGCCAATGAGTAAATCTTCTACATTCAGAATGCAAATGAGGGGTCTAAGAGTCGATCCATTTTCGACACAGCAATCAACATTCCTTAACGATGATGAACAAATAGCGAGCGCCTTCATCCAAACATAAAACAGCTCGTGGACTCCTCTTGCTGAAATAACTTTCAACCCATTGAACAACTAACGATGGCAGTCCCAGAGGAATGAACTATTGTTGTAACCGTGCTCTTTTTTTCTTCGGAAACCCGTGGAATAATATTCAGTTTATTCCAAGTGATCCAGAAGTTGGATCACTACCGTTTCTTCTAAAATGTTTGACATAAGTTAAATTGAGCTAATTGCTCGCAGGTCTGATAGGGATGTTAGGGTACAGCATTTGAGTATAGTGCGGAATTGACTTAATTTTCCAAGAGGAAGGGACAATTTATAATATATATGAGATCAAGGAACAGTTTATAAGATGAAAAATTACTAGTACGCATGAGATTATCAAAAACAGTGCGGTATCTCCTACCTCATCGCTGTTCTCTTCTTTCCCCTTAAACACACACACACACACACTTATATTTACTTGCACTACATTGCCACACATGTTGGGAGCTTGTCCCAGCAGAGCAGAGTGGAGGTAAATAAAGAAGAAAGTCTGCCAGCCGAGTCTAGGTCGTCGCGGGATTACACATTTCAGTGATGGAGGAACACCGCCTCGTTCCAGGAAATACGATGCATTACGAAATCAATTAACTAAGTAGTTGACACGCCCTTAATTTAAGCCTAATCTGTAGTTTAGATCATTATATCTTACCTTCTTAGACTACCTTATAGACCTTCTGAGTTTAACTCAGATTCAGTATTTCCGCCGTTTCTGGAGCAACTCTGATCGGGAGGTTGTAGGGTTCGAATACCGATGGTGGTAATATTTTCCACACTGATTAGATAGATAAGGCGAGCTCAGTCGTTTACTGGGCGAGAATTCTAGCGACCGGCTGCTCTGATTGGTATTTTTCCGTGTTTTCTCCGATCAATACTAAGCAAATGCGGAGAGCAGCACCCTAACAAACGGGCCCACGAACCGCGTGCGATCTTACTTCCTTTTCCTCGTCCTATCTGTTCCCCTTATACACACACACACACACACACACACTCACACTTCCTGCACTACACTGCCACACATGTCAGGAGACCAGTCGGGAGCTTACAGTTTGTCTCGTCTGGAGCAATGCTTCGCTGGTGGCAGATACTTTGTGGTCAGGCGGAAGAGTAGGCTGAATGGCCTGAGCCTCGCCACCAATAAAGACATTTATTTATTTATTTTATTTTATTTATACTTGGGCGCGAGAATCCACAGAAAGCCGACGTGTAGATCAACCTCCAGCGGGGAAGAAATTACGGCCACTTTCCGGGATAAAACATTCACTACACTAACGGGTCTAATGACCGTGACAGTTGACGTGCCCGGAAACTTGAATAAAGCAGTCAATATATCCGAAGACTGGAACACGTCGTTCATACACGGTTGGGCATAAGTCGGCAACACAAATCTTCCCAACCGAGCATCGGTGACAGCTCAAAAGACATAGACACCGTATCCAGACAAATTTAGTGTTGTATATACTATAACAAATGTTACTCGCCTTCTGGATCCCCACAGCCTACAATCGAGCGATTCACACGCAAACCAACTCAATCAGGAAACGCAAAAATAGTTAAAGTTGAGCATCCTAGCTTACAGATACTAATTTAGCAGTGGGTCCAGCCACAGCTGAAATTGCATTCTGAATCTGTACAAATTCTCTTACCTTCTGGTATAACAGAAGCATAACAATGCATACTAATTTTAGCAGACAGCCATGGCTGCTAGTATTGCATTTTGAGTCTGTACAACATCTGTTAACTTCTGGTACGAGTATAACAACAGTATGCTGCGTGATTAAAAACGCTTTTGCTTTCTCCACCCCAACCTTATGTCGAACCCTCATAACTTCTCTGACCCAACTCCCGATTCTCCCATTTCCAGTACTGACACTGCTGAAACGTGTTTCCATGCTCGATCACGCACTAGGGCTAAAAATGGAGTAAATACTATATGGCAGCTACACTCAGATTCAGCAGAAAAACACCGGTGTATGTTCTTGCAAAATAATCACATACTGCACCATAACGTTTAATCATTTCAAAAGAAAAAACCCTGAATTTATCGAGGTTGCTCCACAGATCGATTTAATCAATCTGTTTTATTCAAATAGATGTTTCTTGTTTTTCATAACATTGTTTTAACTCCTAATGAACATCTATATTCCAAACTTTTATCCTAGAGGCTATTATTGTAGAGAAAGGAAATCGCAGAGGGATCATATATATGGGGGTTCGTGTATTTACGTTAGAAATTATAACTATTGTATTCACTTAACGGAATTAAATGGATATTCAGCTGAAAACATTTTTGAAAAGTATATTGTACATCCTCCTATGCCCAAAATTATCTAACTTTGCGTCCACAAGGCTTCAACAAAGCGAGTTTTAGGTTGTACCACGTCCTAAAAAACAAAAAACCTAGAGATAACTCTAAACAAAGTAAGCAATAGCTCTTTTGATTTCATTGTTCTATGCGGAGATATTAACATTGATTTTCTGGTCGAATCTTGTGAGAGAGAGCAGTTTCTCAATTAATTAATTCCTTCAGTTTAGATATTACAATAAATGTACCTATATGGATCACACTAAATTCAAAGAACGCAAGCGGTCAAATCATTTAACGAAACCAGTTCTAGATATGAAACTGAAACGATAGAATTAGGGTAGAATAATCACAATGCACGAATTCGTATTATTCAGATAACGCAAACACAATCCCATTTAAATAATACACGTAGGTGTAGATTATTCTAAAACTAAAATCGAATGAGCGGAGGTAATTTTTTCCTTCCATAAAACAGTGTTTGCTTATTGTTTTCATAATTCAACCTAACATGTATATGAATCAGGGGAAGGACTCCAGATGTCGAGACAATGTTCACCGTTTGCGCTTCTCCCCAGAATACGTCCCACTCAGATATGAACATTAATGTTAAATAATAAATGAAAATTGATAAATAAATACAAATAAATGAAAAGAAAAATACGGCCTCTCTCACTCACTTGTACTGAACCAGGTCCTGGCAGTTACCTTCCCTCCCCGAAATGAATATCTTGATCTGTCCCTGGATGCAACTACCCTTGAAGTGAGTGCATGGGAATCGCACGTTTCCTTGTTACGCCACTGCCATTCCGCGGATCCTTCGGACTTCGTTTCCGAAGCCCGCTATTCTTCTTCTTCACCAAAAAAAACAGCACACCACACTACACCGCTCCCCTACCGCACGCTTCGCCAACCGCTTTCCAATGAGGTGCGCCTCGCATAGCTGGCCGTCGGGGCTGCACGCACCCGTCTCCACCGTCTTCCTTTTTCGCACGCACCTGCCCGGCCTCACCTGCTACCCGCCGTGCCGCGCCGCGCCGCGCCGCGCCGCGCCGCTCTTCGCGGGGTCCGCCCATTAGAAAAACTTCGAAAGGAGCGCCAGAGAACTTTTGTGATGCAAATTCCGGGCATCCATCACTGCAAAAGCTCGGGCTCCGTTTGATTTATCTGCCAGAAATTAATTTACTTGCTAATGGGAAGGTGTTTAGGGAAACGAGCCTCCGTTTGTGGCATTAACGGCGTTATGGAGAGGGCGGGAAGGACGGGGTGGAAATGATTTTGCGGCGGGGGTGGGGGTGCGTGCGTCTAATTTATTATTTTGGAGCGATTTGGCGAATAAATTATCGTGAAATCGGCTAGCGGTTTCGCGATTGACGGATTGAAGGTTTTGGCTTTGAATATAGCCGCATTGCTATCTCCATCAGACGCTCTTTAATGTTTCTACGCAATATTATGGGGTAAAAAGAACGTTGTAGCATGGGAAAATAATTAAACGATTGTTTCAGTAATATTTACTTTATATAGTTATAAAATAATAATTATTATAAACATTAGATGAATACATACAATTTCAATATAAAACTAGTGGGAGAGTGCCTTAATCTGACGGCTGCCATTGAATTACCCTACAGATATGATTCATCTCCGAATTTGGATTTAACTAACAGGGTCTGGGAAGCCTCGGCGCGTTTTTCTATTGTTCGGTATACAGGTTCTGGTTAAAGTTACCGACTTGAGGGAATTAGTGTATTAATATACTTCCTTAAACTATGCGCGCCCGAAAGTATAAACTGAGCGATCGACAATACGGTAACACCGATTTTCCATCTTTGATCTAAGAATTTTTACAAACCGGACCTGCTAGGCCCAATCGGCTTAATTCTGACGAGTAGGGGAGGATTTTAATAGATTGTCAATTTTTTTAAAATTTAGAACAATGTCTTTTGTAAAGGCATTAAATTTATGTTAAGACCAAACAAAATTACCCATTTTTATATGACGTTTTTTGAATTTTCGTAGATTTTTACCAATAAGTCATTTTTTCCCATCACTTTTAAAGCATTTTGCTGATTTCATCCATTTTTATGTCATTTTAATGGCGCTTGCTTCAAATAATATTTACGAGATGCAACAAACCACCAAATTCCTGAGTAGGCTATTGAACTTCTTCACTCAGAAATTGTAATGTCAGCCGTTGCAAGTATGTAATCTATGGTTCATGTGATGCCTATCAGCGCCATTGTCAGTTTGGTCGATTTCGGGACAATTTAAGACCTAGATTCCTACTAACGAAGAGTCCAAACCAAATGTTTGCAGGCTGAATTCACTTAAACGAAAAGAAGCAGCCTCAAATATATTAGTAATATAGCCAACAGTTTCAGTTGTTAATCTGAAGTGGCTCTGATCAATTTTTACGTCATTTTTCTTTGCTTATTCGGTATTTTAAAAACATTTTAAGAACATTTTATTGATCATTTTTTGGCGATGTTTTAGATCATTAAAATCTGCCCCTACTCGTCAGAAAATGTTGTGCGTTATTGAAATCGCCTGTATTTGTGATTTTCTTTTTCAACTATTATTATTGTTATTATTATTATTATTATTATTATTATTAGTGACTCTGATCACGTTACACGCTCCCTTCCGAGATCCAATCATATTCTATCCCCCCCCCGAAGAGAGACTAACGTGCGTCATTAAGGGGATACATCTTCGGCTGTATCACTGAAAAAGAATGTTGTTAAGCATTGAATTATGAATTATGAGGTGATATGATGAGAAGAGGTGATCATGGCCTTTTTTGAACTATCTCAGCATTCGCCTGTGTGACCGAGGGAAACCACGAAAACCCCGGTTAGGATGGCCGGCCCGGGTATCGAAGCCGCACCTCCAGACGGCCGAGTCAGCTGATCCTGGTTTAATGTTACAGATAGATGGTAAACTTTAAGTCGGTTGGGACCATATAGGATCAATCTTAGGTAGATATCAGGAATTAAGATTTTGTAGTTTATACATTTATTGTTGCTCAACCTTTCGCACATTTGGCATGTGCCATGGCAAGAGCAATATATATTATGAAAAAAAAACTGTTGACAATTGCACAGACAATACACCATAACAGATAAAACAAAGGAATACAAAAATATTAAAATCATATACTCTTTGGTGCTTACATCAGAGTATAACATTTTAGGTTGGATGCCGCCTTCATGTTTTTAGAAACTTTTTCCCATTGGGGGATCAGCATTATGCTGGCTTCGAATTTTATATCCTCAGGGTGGCTAGACCTGGGGGTATAGAATATGGAATGATGATGGTAATGACAGGTGAGTGGACGACACAAACATACAGACTTACAGAAACACGCCCATCCCGAGGTGGAACTCGAACCTTCGGATCCATCCGTTCGAGATCTCCCTCTCGAGAAAAAATCGTGTCTACTTGTCGATGTTGCTGTACTTTGCGATCAAAACGTTGTTACCAAGGAGGCAGAGAAATGTCTTAAATACAAGAGTTAGAAAAATTGAGGTCAGCCTAATGTGGGGCGTAAAAATACATGCCGTTTCGATTGTTATCGGAGCACTGGATTTGTTCACAAAATTTGTGTAAGAACTAGGCTAAACTCCCAGGTAATCCAAGAGACTGGGAAGTGCAAGAAATTTCTTTATTTCTAATAGCCCACATTTTGTGCAAATTATTGTAGAGGAACCGACAGTCCATAGACCTGCTTCGTAGGAAACGGTTTGCAACCAGGAGTAGATTTTATTTCAGCCTACTTATAACCTCTTTAGTCGTGATGTAGTGGAAAAATAATAATAATCAGCAATTAATAATAATATGAATAGCACGTACTTTTATCAGCAATATTTATTAATTATGAAATTTTTCAAAAAGTTAGTTCAATGAAAATGACATCTGTGCCGTTTTCTAAGCGTCCTTTGCACTATACGAGGTAATAATTATTACTTGACATCTGTGGAACGGCATGGTGTTGGTGCGTTTCATAATTACAACGGGCCTTCAGTTGGTGAAGGGCATTAGAGGCTCCGCAAAAAACTTGGAGCCAGTTTT